>BLBF01000044.1:26581461-26599101 GCA_015471245.1 Laticauda colubrina | reverse complement strand
TGCATGGTGGTGAGAAGTACCTGGAACCTGTTGGCCAGGATGCCAAATGCGTTCTCCACCACCCGTCTTGCCCTGGACAGCCTGTAGTTGAAGATCCTCTCTTCACGGGTGAGCAGTGTGGAGGTGTAGGACCTCATGAGGTAGGTTGTGAAGGAGAAGGCGTCATCCCTCACGATGAAGTAGGGCACATCTTTTGTGTCATTGGGCAGGGATTCTGGATCTGGGAAGCCCACGATGAGGTTGCGTTCCAGCTCCTCCTTGAGGTGACTGGCATTGTATACCTGGGCATCTGAAGATGACCCATTGCCTGAAGCATCGATGTACATGAACTTGTAGTCAGCATCGACCATGGCGAAGAGGATGATGCTGAAGAAGCCCTTGGAGTTGAAATAAGTGGACCCCGACTTGGCTGGAGCTTTGCAGGCCACGTGCTTGCCATTGATGGCTCCAACGGTATGTGGTAAGTTCCACTTCTGATACCACTGCTCTGCAACTTTCTTCCATCCTTCTTCAGTGGAGGGGTACTGGAGGAGGTCCTCCTTGTATTTTTCGATGATGGCCTGCACCACTTCTCTGACCACAATGCTGATGGTGTTGGATGGCACCCTCCAGCCGTACTGCATGCTCCTGTAGGTGGTCTCTGAAGCCAGGTGGCACAGAGTGAGTGCCACCTTGAGCCCAGGTTCCAGGCTGGTGTGGAAGCTGGTGCTCTGCTTTGTCAACCTGGGTGTCAGCCACTGCACAACTTCATCAAACATGGCTGGAGGCATCCTCATGAAGTTCTGGAACGCCCGAGTGTCTTCGTTCCTGAGTTCCACCATCAGCTTGCTGTACAGTCCGTCCTCTGCTCTTCTGGCGAACCATCTTCGGACCCAGACTCTTTTTGGCTGCCTCTTTTTCTTCTCACAGTAGAGTTCACAGAGCTGCAGATGGCTTTGCACTGTTGCAGAATGATGGTGGCTACCGAAAGGACTTTGTTACAATCCAGGGTGGACATGACTGGATGCTGTGGAAGAGGAAGAGCCAGATGAAGGCTGCAAAGGTCTGCACCGCTGGGCTGCTGTTCTGAAAGTGAGATGCAGATGAGTTGCTCCCCCTTTTTATGGGAAATATAGGTTTTCCGCTAGGCATCCTCTAGACATCCTTAATAAAAGATAGGTCCCCTCTGCGAACGTTTTTTCCATTTTAAATGCTTTGTTTCTGTGCTGCATCTGTTCTGCATCCGTTCTGCATCCGTTCTGCGTCCGTTCCACTTCCTCCCTGCGTCCGAGCGGATTTGAGTTGCGCGGATGCACAGCGGATGCCTAGCGGATATAGCAGATGTGTTATGGATGCGTAACGGATGCCTAGCGGATGCGTAGCGGATGCAGAAAGGACGAACTAGATACATTTTCTGCACAAAAGTTTTGGGCAGCCCAAAACTTTTGGAGCGGATGAAACGTCAATAAACGGATGCTGGATGGATAGAGAGGAAGCAAAACGGAGGCAGTGAGTACATCATGTTTTCCGACGGATGGCAAGCTTTTTTCTCCGTTTTACATCCTCTTTGCATCCGTTGGTTCAGAGTGACATGGGCTTAAGAAAACAGTCCATCTTGTCATTCTAGGGGACAATATGTTTGGTGTTGGTTTGTTTCCTGCTATGATACCTGGGAGTAGTTTGTAGTCTGTGACTAGTTCAAATTGTCTCCAATAAAGATATTCGTGAAAATGCTTAATGCCTGCAACTACAGCCAGTGCTTCCTTATCTAGCTGGCTGTAATTCTGTCCAGCTTTGGATAAAGTTTTTTAGTAGAAAGCAATGGGTGTTTCTCTGCCATTCAGGAATTTACGGCCATTCTTTGCCATTTATGGCCATTCTCTGTCATTCAGGAATTTATGGATTTATGAGAACAGCCCCTACCCCAAAAGGAGATGCATCACATGTTAGTGAAAGAGGTAATGTTTCATTATATTGTACGAGAACACTGTTAGAAGTTAGGAGTCCTTTTATGAATTCAAATACAGTTGCTTCTCTGTGTCCCAAGTCCATTTTGCATTTTTATACAGAAGTCTGTGAAGTGGTTCAGCAACTGTCGCTTTCTGTGGTAGAAAAATACTGTAAAAGTTTAAAAGTCCCAGGAAAGCTTGTAATTCTGTTTTGTTTGTTGGAGTGGGGTGTATACCTGTTTCAGGCCAGCTTCTTGAAATCTGCTCAAGACTAGCCTTAGTCTTTGTTTAAATTGTTCTTTGTCCTCTGCTGCCACAAGGACATCAGCAAAATAAGGTACCACCCCCACAATGCCCTGTAGTAGGCATTCCATTAAGCTTTGAAATCGTCCAGGGGCTATGCTGACCCCAAATTGCAGTCTTTTGCATTTGAAAGCACCCCATGTGTTACAATGGTCTACATTTCTGCTGTTTTTTCATCCACAGGTAACTGCTGATAGGCTTGAGCCAAGTCTAATTTGGCAAAAAATTTCCCTTTTCCTATTGAATGCAACAGATGTTGTACAACTGGCACTGGGTATGTGCTCTGTTGCAATGCAATATTAAGTGAAAATTTATAATTAGCACAGATTCTAATTGACCTATCTGGCTTAACTGAAGTGACTGTAGGAGTCTCCCACATAACGTGATCAACTGGCTCTCATACTTCCTGGGCTATGAGTTTATCTAATTGTTCATCCACTTTGGGTCTCAAGGAGAAAGGGACTCACCTTGGTTTTATTCTGACAGGGGGAACTTTTGGATCAAGGCTGAGGGAAATAGGGGTCTCCCTATATTTAGGGGAACCTCCCTATAAGGTTCCATCGAACACATTCTTGAATTAAGTCTGCAGGTCCTCTCTCATTTGATTGTGCTCTTCCACTTGCATGGTGTGGATGATCACCTCCACTCCTATAGATCTAAACCATTCTATTCCGAGGAGGCTTGGTACTTCTTTGTCCATGATGGTTAATGGCAATTCACCACTGAAGTTTCTGAATTTTACTGGAAAAATTCCTCTTCCTAACATGGGAATTCTGTTCCCTTGGAAATCTTTTAGTATTAAAAGTTGTGGTTTAGTTGTTGTCGAATTTTGCCAGGGATTGCTTTTTTTATAGTTGTTCAGGACACCATAGATATGTAGGATCCGGAGTCAATTTCCATATCATAAGGTTTTTCTCTTATTATCACTGTGATGTTGAATTTCTTTGATTTATGGTGATCAGAATTCCCCGCTATTGTGTTTTCATAGTCTCTGTCCTTCTCCATTCTATTCTCTTCCCTCCTGTAATTTGAATGAGGAGGTCTCTAGAATCCCCTTTGTTGTGGGCCATGCCGATGATTAGGGAACCCTGCTTGTCTTTGACTTGGGGTATGCTGGCAGATTTGTTCTGCATGCTTCAGCAATATGCCCCCTTCTCTCACATTGGCAGTAGATTGTATCCCTGAATTTGCAAACCATCGGGGGTGGTTCCCTTTATAGTCTGCACACCATAGGGGTCTCTGGCTCGTCCCTTGGAGCCCTGATCTTCTATCAGGTTTACTCTATGTATTTCTTCCTCCTCTTCTTCAGAGAGTTCTCTAATCTCCCCCTCTCCCTGATATTTGCTAGTCATCCCCCATTCTGAGTGAATGCTCTCGAATTTCTCAATTTTAGCTGCTGGTTTTTCCAAGATTTCTGCTGCTCAGGCTTCCTCTATTACTTCTTTTAAAGAGATCCTCTATTTAGTTTTCAGCTTCCTTTGCAATCTCAGGTCCCTCATTCCAATTACAATTCTATCTCTTAAAGTTATTTCCACATTTTCAAACTCACAGCCTGCAGCAATATCTCGTAGGTTTGTAAGGTAATCATTTATGGTTTAACCTGATTTCTGTTCTCTGTGGTAAATGTCAAGTCAATGAGCCAGTGACGATGCAGTGGGAGCATAATGTTCTTCTAACATCTTCTGCAATTCTTTCCATTCCATTGTTTCTATATCTTTAGGAGCAGCTAGGGTTCTAACCATTTTGTAGAGGCGATTTCAACAATATCCCAGGAATAGAGCTCTCTTCCTCTGTTCTGTTGCATCCTGCAGTGAATTTGCTTCTAAAAACATTCAGAATTGTCCCATGTATGCGACCCAGTCATACTTTTTTGGATCAAAAGGTTCTGGTTAAGCATGGGTGGACATTCTGATGATCAGCACAGTGATAGCAGCGTTCTGTTGTTAGAATTTTCTGTCTTCACCTTGTTTCCTTTGTTCTCTTTTAGAATCCCATCCTCATTGCCAGTGTTTGATATGGGCTAGATTGAAGAGGCAGGACAATGGTAGAAGGAAAGGATTTCTTTATTTAGCTCTGAACAAAAGACTGCAGCTGGGTGTGCCTGCTGTTCTTTTTACAGGCTGCTGTCCACAATTTCAGCCACTGATGGCTGTTCATTTTCCTGCCTGGAAAATGAACCAATGGGGGAAGTGTGACATCACTGACTTTTCCCAATATCTAACAGTTCTCACAAAGAATAAAAGGAAGGGGGGTACAGTCTTGAATACCTCAGATCCGGATTCTTTGAAAAGTAAATTTGAATCCTTTAATAAAGAACACTCTTCCCAAAAAAAATTTAAATAGCCAAATCTAGTTCTATATGTTAAATTCAAGTTCAATTTTTAAAATCCAAAATATCTCTGAAATATTGAAAGCCATCAAGAAACTTACAGCTCCATAACTGAGGAAAGCCTGTCTTAAAGTTAGAATAAGTTAATTAAAGTGTTTAAGAAAGGTCAGATATAGAAGAGATATCACAGCGGTGGCACTTGAACAGAAGTTTCATCTCTCAGCTGCTGACACCCCAGAGCAAAAATCCCAGTTTCACAACCCTTTTATAAGCACTGGCTATATAGAGAACATGTGGGTCGGTTTCGTGAATTCTCCTTGCCTCTGGAGAGTTATTTAGGCATCAGGAAGCCACCCATCTTCTCAATACAAGCAAATACAAACTGGGGTTGAATTACTCTGAGGAACTCTTCATTCCCTTACTGGAAGTCCTGAATGTTTATTTATTTTAATTTATTTTATTTTGTCAAGCGATTATAAGATAACAGGTATAGGTATAAATATAGTTATGAATACATGAACTGGATACATATAAGAAAAATAAAAAGAAACAATAGGCAGGGATGGTAGGCACATTGGTACGCTCATGCACATCCCCTACAGACCTCTAAGGAAAGGAGTGACGTCAATAGTAGACAGTCTAAGATTAAAGTTTTTAGGGTTTGGGGAAGGTAGAGCATTCCAGACATTGATCACTCTGTTACTGAAGTCGTATTTCCTGCAATCAAGTTTGGTGTGGTTAACCTTGAATTTGTATCTATTGTGTGCTCTTGTGTTGTAGCTAAAGCCCATGTCACACAGCACCAACGGATGGAAAGAGGATGTAAAACGGAGAGAAACACTTGCCATCCGTTGATTAACACGATGCTTCTGTTCTGTACTCACTGCCTCCGTTTTTCATACTCTCTATCCATCCAGCATCTGTCTAGTGTGATTTCATCTGCTCAAAAAGTTTTCAGCTGCACAAAACTTTTTGAGTGGATAAAGTATCCAAAGCGTCCATTATACATCAGCTACGCATAAGGGGAACATCCGTTATACATCTGTCGTCATTTGTTACGTGTCCGCTATATCTGCTAGGCATCCTCTGCGCATCTGCGCAATTCACATCCACTCCAGTGGAAAACGGACACAGGGAGGAAGCGAAACAGATGCAGAATGGACACGCAGCGTTAGTAGCATAGACATAGAAAGCGTTAGTAGCATAGACATAGAAAGGATGAAAGCGGATGCAGCTCACATACAAAGCATTAAAATGGAAAAAACATTTGTATAGGGGACGTATCTTGGATATTTAGGATGTCTGCAGGATGCCTGGAGGATGCAAAAGGACACCTAGCAAAAAAACTATATTTCCTATAAAAAGGAGGAGAAATCACCTGGATCTCACTTTCAGTCCAGCAGCTCTGCGATGCAGACCTCTTCAGCCTTGATCTTGCTCTTCCACAGCATCCATTGATCTCCACCATGGATCGTTGCACACTCCTTTTGGTAGCCACCATCGTTCTACAACAGTGCGAAGCCCTCTACAGACTCTTTCACCTGTTCTATGGAAAGAAAAGGAGGCGTCCAAGAAGTGTCTGGGTCCGAAGATTGATCGCGAGAAGAGCCAAGTACGGACTGCATAACAAGCTGATGGTGGAGCTGAGGAACGAACACACTCGTGCATTCCAGAACTTCATGAGGATACCACCAGCCATGTTTGATGAAGTTGTGGAGCGGCTGAGACCCAGGTTGACCAAGGCAAACACCAACTTCTGGCCCAGCCTGGGCCCTGGGCTCAAGGTGGCACTGACTCTGCGCCACCTGGCCTCCGGGACCACGTAAAGGAGCATGCAGTACGCCTGGAGAGTGCCACACAACACCATCAGCATTGTAGTCAGAGAAGTGGTGCAGGCCATCATCGAAGAATACCTGGAGGAGCTCCTCCAGTGCCCCTCCACTGAAGAAGGATGGAAGAAAGTTACAGAACAGTAAAATCAGAAGTGGAACTTCCCCCATACCGTTAGAGCCATAGATGGGAAGCACGTGGCCTGCAAAGCTCCAACCAACTCAGGGTCCACTTATCACAACTACAAGGGCTTCTTCAGCATCATCCTCTTCGCCATGGTCGATGCTGACTACAAGTTCATGTACATCGATGCTTCAGGCAATGGGTCATCTTCAGATGCCCAGGTATACAACGCCAGTCACCTCAAAGAGGGGCTGGAACGCAACCTCATCATGGGCTTCCCAGATTCAGACCCCCTGCCCAACGACACACAACATGTGCCCTACTTCATCATGGGGGATGATGCCTTCTCCCTCAGAACCTACCTCATGAAGCCCTACACTTCCAGATGCCTCACCCGTGAAGAGAGGATCTTCAACTACAGGCTGTCCAGGACAAGGCAGGTGGTGGATGACGCCTTTGGCATCCTGGCCAACAGGTTCCAGGTACTTCTCACCACCATGCAGCATCGCCCAGAGACCGTGAGGAACATCGTGGAAGCTTGCTGCATCCTGCACAATCTCATGTGCACCCACTACCCAGTGTTGCAGAACAGGCTCGTGGACCTCCAACAAGGTAATGGGGACATGGAGCCTGGGGAATGGAGGCAAGGGCAAAATCTGATCGACACCGAGGATGTGCAAGGCCCCAACAGAGCCTCACGTGAGGCAAAGAAGCAGCAACCTCCTGAAACACTGGTGCAACTCCCCAGATGGAGCAGTGGAGTGGCAAGGCAGGATGGTAGATGTTTAATGGATGCTTCCTTCAGCCTGTCTCATCACACTGATGAGATTGTGCCACACAATGAACAGGGCATTTAATAAAGAGTTGTGTTTATGTTGAAATGTATTGATGAATGATTAAATTGTTATTGATAATAAAGGGCCATAGGTGTGGCACCTGGGAGGGTGGACCATCCAGTCCCACTATGCTTGCACTGGAGGCTTATCTATCCCACTGCTATCCTTACCCATCCCACAGCTATTACCCATCCCACAGGTATCCCTGCCCATCCCACAGCTATCTTTACCCATCCCGCAAGCATGCAAAGGCTTAAACCATTTCTAAAAGTTTCCACCAAGACTTTATTTACTAAAAGAACTGAACCAAGTGTGTGAAGCAAAGATAAACTTTATTAATAACAAACTGTAAAAGCAAAATGACCCAAGTAAAGTGTCCCAAGCAAAGATAAAGTCAACAGGTAGCAACCCAGTCTCTGGAACTCTTCTCAGTCACTCTGAGGCGTGCCCATAGTCTCAGGGATGAAGGGTCCAGGGGCTGTGGAGGTGGCAGTGGCTGGAGTGCTGGTCTGAGGCGCCATTGGGGTGCCTGGCCCCGAGAGGACAACAGAGGATGGTGTGTGGAGGAAGCTCTCAGAGAGCTGGCTCAGTCCTGTGATGTTGAGAGCCCCTTCCTCCATGACATGGGGTGTCAGTCCCAAGACCGATGACAGATGTTCTGAGGCCGGGCTTGGCTGTGGGGTGGAGGAAGGAGCAGTGTTGTGGGGCTGTCTGGTCTGCAGGTGAGCGAAGTGAGGTGTGGGTGTCATCTGTGGCGCCGGTGGCATCGGTGACATAGGTGGCATCGGTGGCATCTGTGGCGTTGGTGGCATCGGTGGCATATGATGTACTTGTGCCTGGACTCGGAAGGGCTGCCTGTGCTGCTGGAACTCCTGGGACACATAGCCTTGGTAGGTGAGGGCTTCTGGAAAGACTTGGAAGGGCTGTGACATTACCTGGGGTGGAAGATCAGACCTGGACTGGGTCGGAGCAGGTTCAGCTGGGCTTGGAGTGTTGTGCAGAAGACCTGTGATCCTCTCCTTTATCACCTGGTACTGTGATTCGGACATGTTCACGAAGGTCTGGTTGACGTAGGTGAGGAAGGGCTTGCAGTTTGAGGATGGTATGTCAGTGTGTACCAGCTGAGAGAGGAGATCTACGGTACTTTTGATGGTGTCCCTGATCTCCAGCAGGACAGTGTGGCTCTGCCCCTCCAGTCTGGCTCTCTGCCTGCTTTCTGTGGAGGTGGAGCTGGGGGTGGGGGTGGGTTGGTTTCTGGTGTCAGTGCCCTCTCCTTGCTCCCACTGCTTCAGGGGGTCCTCCATGCACTCCGCCACAGGGAATGCAGCTGTCAGGGGGGATCTCCATCGTGGGATGCTCCACAGATACCTGCCTGGACACAGGAGATGACTCTTGGCCAGAAGAGGACTGGCTCTCTGTGGGCTGCCTGAGAGAGAGGATAGACAGAGGGGCTGCTCCTCAGTGGCGGACCTCACCCTCCAAGAAGCTGCACTTGGCCATCACGTAGGTCTCCGGGTCGGTGAGCTTGACTGTGGCCTGGCCAGACTTCCTGAGGTGCAGCTTCCCGTACCAGGTGTGCATGTGCTTCCACCACCCGAAGAGGATCTCCAAAGTGTAGCCCAGGCTCTCCGCCTTCTCTCTCCAAGCCGCCTGCTTCCGCTTGGTGTCTCGATAGAGCCTGTGTCCCTTCCACCAGAGGTACTCGTTCTCCCTCAGCCATTCGAGCACCTCCTCCTCATGTTCCTCTTTGATGGAATACTACCTCCTCTCCCTATTGTGCGATTGCCTCTTCCTCCCTCTGGCAGGGCCTTCTGGGCCCTCATCAGAGGGGCTTTGAGGTTCTAGGGGCTGGTCCACCACACCACCACCAGCAGCAGCAACAACAACAGCAGCAGCAAAAGCAGGACCAGCAGGACCAGCAGGACCAGCAGCACCAGCAGCACCAGCAGCACCAGCAGCAGAGTCAGCACCAGGAGAAGCACCAGCACCAGGAGCAGCACCAGCAGAAGTCCCAGTACCAGCAGAGTCAGGCCGAGCAGCAGAAGCCTCAGCAGAAGCAGAGTCAGCGCCAGGGGGTGGGATGGTGGCTCTGTCCTTCTTGCCAGGGCTGGCAGGAGTAGGCACAGGCTTCCTCTTTTTCCCCATGGTTGTTGGCTGGAGATTTGTCTGGCAGCAGGTCTTTCCGCTGAATGGGGACCTGCTTGTGAGCTGCATCCTTTTATATCTGCGGGGCTGATGCAATGCATTTTCCCCGCATGTGCAGTGAACGCTTTACATCCGCTAGGCATCCGCTAGGCATCTACTAGGCATCCGTGATGCATCCGTTGTATCCGCTCGGCATCCGCTCCTTCCGCTGCGCATCCACTTCGCTGTGCTCCCCCGGAAGCCCTGCAGATGTGCCATCTGCTTCCATCCACTTCCATCCGCTAGGCTTCTGTGGAGCATTCACCTAACATCCTCGCTACATCCTCTCCCCGTCCATTCCTTTCCATTGTTGTCCACTCTGCTTATGCAAATTCGGGGCACTTTTGAGAGCGGCTAACAACGGATGGAACATTTTCTCGTCCGCTGTGTCCTTTTTACTTACTTTTGCATCCGTCGGCCTATGTGACAGGCCCTTTATATGCTAACCATCTACCTGGTTTATTTGCATCTTCAAAATAGTTCTGTTTAGCACCTCTGATTTTCTGTGCTAATTCTTCTTTTTCTATTAGACCCATTTTATGTTTGATTATATCCATTTTTAACTTAATGTCCTTTTTCTGTGGCATTTTCTGTAGCTCTTTTTCAAGTCCTTTATACTCATCCTCTAATGCCTTAGAGGCTACTCTTTTCATGGTATTTCTTTTCCTTGTATAGTCTATTGTCAAGCCTCTGGCATATGCCTTTATTGTATCCCATACGTTCTGGATTGATCTATCTTCTTTTTTGTTTTCTCGAAAGAAGAAAACCAGTTCTTTCTGCATTCACTGTGTGCAGTCTTTTTCTTTTAATATAGTGTTATTTAGTGTCCATCTCAATCTTCTTCTTTGTCCTTTCCATTTAATTGTCATTGGATTGTGATTTGCCCAAGTACTTTTTTCAATATTTATTTCTTGAATATTAGCTAACAATTCTGTTGACATCCATATCATATCTATTCTAGACCATGATAAATGTCTACTTTAGTCGATGGTGTATTGTTTAGTTTTAGCATTTCCTTCTTTCCAAGTATCTTTTAAGTTTATTTCACCTACCATTTTAATAAAAGATTTAGGGAGAGTCTTTCTGTTTTGCTTTGTTGTTTTCTGTGCTGTATAGTCCAGTTTGTTATCTACAATTCCATTAAAATCTCCCATCATAACTATATTAGCATAGTCCATTCAATTATTTTCATGTGTCATTTTTTATATAATTCTTCTTGATTTTCATTTGGGGCATGGGTTGCAATCAGGGGTGTTTTCATCTTATTGTCCATTATTTCCACCATTAGTATTCTTCCATTGTCATCAGTATAGATCAATTTTGCTGGGATAATATCTTTAATGTATAAAACCACTCCTCGTTTCTTGCATTGTGTCAAAGAAGTAAATATTTTCCCTAACTTTGGCTTTATCAACAATCTTTCATGTTGCTTTTGACATGTACTTCTCGAAGGCAGATTATATAAAATGTTAATTTATCTAATTTATGGAAAGTTTTCCTTTTTTTAACACCTGAGTTAAGTCCATTTGTATTAACTGTAATCATTTTTTTCTCTTCCATGGTTATATTTTATAGTTAGGTTTAGCAGCTCTCATAGATCTTGTTACATGTTGTTCTTTGGTTTTCTCCTTTCCACCTTCTGCACCTTCTTCTTTTTCAGTCACCATTTGGCAGTCCTCTTGGAATTCAATTAATGACATTTATTTTTCTGCCTCCTCCTCTTTCCCTCCAAAAAATTCTGTGTAAAATGATTCAGCTTTCTCAACTGAGTCAAAAAAAAATATTGAGTCAATATTTGCATTTTTATGGCTTTCTTTGTAAATCTGATGTGAACTTCTCTTGGTAAGCTATTTCTCATTGCATATCTTGTGAAGATTCGATAAACCTCATCTATTCCATCCATCATCTTCTCTTTAGTTATTTCCAAAACTTCAGCCAAAATTTCAATAATTATCTCAGCTAAGTTTTGTCCCATTTCTTTCTCTATGTTTTGGAATCCAAGATAAAATTCTGATCTGTCCATTTCCCATCTCAACATCCCACTTTTATCTTGTTCAACCACAGTTAATCTGCTATCAATATCTCCAATCTTCTTATCTGTTTATCTTCTTCTTCTTCAATTTTTTGGAATATCTCATTGTACTTCATCATCATTTGTTAAATGTTCTCCATCTTTTCCTGTTCTTTGTTCAGTGTTCTCTGTTCTCTTTTCAGTATTCTCTGTTCTTATTTGTATATTTTGAATTCCTTCCTTAATCATCTGCAGTGTCACTTTTTCCTGTTCTTTTTCTTGCTGTAACATCATCTGTATTGAGCATTGTCCTCCAGATGGAGAAGAGGAAGAAGTAGAAGTTGAGGAACCAGGGGCTGTTAGTTTCCTACTCATTTCAGACAATTCAAAATCTTCAGGTTCTTCTCGACCTTAATCCACTTGTGAAATAACCAATTGTAATTCCAAGTAAAAATAGTGGGGGAAAAAGAAGCCAAATAACAACAATAATAATAATTAAAAAAATATTCAGGTTTTTGTATACCTTAATCCAATCAATTAGTTAGATAGCAGTAAAAACTCAAAAATGGAAGAAAAGACCATAAACACACAAAAAAAGAAAAAATTGTTAAATCCTGGAAAAGGCGGAAAAATAGAAAATAAAAAACTAAAGAAGAGAAAAGAAAAGTTCTTCAGGTTTTTCAATACCTAAAGCCCATGTCACAGTGAACCAACAGATGCAAAGAGGATGTAAAACGGACAAAAAACCTTGCCATCCGTTGGAAAACGCGATGTACTCACTGCCTCCGTTTTGCTTCCTCTCTACCTAAGTTTTCCTCTCTCTAAGTTTTGGCTGCCCAAAACTTTTGCGCGGAAAATGTATCCAGTTCGTCCGTTCTGCATCCGCTAGGCATCCATTACGCATCCGTTACGCATCCGCTATATCCGCCAGACATCCGCTCTGCATCCGCGCAACTTGCATCTGCTCGGACGCAGGGAGGAAGCAGAACGGAGGCAGAACAGATGCAGAACGGATGCAGAATGGATGCCAAGTGGAAACAAAGCGTTTAAAATGGAAAAAACATTCGCAGAGTGGACCTATCTCAGATATTAAGGATGTCTGCAGGATGCCTAGAGAATGCCTAGAGGATACAAAGGGACACCTACACTGCCGATAAAAAGGGGGAGCAACTCGCCTGCATCTCACTTTCAGAACAGCAGCCAAGCTGTGCAGACCTCTGCAGCCTTCATCTGACTCTTCCTCTTCCACAGCATCCAGTCATGTCCACCGTGGATTGTGACAAAGTCCTTTCGGCAGCCACCATCCTTCTGCAACAGTGCGAAACCATTTACAGGCTCTGTGAACTCTACTACGGGAAGAAAAGGAGGCACCCAAAAAAAGTCTGGGTCCAAAGATGGTTCGCCAGAAGAGCAGAGGATGGACTGTACAACAAGCTGATGGTGGAGCTCAGGAGCGAAGACACTCGGGCGTTCCAGAACTTCATGAGGATGCCTCCAGCCATCTTTGACGAAGTTGTGCAGCACCTGACACCCAGGTTGACCAAGGCAAACACCAACTTCCTGCCCAGCCTGGAACCTGGGCTCAAGGTGGCACTCACTTTGTGCCACCTGGCCTCAGGCACCACCTACAGGGGCATGCAGTACAGCTGGAGGGTGCCACCCAGCAACATCAGCTTTGTTGTCAGAGAAGTGGTGCAGGCCATCATTGAAGAATACAAGGAGGAGCCCCTCCAGTGCCCCTCCACTGAAGAAGGATGGAAGAAAGTTGCAGAGCAGTGGTATCAGAAGTGGAACTTCCCCCACACCGTTGGAGCCATCGATGGCAAGCACGTGGCCTGCAAAGCGCCAGCCAAGCCGGGGTCCACTTATCACAACTACAAGGGCTTCTTCAGCAGCATTCCTCTTTGCCATGGTCAATGCTGACTACAACTTCATGTACATCGATGCTTCAGGCAATGGGTCATCTTCAGATACCCAGGTATACAATGCCAGTCACCTCAAGGAGGGGCTGGAAAGCAACCTCATGGTGGGCTTCCCAGATACAGACCCCCTGCCCAACGACAAGCAAGATGTGCCCTACTTCATCGTGGGGAATGACGCCTTCTCCCTCACAACCTACCTCATGAAGCCCTACACCTCCAAATACCTCACCCGTGAAGAGAAGATCTTCAACTACAGGCTGTTCAGGCCAAGACGGGTTGTGGAGAACACCTTTGGCATCCTGGCCAACAGGTTCCAGGTACTTCTCACCACCATGCAGCATAGCCCAGAGACCATGAGGAGGATTGTGGAAGCTTGCTGCATCCTGCACAATCTCATGCAAACCCGCTACCCAGTCTTGCAGAACAGGCTTGTGGACCGTCAACAAGGCAATGGGGACATGGAGCCTGGGGAATGGAGGCAAGGGCGAAACCTGATCGACACTGAGGATGTGCAAGGCCCCAACAGAGCCTCACATGAGGCGAAGAAGCAGCGCAACCTCCTGAAACACTGATGCAACTCCCCAGCTGGAGCGGTGGAGTGGCAAGACAGGATGGTAAATGCTTAATGGATGCTTCCTTCAGACTGTCTCATCACACGGATGAGATTGGGCCATGTATGTTTGGTTGGCCTACAATGAACAGGGCATTTAATAAAGAGTTGTGTTTATGTTGACATGTGTGGATGATTGATTATATTGTTATTGATAATAAAGGGCCATAGGTGTGGCACCTGGGAGGATGGACCATACAGTCCCACTATGCTTGCACTGGAGGTTTATCTCTCCCACTGCTATCCTAACCCATCCCACAGCTATTACCCATCCCACAGGTATCCTAACCCATTCCAAAGCTATCCTTACCCATCCCACAAGCAAGCAAAGGCTTAAACCATTTCTAAAAGTTTCCAGCAAGACTTTATTAAAAAAAAAGAAATGAAGCAAGCGTGTGAATCAAAAATAGACTTTATTAACAACAAGCTATAAGACAAAAATGAGTCTCTGGCACTCCTCTTGGTCACTCAGTCTCAGGGGTGAAGGGTCCAGGTGCTGTGGAGGTGTCTGGTGCTGGAGTACTTGTCATCAGCTCCTCCAGAAGCAGAAGCAGCAGAAGCCCCAGCCCCAGAAGAGCGAGCCCGTGCTGCAGAAGCCCCAGCAGAACCAGAGTGAGGGCCAGGGGGTGGGATGGTAGCCCTGTCCCTCTTGAAAGGGCTGGCAGCGGATAGCTGAGGCTTGCTGTGCTTCCGCATGGTTGTGGGGTTGCTGGCTGGCAGGGAGGCTGGCAGGAAGGCTGGCAGGCAGACATGCAGGCAGGGCAGGCAAGGCAGCCAATCCTTCCGGCAGCAGGTCTTTCCTCTGAATGGTGACCTGCTTCCGAGCTGCTTCCGTTATATCCACGGGGCTGACTCAATGCATCCTCCCCGCATGTGCAATTAACGCCAGGCATCCGCTAGGCTTCCGCTGTGCATCTGCTTCATCTGCTGTGCATCCGTTCTGCATCCGCTGTATCCGTTCCGCGTCTGCTTTGCTGAGGCCCCCCGGAAGCCCTGCGAATGTGCCATCTGCTCCCATCTGCTTCCATCCGCTGGGCTTCCGTTCCGCATCCGCTTTGCATCCAACCTGCTTCTTCCCCGCGTCCGTGTTATCTGCTCTGGTTATGCATATTTTTGCCCCTTTTGAGAGCGGATAACAATGGATGGAACATTTTGCTCATCTGCTGTGTCCTTTTGGCATCCCTTGGGCAGTGTGACATGGGCTTTAATCCAATTAAAAAGTCTCAGGTATAAAAGGCTGCATAACAAAAAAAAGAAAGCCACAAAAAAAAACCCTAATATGGAAGGTAAATAAAAAAAATAATACAAGGGAGGGAGAGAGAAAAAAGAAAAGAGACTACTCCCTTAAAAAAAAAAAAAAAAAGGAAGGAAATCATTAATACTAAAGCTTTTCCTTCAAAAAAAAAAAATGCAAACGTAAAAATTAGACTTCAAAAACAAAAAGAAAACAAAAACAAGTTCCAAAAGGCCAAAGATCCAAATAGCTATTACAAAAAGTAAGCTAGTAAGGAGGGTTTTATTGAAGTAAGAAATAGCCCAGCTTAAAAAAAGTAAAAAGAGCACACTGCACCTTGTATGGTTATCCAAGGCTTTTGTTAAAATGTATAACTCTCTTGTTCAGAGAGTTCTCTATCACCTTTTTTTTCTATAAACTTCGACACCAGACTCCAGCTATTGATAGAAACCCAGAAGAGCACCTGCAATAATACTCTCCCATGCTCTTCCCTCTATCTTATCAAACAGGCAATGTCCTTGAAAAAAAGTCTCAATTCTTTCTCAGCTTTGTCAAGAAAACAAAGAGATGGAATATTTCCAAGCTTCTTGACAGTGTTACAAAGATTCTTCTGCTTTCGGTTTCCCCCTCCTTTTCCAAACAAGATAAAATAAAAATTAATTAGAAAGGGAAAAAATATTTAAAAAGATGACAAGAAGGGAGTCTCTAGCCTAAATTATTATAAAGTCCAAAAGGAAAGAAAGAATAGGTGGAAGAAAAAAAAACCAGTCCAGTTTCAAAATATAAAATCATGTGTAAAAAATCCAGCAATGAGAACAAAAATAAAAAAAAAATATTACTTTGACTTCCTGTTTAAAATTGCTGCTTAATCACTTCTGCCAAAACTTTTACAGATTCTTTCTTTTCCTTAGGGTGTCCTTTCAAATCTTAAAGTAAAGAAAAAATTCTCCCCAAACCGGCACACTTTCTTTTTCCGTTCTCTTTCGTTTCGGAATTGTCCCAACTTCAGCAACTTTTATGGCTGCCTCTTTGCCGCTGGAAAAAAGAGCTTTTCCTGGATCTACCAGGGACTTTGCGGTGTCCCTGGGATCAACAGGATGCACTCTTTACATTCACCATCTCTTCGGGATGGTTGAGATCCGTTTGGACCATCCAGGAGCAAAGATATCAGCAGCAATCTTAGATCTCCAAGATCGCATGCCATATTGTCGCAACACCAGCTCTGCCCTCTTGGTCTAGCAAAAGTTTTGTATGCTTTAGTTAAGGCCCTGTCACACTGGCCGACAGATGCAAAACGATAGAAAAAGGACACAGCGGATGAGAAAATTGTTCCATCTGTTGTTATCCACTCTCAAAAGTGCCCCGAATTAGCATAACCAGAGCAGACAACACAGAAATGAACGGATGGGGGGGAGGAAGTAGGGCGGATGGAAAGCAAATGCTCCACGGAAGCCTAGTGGATGGGAGCAGATGGCACATCCGCAAGGCTTCCGGGGGAGTGCAGCAAAGCAGATGCAGAAGGGAAAGAGCGGATGCAGAGCGGATGCCGAGTGGATGAAGCGGATGCATAGCGGATGCCGAGCGGATGAAGCAGATGCAGAGAGGAAGCCTAGAGGATGCCTAGCGGAAGCCTAGCAGATGCCTAGCATTCACTGCGCATGCGGGGAGGATGCATTGCGTCAGCCCCACAGATATAAAGGGAAGCAGCTCCCAAGCAGGTCAACATTCAGAGGAAAGACCTGCTTCCAGACACAGCTTGCCAGCCAGCCAGCAACCCAACAACCATCGGGAAGAAACGGAAGCCTCTGCCATCTGCTGCCAGCCCTGGCAAGAGGGACAGGGCCACCCTCCCACCCCCTGGCCCTGACTCTGCTTCTGCTGGGGCTTCTGCTGCCCGGGCTCGATCTTCTGGTGCTGGGGCTTCTGCTGATGCTGCTTCTGGAGGTGGTGCTTCTGCTGATGCTGCTTCTAGTGGTGGTGCTTCTGCTGGTGCTTACTCTGCTGTAGCTGCTTCTGGTGGTTGTGCTTCTGCTGATGCTGCTTCTAGTGGTGGTGCTTCTGCTGGTGCTTACTCTGCTGATGCTGCTTCTGGTGGTGGTGCTTCTGCTGATACTGCTTCTGGTGATGGTGCTTCTGCTGGTGCTTACTCTGCTTGCACTGCTTCTAGTGGTGGTGCTTCTGCTGGTGCTTACTCTGTTGATGCTGCTTCTGGTGGTGGTGCTTCTGGTGATGGTGCTTCTGCTGGTGCTTACTCTGCTGGCACTGCTCCTGGTGCTGGTGCTTCTGCTGGTGCTTACTCTGCTGGCACTGCTCCTGGTGCTGGTGCTTCT
>BLBF01000044.1:26445790-26581451 GCA_015471245.1 Laticauda colubrina | reverse complement strand
CTGCTGGTGCTTACTCTGCTGGCACTGCTCCTGGTGCTGGTGCTTCTACTGGTGCTTACTCTGCTGGCACTGCTCCTGGTGCTGGGGCTTCTGCTGGTGCTTACTCTGCTGGCGCTTCTCCTGGTGCTGGTGCTTTTGCTGGTGCTTACTCCACTGGTGCTGCTCCTCATCCTACTGGTCCTGCTGGTGCTTACTCTGCTGGCGCTGCTCCTGGTCCTGCTGGTCCTGCTGGTGCTCCTGGTCCTGCTGGTCCAGCTGGTCCTGCTTTTGCTGCTACTGTTGTTGCTGCTGCTGGTGGTGGTGGTGGTGTGGAGGAGCAGCCCGTACAACCTCGAAGCCCCTCTGATGAGGGCCCATATGGGCCTGCCAAAGGGAGGAAGAGGCAATCGCATGATAGGGAGAGGAGGCAATATAACATAAAAGAGGAACATGAGGAGGAGGTGCTGGAGTGGCTGAGGGAGAACGAGTATCCATGGCGGAAGGGACACAGGCTCTATCGAGTCACCAAAAGGAAGCAGGCTGCTTGGAGAGAGAAGGCGGAGAGCCTGGGCTACACTTCGGAGGTGCTCCTCGGCTGGTGGAAGCACATGCACACCTGGTACGGGAAGCTGCACCTCAAGAAATCTGGCCAGGCCGCAGTCAAACTGACAGACAGAAAGAACTACATCATGGCCAAGTGCAGCTTCCTGGATGGTGAGATCCACCACTGAGGAGCAGCCCCTCTCACAACCGTCTCTCTCAGGCAGCCTGCTGAGAGTCAGTCCTCTTCCGGCCAAGAGTCAGCCCCTGTCTCCAGGCAGGTGTCTGTGGAGTGTGCCATGGCGGAGAATCCATGAACAGCTGTTCTAACCATGGCGGAGCACGTGGAGGACTCCCTGGTGTGGTGGGAGAAAGGAGACGGCACTTCCACCACAGTCCTACCCGCATCCACCCCCAGCTCCACCTCCACAGAAAGGCAGAGAGCCAGACAGGAGGGGCAGAGCCACACTGTCCTGCTGGAGATAAGAGACACCATCAGGAGCAGCATAGATATCCTCTCTCAGCTGGTCCACACCGATTCCTCATCCTCCAACCGCAAGTCCTTCCTCACCTATGTCAACCAGACCCTCGTGGACATGGCGGAACCCCAGTACCAGGTGGTGAAGGACCGGATCACCGATCTACTTCACAACCCTCCAGACCAAGCTGAACCTGCTCCTACCCAGTCCAGCCCTGCTCCTCCAACCCAGGTGATGTCCCTCCCATTCCAAGGCTTTACACAGGCCCTCACCTACCAGGGCTATGGCTACCAGGAGGTCCAGCAGCACAGGCAGCCCTTCCGAGTCCAGGCACAGGTACATCGGATGCCACCGGTGCTACTGATGCCAACGATGCCACCCACGCCACTGATGCCAGCCATACCACAAATGCAATGCACGCCACAGATGCCACTGACGCCAGTCCTCACCCAGCTTCAGACCAGACAGCCCCACTACACTGCTCCTTCCTCCACCCCACAGCCAAGCCCGGCCTCAGTACATCTGTCATTGGTATTTGGGCTGACACCGCATGTCATGGAGGAAGGAGCTCTCAACATCACGGGGCTGAGCCAGCTGTCTCAGAGCTTCCTCAACACACCGTCACCTGTTGTCCTCTCGGGGCCAGGCACCCCAGTGGCGCTTCAGACCAGCACTTCAGCAGCAGCCACCTCCAGAGCACCTGGACCCTTCACCCCTGAGATTGGGCATGCCTCTGAGTGACCAAAAAGAGTGCCAGAGACTGGGTGGCTACCTGTTGACTTTATTTTTGCTTAAGACACTTGGGTCATTCTTCTTTTACAGCTTGTTATTAATAAAGATTATCTTTGCTTCACACACTTGCTTCATTTATTTTTGGAAATAAAGTCTTGGTGGAAACTTTTAGAAATGGTTTAAGCCTTCGCATGCTTGTGGGATGGGGAAGGATAGCAGTGGGATGGGCAGGGATACCTGTGGGATGGGTGAAGATAGCAGTGGGATGGCAGGGATACCTTTGGGATGGGTAACAGCTGTGGGATGGGCAGGGATACCTTTGGGATGGGTAATAGCTGTGGGATAGATAAACCTCCAGTGCAAGCATAGTGGGACTCTATGGTCTACTCTCCCAGGTGCCAGACCTATGGCCCTTTATTATCAATAATAATGTAATCAATCATCCATACATGTCAACATAAACACAACTCTTTATTAAATGCCCTGTTCATTGTAGGCCCACCCAACATACATGGCCCAATCTCATCAGTGTGATGAGACAGGCTGAAGGAAGCATCCATTAAGCATCTATCATCCTGTCTTGCCACTCCACTGCTCCAGCTGGGGAGTTGCACCAGTGTTTCAGGAAGTTGCGCTGTTTCTTCCCTTCACGTGAAGCTCTGTTGGGGCCTTGCACATCCTCAGTGTCGATCAGGTTTCACCCTTGCCTCCATTCCCCAGGCTCCATGTCCCCATTGCCTTGTTGGAGGTCCATGAGCCTGTTCTGCAACACTGGGTAGCAGGTGCGCATGAGATTGTACAGAATGCAGCAAGCTTCCACGATGTTCCTCACGGTCTGTGGGCGATGCTGCATGGTGGTGAGAAGTACCTGAAACCTGTTGGCCAGGATGCCAAAGGCGTTCTCCACCACCCGCCTTGCCCTGGACAGCCTGTAGTTGAAGATCCTCTCTTCACGGGTGAGGCATCTGGAAGTGTAGGACTTCATGAGGTAGGTTCTGAGGGAGAAGGCGTCAACCCCCATGATGAAGTAGGGCACATCTTGCATGTCGTTGGGCAGGGGGTCTGGATCTGACCATGATGAGGTTGCATTCCAGCCCCTCCTTTTTTTTTTTTTTTGAAAGAATTTTATTAATTTTTAACAAACAAACATATACAAACAAAACACAAAACATAAAAAACATAAAATATCTTTTTGGACGGCAGTTTGATCCCGAGTTACATCTTTTTGTACAGACATAAATTCAAGTTCATGCTTACTTTTATATAGCATTCCATTTCTTATTTACTATTTTACATTTTCTATATAGCTTCTCCCCTCTTTTCACTCTCTTAATTCTATTATAGTTATTTCATCTCAATTTAAATCATTATACTTATATCCTTTGTCTGTCCTGTTTCAGCTGTCTATTATCTTTTCTCATTAACACAAAATTTCTTCTGTAATGACTGATTGGAGTATAATGCCTTGTCATACTTATCCTTCCCCTAGTTTTAAAGCTTAACATAACACATAATTTTCATTCGGATTCTGCGTAGTACATTCTAAAGATAGACTCAATATTTTAAAACAAGAAATTTTTTTTTAAAATATATAATATAATTAAAACAACAATCCATAGCAATTGAAATTATATCATTAAAATTAATATTTATTTAAGTCTTAAACATTTTACACAATCCTTTCTAAATAAATATCATGCTTCTATGGGAACACTTATAGATTTTGCTTAGTTACTTCCCCCTATTTCACTTATGTTTTAAAATATTATACAATAACAATGTTCCCATTTTTCTTTAATTCAGTTCTCTCATATTTGATTTCATTTATTTTATTTTAAAAAAAAATTTCGCTAAGTTACATTAAATATTTTGTCCCATTTTATAATCATATATTATTCCAATTTTCTAACATTATTTCAAATACAGATACAACAACACAGTCTTATATACCTTTGCAGAATCTCTTTTTCAGTTATATGTTTACCCATTATCTCTAAATAAATTCTGTTTCTTTACATCTTGTTTCAAACCTTTGTAGCTTCTCTTCCCTTCTTTCCTCCCTTGCTTCTCCACTCTACCCTTTTTACCCCCTTGTCTCTTAATCTCCACCCTCTTGTGTATTCCTCTTTTCTGTTGCTTTCTGATGTTGTGTCCACTTTTCACCTTGTTTTTCCCTTTTTTGGTTGTTTTTTTAAGTCTTAAATTCTCCATTCTCTTTCTCCCCTTTCCCCTTTCTTCCCCAAATAAAGTTGCTTGTTCATTAAGGATGGTTTCTTCTTCATCCCAATCTTCTTGTTCTTGTAGTTTCTCATATGTAGAAATTGCCATTTCTAAAAAATGAAAAACAGAGCTAAAAGAATCCTTCCCTTCGTGTTTCTCTTGTTTATATTTTATAAATTCCATTTTCAGTTCATCCATAAGTAATGCCATTGTAAAAAAAAAAATTTAAACGACCCAAATGATTTTAATCATTCAAATAAGAATTTCCAAAAGTCTCAAAGTCACCAAACAATCCAAATACACACAGTCTATTTCATTTAACACTTTCTTCTTTTTTTCAATTTTTTTTTCATTTTAATGCTTCAAAAAACTTCAAATTCTTTTTGACCTTCAATCCATCTGATAGATTAGCCAATTATGATCCAAAATGGAAAAATCCAATAGTAAAAAGACCCAAAACCAAAGAAGAAAAAGGGTAAAATAAAAAGCAAAAATAAAAATATTACTAGAATTGAAATATACAAAAAGGCTGGCGAGTAGAGATTTCACAAGTATATATATATATATATGGACTGCACACTGCACTTTATTTATTTATCCAAGGCTCTTATTATGACTCTCTTCTCCAGCAGCTTCAAAGCCAAGCCTCAAGTGTTGAAATATTGATAAGAGTCCAGGAAAACACCTGTAATAATATTTTTCTGTGCTCTCCCTCCATCTTATCACATTAAAATGTCCTTGAGAAGGAGTGTTTATACATTTCTCCCCAATTCAAATAAAGTACTTTCAAGCCTCTAGTTGGCAGTGTTGCAAGATCTCTTAATACTTTCCCCCCCCCCCAGCCAGAAAGAAGAATAATGTATACAAAACTCAGAGGAAAAGAAAAAAAAATCAAAGGGGGCCTCTATCCTAAAGAAAATTAAAAAATCAAAAGAAGCATAAAAATATATATAAGAAAAAATTCAATCTGGTTATTTACAAAGTCACATTAAAGTCCTCAGAAAAAGAAGTAGTAAGGAAAGAATCCAAGCCTCAATTTGACATCACTTTAGAAAACGCCGCTCAAACAATTCCAGTCAAACAAAAATAAAGTCACAGGTTTCTTCTTTGTTCAGGATATCCTTTCAGGTCTCAACCAATTTACAATACAAAAGAGGTTTCTCACCCAACTGACACACACTCGCTCCAGCCACTTTCTTTTCGGAGCTGTCCCGACTTCAGCAGCTTTGGAGGCTGCCTTTCCACTGCCAGCAAAAGGGCTTCTCCTGGATCAAACCAGAGATTTTGCGATATCTCTGGGATCCTGGGACTGTGCCCTTCACAATCCCCGTCTCTACGGGACGGTTTAGGTCCGTTAGGACCGACCAGGGGCGAAAATATCAGCTGCGATCTCAGAGCCCCGAGATCGCAGCTGTAGCACCGAGATGAAGCTCCGCCTTCTCCCCTTCCAGCCCCTCCTTGAGGTGACTGGTGTTGTATACCTGGGCATCTGAAGCTGACCCGTTGCCTGAAGCATCGATGTACATGAACTTGTAGTCAGCATCGACCATGGCGAAGAGGATGATGCTGAAGAAGTCCTTGTAGTTGAAATAAGTGGACCCTGAGTTGGTTGGAGCTTTGCAGGCCATGTGCTTGCGATCCATGGCTCCAACGGTGTGTGGGAAGTTCCACCTCTGATACCACTGCTCTGCAACTTTCTTCCAGCCTTCTTCAGTGGCGGGGCACGGGAGGTGCTCCTCCAGGTATTCTTCGATGATGGCCTGCACCACTTCTCTGATCAAAATGCTGATGTTGTTGTGTGGCACCCTCCAGCCATACTGCATGCTCTGTAGGTGGTCCCTGAGGCCAGGGGGCGCAGAGTCAGTGCCACCTTGAGCCCAGGGTCCAGGCTGGGCTGGAAGTTGGTGTTTGCCTTGGTCAACCTAGGTCTCAGCCGCTCCACAACTTTGTCAAAAATGGCTGGTGGCATCCTCATGAAGTTCTGGAATGCACAAGGGTCTTCATTCCTCATCTCCACCATCAGCTTGTTGTACAGTCTGTACTCCGCTCTTCTCCCGATCCATCTTCGGACCCAGACATTTCTTGGACACCTCCTTTTCTTCCCATAGAACAGTTGAAAAAGCCTGTAGATGGCTTCGCACTGTTGCAGAACGATGGTGGCTACCAAAAGGAGTGTGTTACGATTGATGGTGGACATCAATGGATGCTGTGGAAGAGCAAGAACCAGATGAAGGCTGCAGAGGTCTGCACAGCAGGGGTGCTGGACTGAAAGTGAGATCCAGGTGAGTTCCTCCCCCTTTTTATAGGAAATATAGGTTTTCCACTATGTGTCCTTTTGCATCCTCTAGGCATCCTCTAGACATCCTTAATATCCGAGATAGGTCCCCTCTGCGAATGGTTTTTCAATTTTAAATTCTTTGTATGCGAGCTGCATCCGCTTTCATCCTTTCTCCGTCCATGCTACTAACGCTTTGTGTCCATTCCGCATCCGTTTCCCTTCCTCCCTATGTTCGTTTTCCGCTGGAGCGGATTTGAGTTGCGTGGATGCACAGCGGATGCCTAGCGGATATAGCGGACGCATAACAGATGACAACGGATGTGAAACGGATGTTCCCCGTATGCATTACGGATGCAAAACGGACGCGTTTGATACATTTTTCACTCAAAAAGTATTGAGCAGCTCAAAACTTTTTGAGCGGATGGAACCTCAGTCGACGGATACTGGACAGATAGAGAGGATGAAAAAGAGAGGCAGTGAGTACAGAATGGATGAATCGCATTATCCAACGGATGGCAAGTGTTTCTCTCCGTTTTACATCCTCTTTCCATCCATTGGTGCAGTGTGACTTGGGCTTTAGTACTGCAATATTACCTGAGAAAAAGCTACGCAGGATTAGGTTAGCAACTCTTAATGCCTTTTTTGGCTATGTAGTTACAGTGGGCTCTAGCACTAAGATCATTAGAGAGGAGTACTCCAAGGTCCTTGAAAGAGTATGGATCATCAACAAGGACTTGACTATTCAGCTTGTATTTTATTTTCTGATTTTTTTTTGCCAAAACTTAGGACAGAGCATTTATTTGTTGAGATTTGAAGTTGCCATTTGTTTGACCATTCTGATACATAGTCGAGGTCTTTTTGAAGGGTAGCAGTATTGCCTGTGGTGTTGAATAGCTTTACATTATCAGTGAAGAGAA
Organism: Laticauda colubrina; assembly: GCA_015471245.1. NCBI lineage: Eukaryota > Metazoa > Chordata > Lepidosauria > Squamata > Elapidae > Laticauda > Laticauda colubrina. The sequence continues at coordinate 26,574,306 of BLBF01000044.1, read as the reverse complement.
CGTAGTTTCTCTTAATATGATCACAGAGATCATTTATATAGAGTATGAAGAGAGTTGGTCCAAGAACACTGCGTTGGGGGATACCACAATTGACAGGTATAAAATTTGATAGGCTGCTCCCAATTTTGACTATTCGTTGTCTGTTTGACAGGAATATTTTTCTCCAGTTATGCAGGTGTCCAGAGATACCATAAGATTTTAGTTTTAGGAGTAGTTTGTCATGTACCACTAAATTTATAGACTTATTATTAGTCCTGTTATTATAATGGTTAATTTTCAATTCGATTCACAGTCTGCGACTGGTAAAAACTTAACAAAGGCCTATCCAAGGACTCAGAACTGTTAAGATAACATCTGAGTATATAAAGGCCCTGTCACACTGGCCGACGGATGCAAAACGTTTGTAAAAAGGATAGAGCGGATGAGAAAATTGTTCCATCTGTTGTTATCCGCTCTCAAAAGGGGAAAAAATTTGCATAACCAGAGCGGATAACATGGAAAGGAACGGACGGGGGAGGACGCAGGGTGGATGGAAAGCGGATGCTCCACGGAAGCCTAGCGGATGGAAGCGGATGAGAGGGGATGGCACATCCGCAAGGCTTCTGGGGAGGTGCAGCAAAGTGGATGCAGAACGGAAAGAGCGGATGCAGAGCAGACGCCGAGCGGATGAAGCGGATGCACAGCGGAAGCCTAGTGGATGAAGCGGATGCAGAGCGGAAGCCTAGCGGATGCCTAGCGGAAGCCTAGCAGATGCCTAGCATTCACTGCGCATGCTGGGAGGATGCATTGTGTCAGCCCCGCGGATATAAAGGGAGGCAGCTCCCAAGCAGGTCACCATTCAGAGGAAAGACCTGCTTCCAGACACATCAACTGCCTTGCCAGCCTGGCCAGCCTGCCTGCCTTGCCTGCCTGCAAGCCTGCCAGCCTTGCTGCCTGCCAGCCTTGCTGCCTTCCTGCCTCCAGCCTGCCTGCAAGCGTCCCTGCAGGCCTTGCTGTCTGCCTGCCTGCCAGCCTTGCTGCCAGCCAGCCTTCCAGCCTCCCTGCCAGCCTTGCTATCTGCCTGCCTGCAAGCCTTGCTGCCAGCCTTGCTATCTGCCTGCCTTCCTGCCTCCCTGCCAGCCTTGCTGCTTGCCTGTCTGGCAGCCTTCCTGCCAGCCTTCTTGCCAGCCTGCCTGCCTGCCTGCCAGCCAGCAACCCCACAACCATGGGGAAGAAGAGGAAGCCTCAGACATCTGCTTCCAGCCCTGGCAAGAGGAACAGGGCCACCCTCCCACCCCCTGGCCCTCACTCTGCTTCTCCTGGGGCTTCTGCAGCACGGGCTCGCTCTTCTGGGGCTGGGGCTTCTGCTGCTTCTGCTCCTGGAGGAGCTGCTGCTGCTGCTTATGGCGGTGGTGCTTCTGCTGGTGCTTACTCTGCTGAAGCTGCTTCTGGCGGTGGTGCTTCTGCTGGTGCTTACTCTGCTGAAGCTGCTTCTGGCGGTGCTTCTGCTGGTGCTTACTCTGCTGCGCTGCTCCTCGTTGTGCTGGTCCTGCTGGTGCTCCTGGTCCTGCTGGTACTCCTGGTCCTGCTGGTCCTGCTGGTGCTGCTGGCGCTGCTGGTGCTTACTCTGCTGCTGCAGATCCTGGTCCTGCTGGTTCTGCTACTGCTGCTGCTGCTGCTGCTGTGGAGGAGGAGCCCCTACAACCTGGAAGCCCCTCTGATGAGGGCCCATGTGGTCTTCCAAAGGGAGGAAGAGGCAGACGCGAGAATGGGAGAGGAGGCAATACAACATCGAGGAGGAACATGAGGATGAGGTGCTGGAGTGGCTGAAAGAGAATGAGTATCTATGGCGGAAGGGATACAGGCTCTATAGGGACACCAAAAGGAAGCAGGCTGCTTGGAGAGAGAAGGCGGAGAGCCTGGGCTACACTTCAGAGGTGCTCCTCGGCTGGTGGAAGCACATGCACACCTGGTACGGAAAGCTGCACCTCAAGAAATCTGGCCAGGCTGTGGTCAAGCTGACGGACAGAGAGAACTACGTCATGGCCAAGTGCAGCTTCCTGGAGGGTGAGATCCACCACTGAGGAGCAGCCCCTCTCACGACCCTCTCTCTCAGGCAGCCTACTGAGAGCCAGCCCCTGTCTCCAGGCAGGTGTCTGTGGAGTGTGCCACGGCAGAGAACCCGTGGACAGGTGTTCTAACCATGGCGGAGCGCGTGGAGGACTCCCTGGTGCAGTGGGAGAAAGGAGACGGCACTTCCACCACAGTTCTACCCGCATCCACCCCCAGTTCCACCTCCACAGAAAGGCAGAGAGCCAGACAGGAGGGGCAGAGCCACACTGTCCTGCTGGAGATAAGAGACACCATCAGGAGCAGCATAGATATCCTCTCTCAGCTGGTCCACACTGACTCCTCATCCTCCAACCGCAAGCACTTCCTCACCTATGTCAACCAGACCCTCACGGACATGGCGGAACCCCAGTACCAGGTGGTGAAGGACAGGATCACCGATCTACTTCACAACCCTCCAGACCAACTAAACCTGCTCCCACCCAGTCCAGGTCTACTCCTCCACCCCAGGTGATGTCCCTCCCATTCCAAGGCTTTACACAGGCCCTCACCTACCAGGGCTATGGCTACCAGGAGGTCCAGCAGCACAGGCAGCAGCCCTTCCCAGTCCAGGCACACACTCATCGAATGACAGCATTGCCAACGGTTCCACTAATGCCACCGATGCCACCCACGCCACTGCTTCCACTGCTGCCACCGATGCCACCCACGTCACCAATGCCACCCACGCCAGTCCTCACACAGCTGCAGACCAGACAGCCCCACTACACTGCTCCTTCCTCCACCACACAGCCAAGCCCGGCCTCAGAACATCTGTCATTGGTACTGGGGTGTCAGCCCCAGTGGTGTCAGCCCCATGGCATAGAGGAAGGAACTCTCAACAACACGGGGCTGAGCCAGCTGTCTGAGCGCTTCCTCAACACACCGTCACCTGTTGTCCTCTCGGGGCCAAGCACCCCAGTGGCGCTTCAGACCAGCACTCCAGCAGCAGCCACCTCCACAGCACCTGGGCCCTTCACCACTGAGACTGGGCACACCTCTGAGTGACAGAGAAGAGTGCCAGAGACTGGGTGGCTCCCTGTAGACTTTATTTGGACACTTGACTTGGGTCATTTTTCTTTTACAGCTTGTTATTAACAAAGATTATCTTTGCTTCACACACTTGCTTCATTTATTTTATTAAACAAAGTCTTGGTGGAAACTTTGAGAAATGGTTTAAGCCTTTTCATGCTTGTGGGATGGGTAAGGATAGCAGTGGGATGGTCAGGGATACCTTTGGGATGGGTTAAAATAGCTGTGGGATGGGAAGGGATACCTTTGGGATGGGTTGACATATCTGTGAGATGGGTTAAGATAGCTGTGGGATGGGTTGAGATAGCTGTGGGCATAGATAAACCTCCAGTGCAAGCATAGTGGGACTGTATGGTCCACCCTCCCAGGTGCCACACCTATGACCCTTCATTATTAAATCTAATGTAATCATTGATCCACACATGTCAACATAAACACAACTCTTTATTAAATGCCCTGTTCATTGTAGGCCCACCCAACATACATGGCCCAATCTCATCAGTGTGATGAGACAGGCTGAAGGAAGCATCCATTAAGCATCTACCATCCTGTCTTGCCACTCCACTGCTCCAGCTGGGGAGTTGCACCAGTGTTTCAGGAGGTTGCGCTGCTTCTTCCCTTCAAGTGAGGCTCTGTTGGGGCCTTGCACATCCTCAGTGTCGAACAGGTTTCACCCTTGCCTCCATTCCCCAGGCTTCATGTCCCCATTGTCTTGTTGGAGATCCATGAGCCTGTTCTGCAAGACTGGGTAGCAGGTGCCATGAGATTGTGCAGGATGCAGCAAGCTTCCACGATCCTCCTCACTGTCTCTGGGCGATGCTGCATGGTGGTGAGAAGTACATGGAACCTGTTGGCCAGGATGCCAAAGGCGTCATCCACCACCCGCCATGTCCTGGACAGCCTGTAGTTGAAGATCTTCTCTTCATGGGTGAGGAGTCTGGAAGTGTAGGGCTTAATGAGGTAGGTTCTGAGGGAGAAGGCGTCATCCCCCTCGATGAAGTAGGGCACATCTTGCATGTCATTGGGCAGGGGTTCTGGATCTGGGAAGCCCACGATGAGGTTCCCTTTCAGCCCCTCCTTGAGGTGACTGGCGTGGTATACCTGGGCATCTGAAGCTGACCCGTTGCCTGAAGCATCGATATACATGAACTTGTATTCAGGATCGACCATGGCAAAGACGACGATGCTGAAGAAACCCTTGTTGTTGAGATAAGTGGACCCCGACTTGGCTGGAGCTTTGCAGGTCACGTGCTTGCCATCTATGGCTCCAACGGTGTGGGGGAAGTTCCACTTCTGATACCACTGCTCTGCAACTTTCTTCCAGCCTTCTTCAGTGGAGGGGCACTGGAGGAGCTCCTCCAGGTATTCTTCGATGATGGCCTGCACCGCTTCTCTGACCACAATGCTGATGGTGTTGTGTGGCACCCTCCAGCCATACTGCATGCTCCTGTAGGTGGTCCCTGATGGCAGGTGGCACAGAGTCAGTGCCACCTTGAGCCCAGGGTCCAGGCTGGGCTGGAAGTTGGTGCTCTGCTTGGTCAACCTGGGTGTCAGTTGCTCCACAACTTCATCAAACATGGCTGGAGGCATCCTCATGAAGTTCTGGAATGCACGAGGGTCTTCATTCCTCAGCTCCACCATCAGCTTGTTGTACAGTCTGTACTCTTCTCTTCTCCCGATCCATCTTCGGACCTAGACGCTTCTTGGTCGCCTCCTTTTCTTCCCGTAGTAGAATTGAAAGAGCCTGTAGATGGCTTCGCACTGTTGCAGAACGATGGTGGCTACCAAAAGGACTGTGTTACAATCCATGGTGGATATGACTGGATGCTGTGGAAGAGGAAAAGCAAGAGAAAGGCTGCAGAGGTCTGCACAGCTGGGCTGCTGGTCTGAAAGTGAGATCTAGGTGAGTAGCTCCCCCTTTTTATCGGCAACATAGGTTTTCCCCTATGTGTCCTTTTGCATCCTCTAGGCATCCTCTAGACATCCTTAATATCCGAGATAGGTCCCCTCTGCGAACATTTTTTTCCATTTTAAATGCTTTGTTTGCGAGCTGCATCCGCTTTCATCCTTTCTCCGTCTGTGCTACTAATGCTGCTTGTCCGTTCCGCGTCCATTCTGCTTCCTCCCTGTGTCCGCTTTCCTCTGGAGCGGATTTGAGTTGCGCAGGTGTGCTGCGGATGACTAGCGGATGTAGCGGACGGGTAATGGATGCTGATGGATGCAGAACGGATGTTCCCCGTATGCCTCGTGGATGCAGAACGGACGTGTTGGATACATTTTCCGCTCAAAATGTTTTGAGCAGTTCAAAACTTTTTGAGCAGATGAAATATCAGTCGATGGATGCTGGACGGATAGAGAGGAAGAAAAACGTACGCAATGAGTACAAAATGGAAGCATCGTGTTAACCAACGGATGGCAAGTGTTTTTCTCCGTTTTACAACCTCTTTCCATCCATTGGTGCAGTGTGACATGGGCTTAAACTTTTTTTCTTTTCCACAATAGTGATGTGAGGCATATTGTTCAGCCAGAAGTTTGATTCTCACTGGCTCAAGATTGATTCAGTCTTCCATGCTTCTGAGGTCAATAAATCTTAACTCATATTTTGGGGGCAATTGCTGACTCTGTAAATGGTTAGAGAGAGTGTAAAGCACTGTGAAGTGATATATACATCTAAGTGCTATTGCTATATGAGGGAATAGAAGGAGAACTCATCAAATTTGCAGACGACACTCTGGTGATAGAAATAATCAACAGATTCAAGGTCAAGATTCAGATGAATCTCAACAGACTTTCATGCTGGGCCTATCTAACAAAACAAAATTCCATATAGAGAAAACTAAAGTTTTACACTTAGGGAAGAAAAATAAAACATACAGATACAGAATAAATTTTAATTTGGCTCAATAGCAGTAACTATATGAAAGATTCTGGAATATTACTGGACAATCACTTAAGGCTAGGTCCCACTGGCCGGCGGATGCAAAACGTTATGCAAAAAGGACACAGTGGACGAGCAAAATTTCGGGGGTGGCTCCATCTGTTGTTATCCACTTCAAAAAGTGGCTCAAATTTGAATAAACAGAATGGAAAAGAATGGAAAGGAACAGACGGGGGTAGTACATAGCGGGGATGTTAAACAGATGTTCATAGGAAGCCTAGCAGATGGAAGCAGATGATGCATCCGCGGGGGTTCCAGGGGAGAATAGCGAAGCGGACGCATAGCACAAAGGGTGGATGCATAGCGGATGATGCGGATGCATCATGGACGCCTATAGGAAGTAAAGCGGATGCATAGCAGATGTATATCAGATGCAAAGCGGTCACTGTGCATGCGGGGAGTATGAATTCTGTCAGCTCCATGGATATAAAAGGATGCAGCTCACATGCAGTCAGCATTCAGAGGAAAGATGTACTGCCACAGACATCTTCAAATAACACCATGGTTCATCAGTCAGGGAAGAAGAGAAAGCCTGTGCCTACTCTTGCCAGCCGTGGCAAGAAGGACAGAACCACCATCCCACCCCCTGGCACTGATTCTGAAGCTGCTGGTGCTGCTGCTGCTGGTGGTGCTGCTGGTGCTGCTGGTGCTTCTCCTGCTGCTGGTGCTGCTATTGCTACTGGTGCTCCTCCTGCTTCTGCTGCTGTGGTGGACCAGCCCCAAGGCCCTCAAAGCCCTGCTTCTCAAGCCCCTGAAGGCCCTGCAGCTGAAGCCCCTGCCAGAGGGAGGAAGAGGCAAGGGAAGGAGAAGGGAGAGAGGAAACAGTACACCGTTTCTGAAAAGCATGAGGAGGAGGTGCTGGAATGGTTGAGGGAGAACGAGTACCTCTGGAGAAAGGGCCACAGACTCTATCACGACACCAAGAAGAAGCAGGCAGCTTGGAGAGACAAGGCAGAGAGCCTGGGATACACTGCAGAAGTACTCCTGGGATGGTAGAAGCACATGCACACCTGGTATGGCAAGCTACACCTCAAGAAATCTGGCCAGGCCACTGTCAAGCTCACTGACTGGGAGATGTACGTCATGGCCAAGTGCAGCTTCCTGGAGGGTGAGGTCCACCACCGAGGAGCAGCCCCTCTGACACCTCTTTCCCTCAGACAGCCCACACACAGCCAGTCCTCTTCCAGCCAGGAGCCAGCTACCCTGTCCAGGCAGGTGTCTTCAGAGGGCCCCACACCAGAGACCCCCCCCCCAACAGCTGTACTCCCCATGCCAGCAGACTTGGAGGATCCCGTAGAGGATGACGCCCTGCTGTCACAAATGGAGGAAGAAGCAGCAGCCACCAGAGGCCAACCCACACCCACCCCCACCCCCAGCTCCAGAGGATGCAGGCAGAGAGGCAGACTGGAGGGCCAGGACCATAGTATGCTGTTGGAGATCAGGGACACAATCAAGACCAGCAAAGAAATTCTCTCTCAGCTGGTCCACAGTGACATACTATCCTCTGGCTGGAAGCCCTTCATCACCTACGTGAGCCAGACCCTCAGGGACCTGCCTGAGGTCCAGTACCAGGTGATGAAGCAGAAGATCACACCACTTCTGCACAACCCTCAAGACCCAGATGAAGCTGCTCTGACCCAGTCCAGGTCTGCTCCTCCACCCCAGGTGATTTCACCACCTTTCCATGGCTTTCAACAGCCCCTCACCTCCCAAAGCTACGACTACCAGGACTTCCCACAGCAGAAACAGCCCTTCCCAGTCCAGGCCCAGGTTCATCGCACGCCACAGACAACACACCTTGCCCAACTGCAGACCAGACAGCCCCACTACACTTCTCCTTCCTCCACCCCACAGCCAAGCCCGTCAACGGACAATCTGTCATCAGTCTTGTGCCTGACATCCCAGGTACTTGATGAAGGGTTTCTCAACCTCACGGTAAACAGAAACAGTCCCTTCCCAGTCCAGGCCCAGGTTCATCGCATGCCACAGACATGTACTTGAGAAAGGGCTTCTCAACCTCACTGGACTGAGTCAGCTCTCTGAGAGCTTCCTGAACACCCCATCCTCTGTTGTACTCTCGGGGCCAAGCATCCCAATGGCACCTCAGCCCAGCACTCCAGCCACAGCCACCTCCACAGTCCCTGCCCGCTTAACAGCTGAGACCATGGACATGCCTCAGAGTGACTGAGAATAGTGCCAGAGACTGAGTTGTTACCTGTTCGCTTTATCTTTGCTTAAGACACTTTACCTGGTTCATTTTGCTTTTTTAATAAAGCCATACAGTTTACTTAAAACAGTTATTAATAAAGGTTATCTTTGCTTAACACACTTGGTTCAGTTTTTTTACTTCATAAAGTGTTGGTGAAAACTTTGAAAAACTGGTTAATCCTTTGCATGCTTGTGGGATGGGTAAGGATAGTTGTGGGATAGGTAAGGATAGCTGTGGGATAGATAAACCTCCAGTGCAAGCATAGTGGGACTGTATGGTCCACCCTCCCAGCTGCCACACATATGGCCCTTTTTATCAATAACAATTTATTCATTGAACAACACAATTCAAAACAAACAAAACTCTTTATTAATGCCCTATTCATTGTAGGGCCACTTAACATACATGGCACAATCTCATCAGTGTTATGAGACAGGCTCAAGGAAGCATTCATTAACCATCTATCATCCTGTCTTGCCACTCCACTGCTCCAGCTGGGGAGTTGCACCAGTGTCTCAGGAGGTTGCGCTGCATCTTCCCTTCACATGAAGCTCTATTGGGGCCTTGCACATCCACAGTGTCTATCAGGTTTCATCCTTGCCTCCATTCATCAGGCTCCATGTCCCCATTCCCTTGTTGACGGTCCACACGCCTGTTCTGCAATACTGGGTAGCGGGTGCGCATGAGATTGTGCAGGATGCAGCAAGCTTCCACGATGCTTCTCACAGTCTCTGAGTGATGCTGCATGGTGGTGAGAAGTACCTGGAACCTGTTGGTCAGGATGCTAAAGGTGTTCTCCACCACCCATCTTGCCCTGGACAGCCTGTAGTTGAAGATCCTCTCTTCACGGGTGAGGTATCTGGAACTGTAGGGCTTCATGAAGTAGGTTCTGAGGGAGAAGGCGTCATCACCCACGATGAAGTAGGGCACATCTTGTGTGGCATTGGGTAGGGGGTCTGGATCTGGAAAACCCATGATGAGGTTGCGTTCCAGCCCGTCCTTGAGGTCACTGGCATTGTATACCTGGCTATCTGAAGCTGACCCATTGCCTGAAGCATTGATGGACATGAACTTGTAGTCAGCATCAGGATGATGCTGAAGAAGCCCTTGTAGTTGAAATAATTGGACCCTGAGTTGGCTGGAGCTTTGCTGGAGCTTTGCAGGCCACGTGCTTCCCATCTATGGCTCCAACGGTGTGGGGAAAGTTCCACCTCTGATACCACTCTTCTGCAAGTTTTCTCCAGCCTTGTTCAATGGTGGGACAATGGAGAAACTCCTGCAGGTATTCTTTGATGATGGCCTGCACCACTTCTCTGACCACTTTGCTGATGCTGTTGTGTGGCACCCTCCTCGCATTCTGCATGTTTCTGTAGGTGGTTCCAGAAGCCAGGTGCCGCAGAGTCAGTGCCACCTTCACTTCAGGGTCCAGGTTGGGATGGAAGTTGGTGCTAGGCTTGGTCAACCTGGGTCTCAGACGCTCTACAAGTTCATCAAGCATGGCTGGTGGCATCCTCATGAAGTGATGGAATGCATGAGGGTCTTCATTCCTCAGCTCCACCATCAACTGGTCATACAGACGAAACGCCATTCTTCTCACGATCCATCCTCGGACCCACACAGCTCTTGGACGTCTTCTTCTTCTCCTTCTGTATAAAAGTTGAAACAGTCTGGACAGGTTTTGGTTCTGGTAATGAATGAGCACAGCTATCATACGGACTGTGTCATCATCCATGGTGGAGAACAATTGATGATGTTGAAGACCAAGACCAAGGGTGAAGAGGTCTGTGCACCACGACTGCTGGACTCAGACTGAGATCCAGATGATTTTCTCCCCCTTTTTATAGGAAATATTGGTTGTCCGCTAGGTGTTCTTCTACATACTCTAGACATACTGCAGACATCCTAAATATCTGAGATACATCCCAGAAACAAACATTTTGTCCATTTTTTATCATTTATATACAAGATGCATATGCTTACATCCTTTCTATTTCTGTGCTACTAATGCTGTGTGGACATTCCGTGCACCTTTCGTTTCCTCCCTCTTTCCATTTTCAGCTGCAGCTGATGTGATTTGCAAGGGTGGCCAGAGGATGCTACGAGGATACAGCGTATATTTAATGGATGATAACAGACATAGAACGCTTGTTGCCCGTATGTGTCATGGATGTACATCGTACACGGCGGAAAGTTCATCCGCTCAAAAAGTTTTGTTGCAGCTCAAAATTTCTTGCGTGTATAAAATCTCAGTGGACGGATGCTCAATGGATAGTGCGTATGAAGCATGTATGCAATGAGTACACAACGGATGTATCATGTTTTACAATGGATGGCAAGCTTTTTTGTCCATTTTACATCCTCTTTGCATCCGTTGGTGCAGTGGGACATGGGCTTTAAATTGCAGTGTGTAGCAGCAGTCAAAAATCCAATGCAATGGTTGCAAAAACAGAGGGGTCACATGAAGTATTAGTGCCACTTTACAAAGCCTTAGTAAGACTCACTTAGAATACTGCATCCAGTTTTGGTCATCATATAATAAAAATGATGATGCGTCTCTGGAAAGAGTGCAAAGAAGAACAACAGTGAAGATTAGGGGAATCGAGGCTAAAATATATGAAAAACAATTGTAAGTAATTGGAACAGTTGAAGGGCTGCCACAAAGGAGGAGATGGTCAACCTATTTTCCAATACATTAGAAAGCAGGACAAGAAGCTATGGATAAAAACTAATCAAAGAAAGAACCAATCTAGAACTAAGGAGAAATTTCAAATAATGAGAACAATTAACCAGTGGAATGACTTGTCTTCAAAAGTTGTGGGTTCTCTATCATTGGAGGTTTTCAAGAAGAGATTGGAGGAGAAGGCGGAGCTACGTCTCGGTGTTACAGCTGCGATCTCGGGGCTCTGAGATCTCAGCTGATATTTTTGCCTCTGGTCGGTTCTAACGGACCTAAACCGTCCCGTAGAGACGGGGATTGTGAAGGGCACAGTCCCAGGATCCCAGAGATATCGCAAAATCTATGGTTTGATCCGGGAGAAGCCCTTTTGCTGGAAGCAGAAAGGCAGCCTCTAAAGCTGCTGAAGTCGGGACAACTCCGGAAAGAAAGGGATTTAAATGAGCGTGTATCGGTTGGGTGAGAAATTCTTTTGTATTATAAATTGATTAAGACTTGAAAGGACATCCTGAACAAAGAAGAAATCTGTGACTTTATTTTTCTTTTGACTGAACCTGGGTTGAGCGGCGTTTAAGTGATGTCAAATTGAGACTTGGATTATTTTTTTTTTCTTATTTTCTTTGAGGACTTTAAGGTGACTTTGTAGGTAACCGGATTGAATTTTCTCTTATATATATTTTTATTTTTCACTTGATTTTTATTTTTTATCTTTTTAACTTTCTTTTTAGGATAGAGGCTCCCTTTGACTATCTTTTTCTTTTGTTTGAGTTCTTTATAAACATTTTTTCTTTTGGCTGGGGGGGGAAAGAGTATTTAGAGATGCTGTAACACTGCCAACTAGAGGCTTGAAAATATTTTATTTGAATTGGGGAGAAAAGCACTTCTTTTCAAGGACATTTTAATGTGATAAGATAGAGGGAGAATACAGTAAAATATTATTACAGGTGCTCTCTTGGACTCTTATCAATATCTCAACATTTGAGGTTTGGCTTTGAAGCTGCTGGAGAAGACAGTCATAATAAGAGCCTTGGATAAAGAAATAAAGTGCAGTGTACAGTGCATATATATATATATATATACTTTTGAAACACCTACTCGCCAGCCTTTTTGGTTAATTTTAACTCTAGCATTTTTGCTTTTTATTTCAAAGGGAAAGCCTCAGAGTTTTTTCCTTTTTCTTCTCTTTCTTTGCTTCTTCCATCTATTTTAATTGGATTAGGGTCTAGAAGAACCTGAAGACCTTTCTTTTTCCTTTTTCCTTTTTTCTTTTTTGGCTTTGGGCTTTTTAATATTGGATTTTTTCTTTTTCTTTTTGATTTTTTGGACTATATTTGGTTACTATACCAGCTGGATTTAAAGTCAAAGAGAGCTTGAAGACTTGGAAATATTAAAATGAGCAGGAAGCCAAAATCATTCGGCGTTTTTGCTTCTACCTCTGCTTCCCCACCACTTGAAGGACAACTTTCAATTCAGACAATGTTGAAGCAAGATAAGGAACAAGAAAAAGTAAATTTACAGATGATTATGCAAGGAATTCAAGATATTAAGATAAAAATAGATACCATGGACAAAAAAATAGAGAAATCTGATGAAAATTTTAAACAAATGATGGGAAAATATGAGGAGAGATTCCAAAAAATTGAGGAAGAAGGAAAACAAAGAGAGGAGAAGATTGGAAATATTGACACTAGATTAACAGTGATAGAACAAGAAAAAAATGGGATGTTGAGGTGGGAGATGGAAAGATCAGAATTTTATCTTAGATTTCAAAATATAGAAGAGGAAAAAGGAGAAAACTTGGCTGTGATAATGATAGAAATATTGGCAGATCTTCTGGAAATTACTGAGGAAAAAATGATGGACGGAGTAGATGAGATATACCGAGTTTATACAAGATATGCGATGAGAAATAAACTACCAAAGGAAGTACATATTAGATTTACTAAAAAATCCATCAGAACACAAATATTACAAGTGGCAAGAGAAAAAGCATTGAAATATAAAAACAAAGAGATTGTAGTTTTAAAACAAATACCTCGAAGAGTGAGAGAGATGAGAAGAGAATATCGATTTTTGACCAAAGTGCTACTGGAAAATGAAGTGAACTACAGATGGCTGATACCAGAAGGACTAATTTTTACGTGGCAAGAGCAGAGACATAGAATTGACTCGATTGAAAAAGCAGAACTTTTTTATGCAGAATTTTTTGGAAGAAAAAAAGAGGTGGCAGAGAAAGAGATCTCATTAATTGAGCTTCTGGAGGAACAACTGGAGATTGAAAAAGAGAAAGGAGTTGCAGGTGGACAGGTAGACAGTAAAGAACAACGTGAAGTGAGAGCTACGAGAGCTGTTAGACCTAAATATAAAGCATAATCATGGAAGAAAAAAAATTGATTACAATGAATATAAATGGACTTAACTCAGCTGTTAAAAGAAGGAAAACTTTTCACAAATTAGAGAAATTAAAATTTGATATAATTTGCTTACAAGAAGTTCATATTAAAAAGCAACATGAGCATTTGTTAGTACAGCCAAAATTAGGGAAAATATTTACTTCTTTGATTCAATGTAAGAAAAGAGGAGTGGTTCTCTACATTAAAGAAGATATTCTAGCAAAACTGATCTACACGGATGAAGATGGAAGAGTATTAATGGTGGAAATAATGGATAATAATAAAAAAATACTCCTGATTGCAATTTATGCTCCGAATGATAAACAAGAAGAGTTTTATAAAAAACTACATATGGAAATAATTAGACTGGACTATGTTAACATAATCATGATGGGAGATTTTAATGGAATTGTGGACAATAAATTGGACTATATAACAACAACAACAAAACAAAATAGAAAGATTCTCCCTAAATCTTTTTTTAAAATGACGGATGAATTAACCTTAAAAGATATTTGGAGAGAAAGAAATATTAAAACTAAACAATATACTTTTTATTCTAATAGACATTTATCATGGTCCAGGTTAGATATGATTTGGATCTCAACAGAACTAATATCTACTATTCAAGAAACAAATATTGAAATAAGTACTTGGGCAGATCATAGTCCAATGACAATTAAATGGAAGGGACAAAGAAAAAGATCGAGATGGACATTAAACAATACCATTTTAAAGGAGAAAGATTTTATACAATGGATGGAGAAGGAATTGGTCTTTTTTTTTAAAGAAAATAAAAAAGAAGATACCTCAATACAGAATGTTTGGGATACAATGAAGGCATATGTAAGAGGTTTGATAATAGACTATACAAGAAAAAAGAATATCAGAAAAAGACAAACCTCTAAGGCCTTGGAAGATGAATATATAAGACTTGAAAAAGAATTACAGAAAATACCACAGAAAAAAGATATTAAATTGAAACTGGATGTAATTAAGCATAAAATGGAATTAATAGAGAAAGAAGAACTGGCACAGAAAATTAGAAATTCTAAACAGAATTATTTTGAAGACGCAAATAAACCAGGTAGATGGCTAGCATATAAACTGAGAAAGGAGAAGGAATCAAGAAAAATATTGAAACTAATAGATGATCAAGGTCAAGTTTGTTGTGGTAATAAGGAGAAAAAGGAAATTATTCGAGATTATTATGGACAACTATATAATCAAGAGAATATTGATGAGAAAAATATTAAACAGTATTTACAGAATGTTAACTTACCGAAGATACCTAAAGAGACTGAAGAAATGTTAGAAAGCAATATAACAATGATGGAACTAAATGAAGCATTTAAAAGACAAAATAATGGGAAAGCACCAGGTCCAGATGGGCTTCCGGCAGAATTCTATAAAAAATTTCAAGAATCATTGAACACTCCATTGTTAGAAATTATGAATGAAGTTATGTTAAAAAAGATGATACCCAAAACATGGTCAGAGGCTTATATTACTCTTATTTTAAAGGAAGAGGCTGACCCATTGCAAATTAAGAACTATAGACCTATTTCCTTATTGAATGCAGATTATAAAATCTTTGCTTCAATTTTAGCAGAAAGACTGAAAAAATATTTAAATAATTTTATCCATCCAGATCAAAATGGATTTCTACCAAAGAGACAAATTAGAGACAACATGAGAGTAATTTTGGATACCTTGGAATATTATGAGGCTCATCCTGAAAAACAAATGGCTTTGATATTCCTAGATGCTCAAAAAGCATTTGACAACGTGAACTGGAGATTTATGTTATTATTATTGGAACAGATGGGCTTTGCCAGAAAATTTATTCAAGCAATAGAAGCCATATATAATAAACAGACAGCAAAGGTAATGATGGAGGGAGAATTTACAGATCTTATTAATATAAGAAGAGGTACAAGACAAGGATGTCCCCTATCTCCTTTGTTATTCGTATTAACTTTGGAAGTGTTGAATAGAAATATTAGAGATGACAAAAATATAAAAGGAATGAAAATTAAAAAGGAAGAATTTAAACTACAAGCTTTTGCTGACGATTTAGCTTTTATTCTGGAAGACCCGTTAGAAACAGCTCCAAAGTTATTGGAAAAGGTAGAGACATATGGTGAGATGGCTGGCTTGAAAATAAATAAAGATAAAACAAAGATTTTGACAAAAAATATGTTGTTGAGACAAAGAGAAGAACTGACAGATCTTTTGAAAATTCAAATTATAAACAAGGTTAAGTATCTGGGGATATATTTGACAGCAAGATGTAGCACATTAAAAGAGAATAATTATATTAAACTTAAACAACAGATATTTACAGATTTGAAGAAATGGGAAAATTTACAATTGTCATTAATAGGGAGAATTTCAACAATTAAGATGAATATTTTACCTAGAATTTTATTTCTCTTTCAAACAATACCAATTAGACTTGGAAAAGACTATTTTGAAGATTTAAATAAAACTATGTTGAAGTTTATATGGCAAGGTAAAAAAGCGAGAATAAAGTTAAAACTTTTGCAAGATGCTAGAAATAGAGGAGGTTTTGGCCTGCCTAATTGGGAATTGTATTATCAAGCTGCAAGTTTGATGTGGGTCAAAGAATGGATAACATTAAGAAAACATAGATTGTTGACATTAGAAGGACATGATTTACTGTTGGGCTGGCATGCTTTTTTATGGTACAAGGGAACTAAAACACAGGGGTATTTCAGAAGACATTATATACGGGAGTCTTTGTGGTTAAATTGGGAGAAGATAAAAAAACAATGTTATTTGAAAATTCCAATTTGGTTATCGACTATTGAAGCATTTTCCTATCCTATGATCTATAAAAAGGAACAAACAGTTAGATATGGGGAACTGTTGGATGAAAAGGGTGGACTTAAAACGATCCAAAATTTAGAGGAACAAGGTATAAGGATGAATTGGTTTTCATATGCGCAAATACACTCAAGATATCTTGAAGATTTTAAAACGGAAGGATTCTATGATAAACAGACTGATTTAGATAAGATATTGATGGGTACTGATGAGAAAGTGATTAAAAAGTTATATGGTTATTTATTGGGAATTAAGCTAGAGGAAGAACAAGTTAAAGAAACTATGATTGCATGGGGGAAGAATTTTGGATATGGAATTGATTTAGAACAATGGCAAAAATTGTGGTCTCAAAATTATAAAATGACAATGTCAATAGCATATAAAGAAAACTTGTATAAGATGTTTTACAGGTGGCACCTTCCCCCGACAAGAATAGCAAGAATGTTCAAGAATAAATCTGAAAAATGTTGGAAATGTCATCAGATACCTGGCTCATACTATCATATGTGGTGGACTTGTGAGAATGCTAGAAAATATTGGACTAAAATTCACATGTGGTTGGAAAAAATGACAAAGAAACACATAGACTTGAAGCCAGAGATCTTTTTATTGGGAATTTTACCTGATATATATAATAAAGACTTGAAATATTTGATTGTAAATGTATTAACGGCGGCTAGGATTGTATTTGCTAAAAACTGGAAGAATGAGAAAATACCATTGCAGGAAGAAATTATTAAGAAAATATTGGAATGTGCTGAGATGAGTAGATTGACATTTGAAATTAGAGAACAAGAAGATAAACAATTTTATGCAATTTGGGGTTTTTTTTATCAATGGTTAGATGATAAAATACAATAATAGAGCATTAATATTATATATATGAAGAGTTTTTAGGATTGATTTGTTATGATTATACGACAAATTATAGAATAAACTGTTTGAAGTATTGTTATCTCGCAAAGCATGAATGATTAAAAGTATAGTCAGAAAAAGATTTTTTTTTTTTTTTAGTAATATTAGAATATGGATTGACAATATGAGTGGTTATGCAATATAATTGTAATTGACACTATAAAATGAATGCACAAAACTGATGAACCAACCGATACACCGGAAGTATATATGAGAGTAGATGTTTTTAATGTTTTGTATGTTTGTTTGTATGTAGAAAATTAATAAAAACTTTAAAAAAAAAAAAAAGAAGAGATTGGACAGCTTATTGTGTTGAATGGTAAAACTCACTACTTGAACCTGGAGTTGGATGAGAAGATCTCCAAAAACACTTTGTTATTCTGTTAAATGATAGTATACTTTAGGCATTGGCAACTCTGTTTGTGATAACTAAGGTTAAAATATCCATCAGAGGGGTGGTTCGGAATTGGTTCTTTTTTTAAAAAAAATGTCAAGATACTTTCAAAATTAAAGGAGCCCATCTACTGCTCTCTTACAAATGGCTGGGAATAGCTTGGTGGTCATTGTAATTTTCAAATTGGTCTACCAGGAAAAACTTAAAAATTAATAATTTCATCCCTCATGTCCATTGTAGAGATAATATTCAGCAGGTTCTGACCACTGCTGGAGAATCAGTAGCAGAAATTTTGAGTAGTTCAGAGAACCAGCAAATACAACCTCTGACTGGAGATTTTACAGTATCCTTTCCCTTCTATGCCCACCAAGCCACAACCTCAGAACCAATAGTAAAAAAAAAATTGAATCCCACAACCAGTCCATTGCTACAAATAACTGCATCTTCCCTTTCTCCCTGCATTTCTCTTAATCAAAAATAACATTAGAAGTTCAGCAGTAATTATCTTGTTGTTATCAATAACCAATGCCCTCATTTTAGAATGTAAGGTTTTAAAATAGTATTGTGAAAGTTTAAAAATGCTCCCTTTTCAGTTACTAGATATTTTGGTATCACTTTTTCCTCCTCTCATTTATAGCCTCACTTGATTGGCCTAGTAACCTGACTCTTGTTGTCTTCCCCCAGTCTCTTCTGTAGGCTATGATTTACACAGTTTTGTTTACTGTTCTCCATGCTGCAGAACACCCAGCAGTCACAAAACATAGAGGGAATCAAAAAGAATAAGGACAAGTCATTATTATGCCAGCAGCAATCTTTGTCAGGGTTAAAATGCCTGTGGATTGCTAGCAAGAAAGGCTCTCTTCTAGAAGCAGCTGCATCAACAACAAATTGCTCAAAATATAATTTCCATTTGCATGTCAGTCTAATAAAGTTAAGACTTCTCTTTTAAATTACTTTCAAGCCTTAAGCCAGCATGGTACTTCATGTAGATATTGTTGAAATGGATAGACATGTGTGTTTATTTCCCACAAAAAATAGGTAGACAATTCAAAGTCTTCACTGAAAAGTAAGTAGGATGCACACCTAGTTTGTTTTCTGGTCTCTTATGCCCCAAGTACAAAAGGTTGCCAGAAGCCTTCTTCCATTTATAAGACTTACCTAGAGGCTTCACTGAAGGAAATCCAGACAGTGATGAAGGGATTTTAGCTGAATTTAAGTGAAAGCCTGCAGGGAAGGACTGAAATGTGATTGCTAGCATCCAATACAGTTTTGAAAATAAAAGTAAAAGTTATCGAGCTTAACTTGAATAGAAAAACTTTAGGATTTCTGTAGCTTCCTCTACCATTCTTTCCCTACTGGTTTGTTGATGATCTAATAGGAAGACTGAAATTCTTTAATTAGCAACGTATATTTTAAATGAGACTTCTGTTAGTTAAATATCTCATCACAACAAATCACTGAGACATTCTTCTCTGTAGCCAGGTCATTTTTATGATAAATTCTATTTTGTTAGTTCAGTTCAAATTGTGATTTTTGCTATCTTGAAGATTCATATCTATGGCACAATTGCAAAAAAAAAAAAAGACCCAAATAAGCTATTAAAAGAAATTAATTTATTTCAGGAAACAAGTTGTATAAATATATGAAAGAAAAGCAAGATGTTAGGATGTTCAGAAATGTATTTTAACTAACTCAAATGTACTGTATAAAAACAAACAAAAACTATTAGTATGGGAGGGGGGGAGAGCAAGATAGTGTCCTATTAGGCATCAATAAATGATATTGTAGTTGCTTCTTTCAAACATTGAAATATTTGCAAATACTTTTTTAAGTTTCAGGTTTAAAGTTTTAAGTTCTTCAAAGAATTTAAGGATTTTAAAAAAACTGGTGAGCAGGCAAGAGAAGTGTTATGTCACGGGAAAAAAAGACTCAAGACCAGTGTGAC
This sequence comes from Laticauda colubrina, assembly GCA_015471245.1. Taxonomy (NCBI): domain Eukaryota; kingdom Metazoa; phylum Chordata; class Lepidosauria; order Squamata; family Elapidae; genus Laticauda; species Laticauda colubrina. Next base: position 26,554,868 of record BLBF01000044.1, on the reverse strand, counting down.
TTTCAGCTCTTTATTTAGTTCCTGAAATCTGTCTGACTGCGGAGCTTCAGTAGCCTCTTTTATAGTGGCTGCTCGCAGCTTGCAGCCAATGACGGCTCCTGGAACCTCCTGCTGCTCAGGCGACCAATCACAGTAGCGTTGAAGAACAAATCACAGTGTAATATTGGTGGACCAATCTGGAAGCGGTATTACAAGTATGCTAATATAGAACACCCCTCCCCACTTGGTTTAGTCCAACCTACATTACATAGTCACATAAGTAGGTGGGGCTTTTATGGTGTCTACTTGACCTGCGCAGCTCAGTTGCGTTGTTGTCTTTGGTTGGTTCGGGCGGGATCGCTGTTTCTCCCGTCCTTCTCTGTGGAACCTCCTGGAAGGTGGAGTCAGCCATGCCGCTCCCGCCCGGCCTATCTGGGCTGGTAGAGTCGGCTCAGCTGTTCCCTTCCGGAGTGGCTTCGTGTTATTTTTCTGCTGCCTGTTCCTTTCTACCGAAGTCATCTCCAGGTAAGTAATTGTGGTTTCTTTCTGGGGCTACTGGTGATGTTGGTTGGCGGGTTGTTGTTAGGGTTTGTTGAGAACATACATAACTCCTGGCCAGGGATTTCATTCATACGATACCCGGGTGTCCTTCATGCAAGATATACAGTACTAGTATTTCCAGTATGACTACCCGATCCCCCCATAGTATACAACCTTTTAAAATCGAGAGTTCCATCTGTCTATTTCAGAACGGTTTAAAAGTCTTATCCATCTCATTTTCTGGCCACCCTTTTCCTACCCAGTTTAAAATCCATGCCATCTTTTTGTCTCTTGCAGTTTCTTTCGCAATGTCTGCTGCGGTTATGGGTAGGTTGGTAGTGTCTCAATTTGTAGCGTGGATGTGGTTGGTGCCGGATCACTTCCCATTTCAGGCAGGGGAGAACGGCTCAGGGCGTCAGAGTGTGATATGTCCTTCCATGGCCGGTGGGTTAATTTGTAACTGTATGCGGCAAGGAACTCGGACCACCTCATTATTTGTGGTAACAGTATGTTTGGGGTGGCCTTGTTTCCTGCGAGTATTCCCAAGAGTGCCTTGTGGTCTGTAATTAGTGAGAAAATCCTACCATAGAGGTATTCATGGAATCACTTGACTACAGTTATCACTGCTAGAGCCTCTCTGTCCAATTGGCTGTAGTTTCTCTCTGCTTTAGATAGCGTTTTGGAATAGAACGTGATCGGCGCTTCTCTCCCATCAGGTAGCATGTGGCTGAGTATGGCTCTGACGCCGAATGGTGATGTGTCGCACTTGACTGTCAGTGGCATGCTTTTGCTGTATTGAATTTACACAGATTTAGATGTCAGCAAGTCTTTTATTTCCTGGAATGTGGCTTCTTCACATCGCCCCAAGGTCCAGGTAGCTGTCTTATCCAGAAATCTGTGTAATGGTTCCGCCGTCATTGCCTTCTGTGGCAGAAAAACATTATAGAAGTTAAAGCCCATGTCACACTGAACCAATGGATGCAAAGAGGATGTAAAACGGACAAAAAAGCTTGCCATCCGTTCTAAAATGCGATGTACTCACTGCCTCCGTTTTGCTTCCTCTCTATCCGTCCAGCATTCGTTTATGGACGTTTCATCCGCTCAAAAAGTTTTGGGTTGCCCAAAACTTTTGCGCAGAAAATGTATCCAGTTCGTCCGTTCTGCATCCGTTACACATCCGCTACGCATCCATTCTGCATCCGTTACGCATCCGCTATATCCTCTAGGCATCCGCTGCGCATCCGCGCAACTCACATCCACTCGGATGCAGGGAGGAAGCGGAACAGGCGCGGAATGGATGCAGAACGGATGCAGCATGGAAACAAAGCGTTTAAAACAGAAAAAACATTCGCAGAGGGGACCTATCTTTGATATTAAGGATGTCTAGAGGATGCCTAGAGGATGCAAAGGGAAACCTATACTGCCTATAAAAAAGGGGAGCAACTCATCTGCATCTCACTTTCAGACCAGCAGCCTACCTGTGCAGACCTCTGCAGCCTTCATCTGACTCTGACTCTGACTCTTCCACAGCATCCAGTCATGTCCACCGTGGATCATAACACAGTCCTTTTGGCAGCCACCATCCTTCTGCAACAGTACGAAGCCATCTACAGGCTCTGTGAACTCTACTACCGGAAGAAAAAGAGGCGGCCAAGAAGCGTCTGGGTCCGAAAATGGATCGGGAGAAGAGCAGAGTACGGACTGTACAACAAGCTGATGATGGAGCTCAGGAACGAAGACACTCGTGTGTTCCAGAACTTCATGAGGATGCCTCCAGCCATGTTTGACGAAGTTGTGCAGCGGCTGACACCCAGGTTGACCAAGGCAAACACCAACTTCCGGCCCAGCCTGGAACCTGGGCTCAAGGTGGCACTGACTCTGCGCCACCTGGCCTCAGGGACCACCTACAAAAACATGCAGTACAGCTGGAGGGTGCCGCACAACACCATCAGCATTGTGGTCAAAGAAGTGGTGCAGGCCATCATCGAAGAATACAAGGAGGAGCTCCTCCAGTAGTCTCCACTGAAAAAGGATGGAAGAAAGTTGCAGAGCAGTGGTATCAGAGGTGGAACTTCCCCCACAGCCAAGTTGGCCTCCACTTATTTCAACTACAAGGACTTCTTAAGCATCATCCTCTTCGCCATGGTCAATGCTGACTACAAGTTCATGTACATCGATGCTTCCGGTTACGGCTCATCTTCAGATGCCCAGGTATACAACGCCAGTCACCTCAAGGAGGGGCTGGAAGGGAACCTTATCGTGGGCTTCCCAGATCCAGACCCCCTGCCCAACGACACGCAAGATGTGCCCTACTTCATCGTGGGGGATGATGCCTTCTCCCTCAGAACCTACCTCATGAAGCCCTACACCTCCAGACTCCTCACCCGTGAAGAGAGTATCTTCAACTACAGGCTGTCCAGGGCAAGGCGGATGGTGGAGAATGCCTTTGGCATCCTGGCCAACAGGTTCCAGGTACTTCTCACCACCATGCAGCATCGCCCAGAGACCGTGAGGAGGATCATGGAAGCTTGCTGCATCCTGCACAATCTCATACACACCCGCTACCCAGTCTTGCAGAACAGGCTTGTGGACCGTCAATAAGGCAATGGGGACATGAAGCCTGGGGAATGGAGGCAAGGGCGAAACCTGATCGACACTCAGGATGTGCAAGGCCCCAACAGAGCCTCATGTGAAGGGAAGAAGCAGCACAACTTCCTGAAACACTGATGCAACTCCCCAGCTGGAGCGGTGGAGTGGCAAGACAGGATTGTAGATGCTTAATGGATGCTTCCTTCAGCCTGTCTCATCACACTGATGAGATTGGGCCATGTATGTTGGGTGGGCCTACAATGAACAGGGAATTTAATAAAGAGTTGTGTTTGTGTTGACATGTGTGGATCAATGCTTACATTGTTATTGATAAAAAAGGGCCATAGGTGTGGCACCTGGGAGGGTAGACCATACAGTCCTACTATGCTTGCACTGGAGGTTTATCTATCCCACAGTTATTAGCCATCCCATAGGTATCCCTGCTCATTCCATAGGTATCCCTGCCCACCCCACTGCTATCTTAACCCATCCCACAAGCATGCAAAGGCTTAAACCATTTCTAAAAGTTTCCACCAAGACTTTATTGAAAAAAAGAAATGAAGCAAGTGTGTGAATCAAAGATAAACTTTATTGAACAATAAGGTGTAACAGAAAAATGACCCAAGTCAAGTGTCCAAATAAAGTCCACAGGTAGCCAGCAACCCGGTCTCTGGCACTCTTATCGGTCACTCGGAGGTGTGCCCAGTCTCAGGGGTGAAGGGTCCAGGTTCTGTGGTGGTGGGTGGTGCTGGAGTGCCTGGCCCCGAGAGGACAACAGGGGATGGTGTGTTGAGGAAGGTGTCGGACAGCTGGCTCAGGACCGTGATGCTGAGAGGTCCTTCCTCCATGCCATGGGGTGTCAGCCCCAGTACTGATGACAGATGTACTGAGACCGGGCTTGGCTGTGGGGTGGAGGAAGGAGCAGTGTAGTGGGGCTGTCTGCTCTGCAGCTGGGTGAGGACTGTCGTGGGTGGCATCATTGGCGTGGGTGGCATCGCTGTCGTTGGTGGCATCATTGTTGTGGGTGGCATCGGTGATATCAGTGGAACCAGTGGCAACGGTGTCGCCCAATGACTCTGTGCCTGGACTGGGAAGGGCTGCTGCCTGTGCTGCTGAACTTCCTGGTAGCCATAGCCCTGGTAGGTGACGGCCTGTGGGAAGCCTTGGAATGGGAGGGTCATCACCTGGGGTGGAGGAGCAGACCTGGACTGGATGGGAGCAGGTTCCTCTGGATCTGGAGGGTTGGAAAGCAGCTCAGTGATCCGGTCCTTCACCAGCTGGTACTGTGGATCTGCCATTTCCTGGAGGGTCTGGTTGACATAGGTGAGGAAGGGCTTGTGGTTGGAGGAGGAGGAGTCGGTGTGGACCAGCTGAGAGAGGAGATCTATGCTGGTGCGGATGGTGTCCCTGATCTCCAGCAGGACAGTGTGGCTCTGCCCCTCCTGCTGTCTGGCTCTCTGCCTTTCTGCAGAGGCGGAGCTGGGGGGTGGTGGATGCAGCTAGGACTGTGGTGGACTCGATGTCTCCTTTCTCCCACCGCACCAGGGAGTCCTCTATGCACTCCACCACGCTTACCACACCTGTCCGCGGGTTCTCCGCCGTGGCACGCTCCACAGAAACCTGCCTGGAGACAGGGACTGACTCTTGGCCGGAAGAGGACTGGGTCTCAGCAGGCTGCCAGAGAGAGAGGGTCGTAAGAGGGGCTGCTGGTGCACCTCGGTGGCGGACCTCACCCTCCAGGAAGCTGCACCTGGCCATGACGTAGGTCTCTCTGTCTGTCAGCTTCACAGTGGCCTGGCCAGATTTCTTCAGGTGCAGCTTCCCGTACCAGGTGTGCATGTGCTTCCACCAGCCAAGGAGCACCTCTGAAGTGTAACCCATACTCTCTGCCCTCTCTCTCCAAGAAGCCTGCTTCTGCTTGGTTTCCCTGTACAGCCGGTGTCCCTTCCACCACAGATAGTCATTCTCTCTCAGCCACTCCAGCACCTCATCCTCGTGCGCCTCCTCAATATAGTATTGCCTCCTCTCCCGTTGTTGCATACGCCTCTTCCTCCCTTTGGCAGGACCAGATGGGCCCTCATCAGAGGGGCTCCCAGGTAGTAGGGGCTGCTTCTCCACACCACCAGCAGCAGCAGCAGCACCAGCACCAGCAGGATCATCATCATCATCATCATCATCCTCAGCAGCAGGATCATTATCATCATCATCATCATCATCAACTTAATCATCATCATCAGCAGCAGGATCTTCAGCAGCAGCGGCAGCATCAGCAGGATCAGCAGCAGCAGGACCAGGATCAGCAGCAGTAGAGTAAGCACCAGCAGGGCCAGCAAGTCCAGGAGCACGAGCAGGACCAGGAACATGAGCAGGACGAGCAGGATGAGGAGCACAAGCAAGACCAGGAGCACGAGCAGGACGAGCAAGTCCAGGAGCACGAGCAGGACAAGCAGGACCAGGAGCAGCTTCAACAGAGTAAGCACCAGCAGAAGCACCACCGCCGGGAGCAGCTTCAGCAGAAGCCCCAGCAGAAGCAGAGTAAGGGGCAGGGGGTGGGAGATTGGCCCTGTCCTTCCTCCCCATGGTTGTGGGGTTGCTGGCTGGCAGGGAGGCTGGCAGGCACGAAGGCTGGCAGGAAGGCTGGCAGGAAGCCAGGCACCAAGGCTGGCAGGCAGGCACCAAGGCTGGCAGGAAGCCTGGCAGGTAGGCTGGCAGGAAGCCTGGCAGGAAGCCTGGCAGGTAGGCTGTCAGGAATCTTGGCAGGAAGCCTGGCAGATAGGCTGGCAGGAAGGGTGGCAGGAAGTCTTGCAGGCAGGCAGGCAGGCAGGCACCAAGGCTGGCTGGAAGGCAGGCTGGCAGCAGGGCTGGCAGGCAGGCATGCAGGCAGGGCAGGCAAGGAACTCAAAGTGTCCAGCAGCAGGTTTTTCCTCAGAATGCTGGCCACGTGCGAGCTGCTTCCCTTTATATCCGGGGGGCTTGTGCAACGCATCCCCCCCGCATGCGCAATTAACGCCAGGCATCTGCTAGGCTTCCGCTCTGCTTCCGCTTCATCCGCTATGCATCCGCTCTGCATCCGCTTCATCCGCTCTGCATCCGCTCTGCATCTGCTGTATCCGTTCCACGTCCGCTTTGCTGAGGTCCCCTGGAAGCCTTGCGGATGCGCCATCTGATCTCATCCACTTCCATCTGCTGGGCTTCCGTTCTGCATCCACTTTGCATCCACCCTGCGTTCTCCCCGCATCCATGTTATCTGCTCTGGTTATGCAAATTTTTGCCCCTTTTGAGAGCAGATAACAACGGATGGAACATTTTGCTCATCCGCGGTGTCCTTTTTGCATCCGTTGGCCAGTGTGACATGGGCTTAATGAGTCCCAAAAATGCTTGCAGTTCTGTTTTATTTTTGGGTCTGGGACCTTCTTTTATTGCTTTGATTTTCTGGTCCATGGGGTGGAGTCCTTCTTTATCTATTAGGTATCCCAGGAATTCAACTTTAGGGGTGGCTAGCTGGCATTTTTCTTTTTTTAGTTTGAGTCCCGCCTCTTGAAATCTTTGTAAGACTTCCCTGAGTCAGCTTTCCAGTTGGTTCTTGTCATTAGCTGATACCAGCACGTCATCGAAGTATGGAACTACCCCTTTTATTCCTTGTAATAGGCGCTCCATCAAGCTTTGGAACACCCCTGGGGCCATGCTGACTCCAAATTGCAGTCTCTTGCATCTAAATGCCCCCCAGTGAGTCACAATTGTTTGTGCCTCTGCTCTTTTGGGGTTGACTGGCAATTGCTGGTATGCTTGTGCAAGGTCGAGCTTCGCGAAGATCTTTTCTCCCTCCAACGAATGTAACAGATGTTGTACCACTGGAACGGGGTATGCACTTTGTTGTAGCGCATGGTTGAGAGTGGCCTTATAGTCTCTGCAAATGCCCACAGACCCATCTGGCTTAATCGGAGTCACAATTGGGGTTTCCAACCTTGCATGGTCTATTTATTCCAATACCCCCTGTGCGATGAGTTTATCCAATTGCTCATCGATCTTTGGTTTTCATGCGAAAGGGACTTGCCTTGCCTTTAACCTGATTGGGGCTATGTTCAGGTTCAAATTAAATGAGATAGGGGACCCTCGGTACTTGCCTAGTTTTCCATCGAACATGTCCTGGAAATCCCTCATCAGGCTCTCCTCCCAGTCTATTTCGGTGACACTGTTGATTCCGGTCACTCCGATTCCCAGAGGCACAAACCATTCGAGTCCCAGGCTTGGGAGATCCCGGGCTACAATTGTTAATGGAAGAATTTCCATGTGCTTTCTGAAGTTAACTTGGAAATGTCCGAGTCTGACTACGGGGATCCTGCTCCCTTGGTAGTCCTTCAGGGTCAATTTTTGGCTCTCTAGTTCCTTTCATTATATGCTTGGTATCAGTCTCTTAAGTGTGTTCCATGATACCATAGACAGGTATGAGCCAGAGTCCACCTCCATCTTGCATTGTTGGCCTTCGATGGTGACTTGCACATGTACCGTTCAGGCATCGGTTGCACTCGAATGCCCAATGGTTATCGTTTGGTGTGTCTCTTCCAGTAGGTTTTCTTGAGCCATTTGCTTCTGTTTTTTCGGCTCCAATGGCTCCCTGCCTGTCTTTCTCTCGTTCTGGGGGGAGTACTGCCTCTTCATCTTGGGCTGTAGCTCTTTCGGTTCCGGCAGACCCTTGCTATATGTCCCCGTCTCTTGTAGTGCCGGCAAACTGCATTGAGGAAACAGCACTTGGAACGGGGGTGCTCTCCTCCATATCTGGTGCACTGGAATCCCGACTTACGTTCTCTCCTCTCCCGTCTGTTTCGTTCTGATTAGAGTCTGTGTATTTCTTCTTCCTCATTGTCGGTCTTGGACAAGGACTCGATGTCCTCATGGTGCCTGATGGTGGTGGTAGCCTTGTGGGTGACCTCTGGTTTCTTTTCCTGGGGTTGGCTTGTCTCTGCTGGTGTTTCCTGGGTTGCCGTATTCATTAGCTGCATGGTGGCTGCTGATTTTTTCACGGCTTCGGTTTCAGTGGCCTCAGCAATGGCCTTGGTGACTGAGATGTTTGGTCGGATCAGCAGTCGGCTCTGCAAGGTGAGATCTCTCAGTCCTAGGACCACGCGGTCTCTCATGGCTTCATCCATGTTGAGGAACTCACATGCCCCTCCAATGTCCCTTAGAGGCACTATGAAATCCCCGATGCTTTAACCTTCTTTCTGGTCCTGTTTATAGAATTCATGTCTCCGGATAAGGCTGGAGACGGTCGGCGCATAATGGGCCCTCAGTATTCTGTCCAAATCTGGCCAGGCCATTTGCTTTACATCTTGAGGTTTAGCCAATGCCTTGGCCATCTTGAACACTGTGGGCCCACGGTGTGTCAGGAACACGGCTCTCTTCCTGTTGTCTGAGATCCTCTGTAACTCATTGCTCTCGAGGAACATGAGGAATCTGTCGATGTACGATTCCCAGTCCTCCATTGCTGGGTTGAATGGTGTGGGTGGCGAATTGCTGCCAGCCATTTAGTCTTTGCTCGGTTCTCGTTGCCACGTGCTCAACTGTCTCAGTATCCCACCTTCTTTGTCTCAGTATCCCACCTTCGTCGCCAGTGTTATGTCATGGGAAAAAGAGACTCGAGACCAGTGTGACTTTCAGCTCTTTATTTAGTTCCTGAAATCTCTCTGACTGCGGAGCCATGGCAGCCTCTTTTATTGCAGCTGCTCATGGCTCGCGGCCAATGACGGCTCCTTGAATCTCCTGCCACTCAGGAGGACCAATCACAGGGCAGCAACTGTGGACCAATCACAGTAGCGTTGAAGAACCAATCACAGTGTAGTATTGGTGGACCAATGAGGAAGCGGTATTACAAGTATGCTAATATAGAACAAAAAGTATGAGAGAAGAAATGATCAATGTTTGTTCAGACAATATAGGAAGAAAGTTATGCTATTTATTCTGAGCTTCAACCAACATGAGGCGGATAGATGTTGCAATATTGAGAGAAGTTTGCATAAAAAACAGACATGACAACCAAAGATTTGTCTTTGTAGATAGTGAGAGAAATCAAAAGAGGAATATTTCAAGGAGATTCACTATCGTCACTACTATTTGTCACTGCAGTGTGTCAACAATACTGAATAACTCAGTATTGAGTTATACAATACTGAATAACTCAGATAGGCCATGGCTATCAAACATTAAAAACATTTGCCAGACTATTCCACCTCCTTTACATGGACAAACAGAGATTCTACTTCAGATGGTGTTTTTCATCATTCTTCCCAGGGAGGCTTCCCATAGTAGGGCTTTGCTTTGTAGAAAAAGCCAGACTAAACTGGCTCCAAACTTATTTAATTATGGTGTAAACACATATAGTGAATATAGTGTCAGATTAAGTATTGCTTTGCATTGAATACTATGGATTCTTGTTGTTCAGTAAAAAATATGCCACAGGGCTCGGCTCCCTCTGCTAGACAACCAGGGCATGGAGGTGACAGACAACTGGAAGATGAACAAAAAAAACCAAGAAATCTGAACAAAGGAAGAAAATTACTCAATAATGAAAGCTTATTATAGATTTGAGCAAACAAATGTGGATTTCAAAAGTGCTATCAAGTGGAAGAAACTTTTTGATTCAGAAAAGAACTAGTTAAATGGAGCAAAGAATAAAAATTTCAAGGTTTTTTTTCCTAGCTATATTTCCTTTCTGCTCAAATCTTGTTCTGCCTTAATCACCTGTGTTGCACCTATAACAAGCAAGTACTTATTCAAAGCAAACCAGTTATAAAATTTATATTATACATAATATATTCTATATGCAGAGCTAGTCATATATCTATATGAACATAGATGCAACATGAACCCAGCTTTGTATTGAATACTTAACATTCCCACTGGGGGCTATGAAAAGCCTTATTGGCTGATTCACAAGAACAAGGCATCTATTTATTCCACATATGCCCATACAACATATTTACCATATGGCACACAGATTTATAGAGACACCTCACTTTAATGTGACTATGGTAGGGATATCCCACAGTGACTTGGAATCATTTATGTGTTCACAAGAACTGGAACAAATGTTATTCCACAGATATGACTGCTGGTGTCTTTGGACTATTATCAGTATATCCAGAAAAGTTTTGTACTCTTTTTTTTTGTATTGTTTTGAGTTTTTTGTTTTTTTTAAAAAACCACACATACTCTCAGATATGGAAACACCTAGCTTTTCATGAGATGTGGTTGCAAAAGGTTATGGAAAAATATGAACATTCATGTTCCTCTTCAGGATTTATTGTGCATTGGCTTCCAAAAATCATCAAGACATTATTGGAAGTAGGAAACAAGCAGTCAGTAAATAACATAAGCATGCCAGAAAAGGGAGGAGGGGAGAGAAGTGAGGAGGATAGCAATGACTCAAATATTCTGTCTAGCCATAAACCCAGCTGGTCATGAACAGTACAGAAGATAAACTTGAAAAGGATTTGGAGCAGCCACCTGAAAAACATAAATTTAGCCTGGGGAAACAGAAAACAGATGAGGAAGAAACTCAAGACAGCCATGTCTGGAGTCCCTTTAGTATAAGAGAAAGAAAGAGAAAGAGAAATGTTCTCAGGCTTTCATAAGTCCATTATTATAACTCACATAATAAAATGAAATATTAGTGTTTCTTGTGGTGTTTATGACCTGGCTATCTTGAAGGCTGAAGTTAGAAATTAGATTAATAGGTGGGTGGAGCAAGGAAATGATAATAGACAAGAGAATAAACCAGCAAAATAGAAAAAGAGTAATAGTCATGAGGGTTAGAAGATAGGCATCAAGAAAATATCTTAGGGAATGTCAAGGGAAAATACATGCTTTCCCTGAAAAATATCTAGAACATTCCATAAGGAGGAAGTTTTCACTTCATCATCTGTCCATTATGGTGATAGCTTCAGCAGGATTTTATGATCTTTCAAAAGTATTATTTCCATGATTGTGTATTCTGAGCTTTAATTCCTACCATGCCTTGCTTCCACTTCTTTAGGGATGATTAATTTTTCCTTAGTGGACAGGTCTCAATTTACTAGAAAGGGTAGGGCAAAAGAACTGTTAAATACATCTTTCATGGCTATTGTTATCTCTGCTTTTCTACTATAAATTTCAGAGAATTAATTCTGTTTTACATGGTCTACATATGATTAGAATATTGTAATTAGTATAGTTTATATAGTTTATATAGTAATTAGTATAGTATATTAGTCTTCTGGAAGTCCAGTCTGGGAAAAAATGTTTAGGCATAGAAGAATCCAGGAACTTTGATAAGAAACTTTACCATAGAAAAATAAAAAAGCTATTGCTAAATAACTCTAAAAACTGCAATGTTTCATAAGGGAGTCTGGTAGGTGAATTAAGTTTTAAGTGTTTGCAATTTTTTTGTAGGCACTAGGCTGGATGCACTGCTTTTGGGGCCCGCATTAGTTCAACTGTCTCTTGTTTTGTTAATGGCAAGATCTGATAATAGGTTATTCATTTTGACTGCGTGCTAATTATTTTCTGTTGCTGCTGTTATTTTGCTTTTAAAATTGTAAGCCACCCAGAGTCTTATGGAATCAGATGACTTCTACATTGTAAACAAGCAAATAAACAAACTCTTACAAAAAGTTTATTTCTGTTAATTAGCTTCCTTTGGGTAACTTCAAGTTTTTCTTTGTTTTCTAATTTTTAAAAAATATTTGAGAATTTACTTTGAAGTTTTTTCAGGTCATTATTATGAACTTTTATTTTTGTGTAGAAGCCTATTTCTACCAAAATGAATCTACAGTTCAACATATTTTAAATGGAGATAATAATTCTTTCAGCTGCAAACTATTTCCCAACTGGCCATAAACATTTTATCTGATCGCAGTAAGAAGCAACTCTAACCAGTGTTCACAGTATAAACACTAAATATTTGCTATACAAATTAAAAGGTTCTAAACCATGGGTAGTGGTGGGCTCCGGCCGGTTCAAACAAGTTCTCCCAAACTGTATGTTAATTTTCTGAGCAGTTTGGAGAACCGGTTGTTGGAAGAAATCTTTTTCCACTTTACAGGGCTTATCCTGCAAGGATAGCAGAAAAGACAGATTCTAATGTGCCTGTATTCCTAGCCTAATCCTTGTCTTAAGGCCCTGTCACACTGCCCAACGGATGCAAAACGTTTATAAAAAGGACACAGCAGACAAGAAAAATGTTCCATCCCTTGTTATCCACTCTCAAAAGGGGCAAAAATTTGCATAATCAGAGCGGATAACACGGAAAGGAACGGACAGGGGGAGGACGCAGAGCAGATGGAAAACGGATGCGGAACGGAAGCCTAGCGGATGGAAGTGGATGAGAGCGGATGGCACATCCGCAGGGCTTCCGGGGGGTCTCAGCAAAGCGGACATGGAACGGATGAAGCGGATGCACAGCGGAAGCCTAATGGATGCCTAGCATTAATTGAGCATGCGGGGAGGATGCATTGCGTAAGTCCCGCGGATATAAGGGAAGCAGCATGGAGCAGGTCACTATTCAGAGGAAAGACCTGCTGCCGGACGGATTGACAGCCTTGCCTGCCCTGCCTGAATGCCTGCCTGCAAGCCTTGCTGCAAGCCTTGCTGCAAGCCTTGCTGCCAGCTTCCCTGCCAGCCTCCCTGCCAGCCTTGCTGTCTGCCTGCCTGCCAGCCTTTCCATGCTTGTGGGATGGGTTAAGATAGCAGTGGGATGGACAGGGATACCTGTGGGATGGGTTAAGATAGCTGTGGGATAGATAAACCTACAGTGCAAGCATAGTGGGACTGTTTGGTCCACCCTCCCAGGTGCCACACATATGGCCCTTTATTATCAATACCAATGTAATCATTCATCCACACATGTCAACATAAACACAACTCTTTATTAAACGCCCTGTTCATTGTAGGCCCACCCAACATACATGGCCCAATCTCATCAGTGTGATGAGACAGGCTGAAGGAAGCATCCATTAATCATCTATCATCCTGTCTTGCCACTCCACTGCTCCAGCTGGGGAGTTGCACCAGTGTCTCAGGAGGTTGCGCTGTTTCTTCCCTTCACGTGAGGCTCTGTTGGGGCCTTGCACATCGTCAGTGTCTATCAGGTTTTGCCCTTGCCTCCATTCCCCAGGCTCCATGTCCCCATTGCCTTGTTGGAGGTCCACGAGCCTGTTCTCCAAGACTGGGTAGCGGGTGCGCATGAGATTGTGCAGGATGCAGCAAGCTTCCATGATCCTCCTCATGGTCTCTGGCCGATGCTCTATGGTGGTGAGAAGTACCTGGAACCTATTGGCCAGGATGCCAAAGGCGTTCTCCACCACTCACCTTGCCCTGGACAGCCTGTAGTTGAAGATCCTCTCTTCACGGGTGAGGCATCTGGAAGTGTAGGGCTTCATGAGGTAGGTTCTGAGGGAGAAGGCGTCATCCCCCACGATGAAGTAGGGCACATCTTGCGTGTCGTTGGGCAGGGGTTCTGGATCTGGGAAGCCCACGATGAGGTTGCCTTCCAGCCCCTCCTTGAGGTGACTGGCGTTGTATACCTGGGCATCTGAAGATGAGCCATTGTCTGAAGCATCGATGTACATGAACTTGTAGTCAGCATTGACCATGGCGAAGAGGATGATGCTGAAGAAGCCCTTGTAGTTGAAATAAGTGGATCCCGACTTGGCTGGCGCTTTGCAGGCCACGTGCTTGCCATCGATGGCTCCAATGGTGTGTGGGAAGTTCCACCTCTGATACCACTGCTCTGCAACTTTCTTCCATCCTTTTTCAGTGGAGGGGCACTGGAGGAGCTCCTCCATGTATTCTTCAATGATGGCTTGCACCACTTCTCTGACCACAATGCTGATGGTGTTGTGTGGCACCCTCCAGCCGTACTGCATGCTTTTGTAGGTGGTCCCTGAGGCCAGGTGGCACAGAATCAGTGCCACCTTGAGCCCAGGTTCCAGGCTGGACCAGAAGCTGGTTTTTGCCTTGGTCAACCTGGGTGTCAGCCACTGCACAACTTCGTCAAACATGGCTGGAGCCATCCTCATGAAGTTCTGGAATGCCCGAGTGTCTTCGTTCCTGAGCTCCACGATCAGCTTGTTGTGATCACTCTTCTGGTGATCGCTCTTCGGACCCAGACACTTCTTGGCCGCCTCCTTTTCTTCCTGTAGTAGAGTTTACAGAGCCTGTAGATGGCTTCACACTGTTGCAGAAGGATGGTGGCTGCCAAAAGGACTTTGTTACGATCCACGGTGGACATGACTGGATGCTGTTGAAGAGCAAGAGTCAGATGAAGGCTGCAGAGGTCTGCACCGCAGGGCTGCTGGTCTGAAAGTGAGATCCAGGTGAGTTGCTCCCCCTTTTTATAGGCAGTATAGGTTTTCCCCTAGGTGTCCCTTTGCATCCTCTAGGCATCCTCTAGACATCCTTAATATCCGAGATAGGTCCCCTCTGCAAATGTTTTTTCCATTTTAAATGCTTTGTTTCCATTCTGCATCCGCTAGGCATCCGTTCTGCATCCATTCCGCGTGTGTTCCGCTTCCTCCCTGCATCCATTTACCGCTGGAGCGGATGGAGTTGCACGGATGCGCAGCGGATGCCTGGCGGATATAGCGGATGTGTAACGGATGCAGAACGGATGCCTATTGGATGCCTAGCGGATGCAGAACGGACACATTGGATACATTTTCCGCTCAAAAGTTTTGAGCAGTTCAAAACTTTCTGAGTGGATGAAACGTCAATAGACGGATGCTGGACGGATAGAGAGGATGAAAAACGGACGCAGTGAGTACAGAACGGATGCATCGCATTAATCAATGGACAACAAGTGTTTTTCTCCGTTTTACATCCTCTTTCCATCCATTGGTGCAGTGTGACAGGGGCTTTAATTGCTGTCCCTGCTGCTTTAAGTGTTTTCATAAACTGCCTCTGGGTTAAACTTTGTTACATTGTAATAGCTTTAATGATTCTTGGCAGTTTGTCCAGAATTTCTGTCTATAGCTGAGCTTCTCCGGAGTTCCCCCCCCCCCCAGTTTTTTGTGATTCCTGGGGCTTGAACAGCTATTTACAGAAGGGTTGGCATAGCCATAGAAGAAATGGCTGAGAGGCAAGATGCAAGCTTGGCATCCTGTCTGATATTTTTACTGCCTTTCTGAGGGCATGTGATTTTTCTTTAAATCTGGATGATTACCTAAGGATATTTTATAAGGTGAGTGAGATCTTTAAGTGGTACACATGGATCTAATGATTGCTCCTGGGTGCTTTGTCAGTTCACTCAGCACAGGAGTCTCTTGTAAGCCCTGTAAAGTGGGAAAATATTCTTCTAACAACCGATTCTCCGAACTGCTCAGAAAATTAACATTCTTCAGTCATCCAGATCATAGTTGCCCCAAAGGTGCTTTTTTATAGAGGTAATATTCTTAGTTTCCAGAAAGTCTATTTGCCCTTTGACACAGCACCTTTGGGACAGGAGTTTCTTCCATTGCTTCAGAGTGGCCAGAGTACATAATTGCTCACTGATAATAAGTGGATCCTCTTCCAATTTGTTATAGTTTGCTTTCAGGTTAATAGGACATAGTAACATGGCACCAATTGTAAAGAGTTAGCACCCACCCCTCTCTTAGAAGAATTAAATCTTTTGAGAAATATTAAAAAGGAAGAATATATTTTCCTGGATAAGAAATGGAGAAACATGTTTTCTTAGAGGGAGAAAGCAGCTCCCACCTTCCTTAATAGCCCAAAGCAGATGTCAGCACTTAAGAGATAAAGAGATAGATAGCTATATTCATCGGCAAAAAAAATTTGCAGCAAGGTCTGAACAAAAACAGAATGGGATTAGCCTTCACTCAAGATGTTAATTTGTTAATTTGTCTCTTTAGCACATAATTTTGTAGCCCAAATATGCCCACACACTTTCTGGAGAGGTTAAATGACCTTTCTGCTAAAGGATTTCACTTTATGAGTGAGAGTTGGCTATATTTTAACTATTTTAATTCCTCAGTATGCTCTGGTATCCTGCCTGATTTGTAACTCTGGGTTGCAGGTATTGTTAATGAAAAGGAAGGTATTCAGATAGAATGGTTTAGCTTTGCATGAGAGCTGTGACTCATTGATCTTCAGGATGTATTCCCCCATTTCTAATCTAATTACTGGTATTTAGGGCACCATTTTTTGTATTTTTATACAGGTAATCCTTGACTTACATCAGTTCATTTAGTGACCATTCAAAGTTACAATTGCACTGGAAAAAGTGACTTATCACTGTTTTTCACACAATCATTGAAGCATCCCCATGGTCATGAGAGGCCAGGCAAGGCTAAGCGCCCCTTGATGTGAATGACATCAAGTTGGCCCACCCACTCAGTCACATGACCATTCAGCCATGCCCACCCAGCCAGTCATTAGGGCAAAGAATTGGTGGTTAAAATATTTAAAGTCCACCACTGACCATGGGTGTCAAACTCATGGTCCCCGGGCCAGATGTGTCACATGCTGGCCATGTCACACTCAGTTTAGCAAAGGGGGGTGAAATTGAGATACATTATGTGATGATAATGTGTCATCTCAAGTTTCACACCCCTGATATAAATAAATTGTATAAAATAGATCACATATTAATCAATACATTAAACTGGTCAGATCTAAACTAGAATACTCTATGAAACAATTCAGATTTTAGCATCTGCCTACTACATCTGCCTACAACCTACTGCAATCATATATCGCAGTAAAATATCGCAGTAAAATATTCTTCAGGTAGACAACTGTAGTGATATATGAGAATTACCTTGGGAAACAGGAGGAAAAACTGCAAATTAAACAAGAGACAACTAAGTCAATAGAAGGAATGGAGGTGTGGCAAATATCCATAGTTTCTTTGACTGTAAAGGCAAGAGGGGACAGATGTGTTTTGAGGCTTGCAATATTCTGTTCATGTAATTTTATGATAAAGCTAGAGAGAGTACTCTTGTATGTGTTTCTTCTCTGGGCTACCTTGGAAGGATACTAGTGCCAAGTCATAAAAGGATTTAAACATCAAAACCAGCTTTTTAAAGAAGACATTCATTTCTTCAGAATATTTTTCACTTTAAAACAATAAGAATATCAGTCATCTAAAGTGATATCATCCTCATGTAAGCCCACATACTGGTACCATCTTCTTGCTAACTATATTCTCTGCTGAAGTCTGTAAAGTCAACCTTGACTATTTTATAATAAAAGTATAAATAAATAAAATAATTGGGTATGGGTTGGGGTTCTTTGGATTTGAAGCTTTAGATTTCTACTAGGCAGGGCTGGGATTCTTGTTTGGACTGGTTTGGGTGAACCCCTTGCTCTGAAAATCAGCTGTCTCTGAACCAGTTTGCTGTGGCAAGCATTTGGGCCCACCTACCCAACCCTGCTCCCTCTTGTGCTTTACTTCCTTTGTTTAGAGCACAGCTGATTCACATGGCAGAGTGGTTTGCCATGCCTCAGCTGTTTTCTTCACAGGGACTGTGGTTTGCTGCACCTTCACAGGGACTACTGTAGAAGGTAAGTATTGTAGCTGTTTGAATTGTGGAGCGCACAAATGGAATTGCAAAATGTGTGATCACCAAACCGATAGTTATACCAGCAGAATCCCACCTTTGCTACTAGGTATGAAATATAAGCTTTTATTGCTTGAATAAAATATAAGCTTTTATTGCTTTGGTTAAAACACCAAATTTATTCCCCCATGTTAACATGTAGTGCCTGTTCCCATGTTAACACATATTCCTTGTAAATAGTAATTTAATTACCATTAAATTATAGTAATTATTTCCAAAATTGCAAATATAATGAAAACAGTTGTTTTAATATTCATATATCTCCTATGCATCTTTTCCCTCTTATCTCCATCAATTGATAAATATACAAATCAAGGATCTATATTTGAAATATCATTCTTGATCTGTAAAATCATCATCAAGTAAAAAAAAACTTGCTCAAACATTGCAGGATTTCATGTATTCTACAAGTTTTATATAAAATTTTATATCCAGTTCAACCTTTAAGTAATTGCTGTAGGTTTATAAGAGGCTCCTCTATCTCCCATAAAGCAAGGTCTAGTCAATATATACAGAACACCAGAACACTCCTAGCACCAGCAAAATGATAACTACATGCTTTCACCTTAACAACAAGCTAGCATATGAAGTCTTGAAAATCTACTTAAACAAATTATTTCCCTATAATCTTCATTCAAAGTACCTTGGAGTAACATTGGACCAGACTCTCTTCTATAAGATACACCTAGAAAGTACAGCGGCAAAAATCAATACTAGGAACAACATACTGCAGAATTTATGTGAAAATAAATGGGGAGCTTCAGATGCCACACTTAGGTTATCAACACAAGGGCTGGTCTAATCCAAAGCAGAATATTATGCCCTTGTATGGCTTAACAGCTATTCATACTAGTAAGTTAGACACAGACTCAACGATGCCATGAGGCTTATAAGCAAATGTATTAAAACCACTCCAACTTGCTAGCTTCCTGTTCTGAGACTTATAGGACTGTCAGCTTTACAAAGGAAAGATGCAGTAATGAGAAAATACACAAAAATTATAAACAACTCACTTTTACCATGGCCAATCTGGTATTTATCAGTTGAAATGCTCAAATCCAGGAAACCTTCACTGGCACTGGCACAATATCTGCCCAACAACTTTTAGATTGATTTGTGATGGAAAACTAAATGGTCGCTGAATGCCCACATGGGAAGACATGTCAATGATCCCACAAAAAAGTGCCAGGCTTTAAACTACATTAGCAATAGACAATCCTGCATAGGATTCACACCTCACATGATATTTGCCAGGACTCTGTAGAAGGGAATGCTCCCCTCAGTGTGACTGAGGGGTTCCACATCAAACTATAGAACACGCTGGGACCAGAGGTGGGCTGCTGGTGGTCTGGACTGGTTCATCAGTACCAGTAGTTCAAACAAAACATTAAAATATCAAGCCATCTTCCACATATATACATATAGTATGTTGGTTGGTTTACAAATTGTTTTGTGCTTCCACTTCGTAGTCTTCAATTACAATCACATTGTATATATTCTCATGTTGTCAATCAAATATTAAGTACATTAATATCATTGTTAATCAATATTTGACTATACTATTATTCATTCATGTTTTATGAGATAATCCAAAGTTTACTTAATTTGTTTTATGACAATTCATATTATCATCTCAAATTTATCCGACAATCATTTTGTAGATATAATTTTAAAAAATACATCTTTATATAGTCATTATTTTCTAAAAATCTACATATTTCATTACTATGTTTTATTGTCTAACCATTGATAGAATAAATCCCAAATGTTATAAAATTGTTCATCATCTTGTTCTCTGTTTTCAAATGTCAATCTATTCATTTCAGCACATTCCAATATTTCCTTAATAATTTCCTCCTAAGGTGGTATTTTCTCATTTTTCCAGTTTTTCGCAAATACAATCCTAGCCGCTGTTAATACATTTACAATCAGATATTTCACTTCTTTACTATATATTTCAGGTAAAATTCCCAATAAAAATATATCTGTTTCAAGTTTATATGCTTTTTTGTCATTTTTTTCCAACCACGTGTGAATTTTAGGTCAATATTTTTTGGCATCCGCACAAGTCTACCACATATGTAATATGAGACAGGTACCTGATGACATTTCCAACATTTTTCAGATTTGTTCTTGAACATTCTTACTATTCTTGTTGGGGGAAAATGCCACCTGTAAAACATCTTATACAAATTTTCTTTATATGCTGTTGACATTGTCATTTTATAATTTTGAGACCACAATTTTTGCCATTTCTCTAAATCAATCCCATATCCAAAATTCTTCCCCCAAGCAATCAGTGTTTCTTTAACTTGTTCTTCTTCTAGTTTAATTTCTAATAAATAGCCACACAATTTTTTTAATCACCTTTTTATGAGTACCTGTCAAAATCTTATCTAAATCAGTCAGTTTATCATAGAAACCTTCTGTTTTAGAATCTTTATCATACCTTGAATATATTTGCGCATATGAAAACCAATTCATCTTTATACCTTGTTCCTCTAATTTTTGCATAGATTTAAGTTCAACCTTTTCATTCAATATTTCACCATATTTGACTGTTTGTTCCTTTTTATATATTATAGGATAAGAAAAAGCTTCAATAATTGATAGCCAGACTGGAATTTTCAAATAACATTTCCTTTTAGTCTTCTCCCAGTTTAACCACAGAGACTCCCGTATATGATGTCTTCTAAAATACCCCTGTGTTTTAAGGCCCTGTCACACTGCCCAATGGATGCAAAATGTTTGTAAAAAGGACACAGCGGACGAGAAAAATATTCCATCCATTGTTATCCGCTCTCAAAAGGGGCAAAAATTTGGATAAACAGAGTGGATAACACGGAAAGGAACGGATGGGGGGAGGACACAGAGCGGATGGAAAGCGGATGCGGAACGGAAGCCTAGCGGATGGAAGTGGATGGGAGCAGATGGTATATCCGCAAGGCTTCCGGGGGGGCTCAGCAAAGTGGACACGGAATGGATACAGCGGATGCAGAGCAGATGCCGAGCGGATGAAGCGGATGCACAGTGGATGCACAGTGGATGAAGCGGATGCAGAGCGGAAGCCTAGCGGATGCCTAGCGGAAGCCTAGCGGATGCCTAGCATTCACTGCGCATGCGGGGGGGATGTATTGTGTCAGCCCTGCAGATATAAAGGGAAGCAGCTCCCAAGCAGGTCACCATTCAGAGGAAAGACCTGCATCCAGACACATCAAGTGCCTTGCCAGCCTGCCCTGCCTGCATGCCTGCATGCCTGCATGCCTGCCTGCCAGCCCTGCTGCCAGCCTTGCTGCCTGCCTGCCTGCCAGCCTCCCTGCCAGCCTTGCTCTCTGCCAGCCTTGGTGCCTACCAGCCTGCCAGCCTTGGTGCCTGCCTGCCTGCCAGCCTGCCTGCCTGCCTGCCTGCCAGCCTTGCTGCCTGCCTGCCTGCCAGCCTCCCTACCAGCCTTGCTCTCTGCCAGCCTTGGTGTCTACCAGCCTGCCAGCCTTGGTGCCAGCCTTCCTGCAAACCTGCCTGCCAACCTGCCTGCAAGCCTTGGTGCCTGCCTGCCTGCCAGCCTCCCAGCCAGCCAGCAACCCCACAACCATGGGGAAGAAGAGAAAGCCTCAGCCATCTGCTGCCAGCCCTGGCAAGAGGACAGGGCCACCTCCCACCCCCTGGCCCTCACTCTGCTTCTGCTGGGGCTTCTGCTGCTTCTGCTTCTGGAGGAGCTGATGCTGCTGCTTATGGCGATGGTGCTTCTGCTGGTGCTTACTCTGCTGTAGCTGCTTCTGGTGGTTGTGCTTCTGCTGATGCTGCTTCTGGAGGAGCTGATGATGCTGCTTATGGTGGTGGTGCTTCTGCTGGTGCATCTGCTGTAGCTGCTCCTCATACTGCTGGTCCTGCTCATCCTGCTGGTCCTGCTCATCCTGCTCGTGCTCCTGGTCTTGCTCGTCCTGCTCATGCTCCTGGTCTTGCTCGTCCTGCTCATCCTGCTCGTGCTCCTGGTCTTGCTCATCCTGCTGGTCCTGCTCGCCCTGCTGGTCCTGCTTGTGCTCCTGGTCCTGCTGGCGCTGCTGGTGCTTACTCTGCTGCTGCTGATCCTGGTCCTGCTGGTGCTGCTGCTGGTGGTGGTGATGATGATGATGATGATTATGATGGTGCTGCTGCTGCTGCTGCTGATAATGACCCTACTGGTGCTGCTGGTGGTGGTGGTGTGGAGGAGCAGCCCCTACAACCTGGAAGCCCCTCTGATGAGGGCCCATCTGGTCCTGCCAAAGGGAGGAAGAGGCATATGCGGGAACGGGAGAGGAGGCAATATTCCATTGAGGAGGAACACGAGGATGAGGTGCTGGAGTGGCTGAGAGAGAATGACTATATGTGGCGGAAGGAAGCAGACTGCCTGGAGAGAGAAGGCAGAGAGTCTTGGCTACACATCGGATGTGCTCCTCAGCTGGTGGAAGCACATGCACACCTGGTATGGGAAGCTGCACCTGAAGAAATCTGGCCAGGCCACGGTTAAGCTGACGGACAGCAGCCTCTCTCACGACCCTCTCTCTCACGACCCTCTCTCTGCTGAGAGCCAGTCCTCTTCCGGCCGAGAGTCAGCTCCTGTCTCCAGGCAGGTTTCTGTGGAGCGTCCCATGGCGGAGAACCCGCGGACAGCTGTTTTAACTCTGCTCTTCTTGTGATCCATCTTCGGACCTAGATGCTTCTTGGCCGCCTCCTTTTCTTCCTGTAGTAGAGTTGAAAGAGCCTGTAGATGGCTTCGCACTTTTGCAGAACGAAGTTGGCTACCAAAAGGAGTTTGTTACGATCCATGGTGGACATGACTGGATGCTGTGGAAGAGCAAGAGGCAGATGAAGGTTGCAGAGGTCTGCACAGCTGGGCTGCTGGGCTGAAAGTGAGATCCAGGTGAGTTGCTCCCTTTTTATAAGCAATATAGGTTTTCCAAGATGTGTCCCTTTGCATCCTCTAGACATCCTTAAAGCCCCTGTCACACTGCACCAACGGATGCAAAGAGGATGTAAAATGGACAAAAAAGCTTGCCATCCATTGGTTAACGCGATGTACTCACTGCCTCCGTTTTGCTTCCTCTCTATCCATCCAGCATCGATTTATTGACGTTTCATCCACTAAAGAAAGTTTTGAGCTGCCCAAAACTTTTGCATGGAAAATGTATCCAATTCGTCCGTTCTGCATCCGCTACGGATCCCCTACGCATCCGTTACACATCTGCTATATCCGCTAGGCATCTGCTGCGCATCCGCGCAACTCGCATCCGCTCGGACGCAGGGAGGAAGCAGAACGGACGCGGAATGGATGCAGAACGGATGCAGAACAGATGCAGCACGGAAACAAAGCGTTTAAAATGGAAAAAACGTTCGCAGAGGGGACCTATCTCGGATATTAAGGATGTCTGGAGGATGCCTAGAGGATGCCTAGAGGATGCCTAGAGGATACAAAGGGACACCTATACTGCCTATAAAAAGGGGGAGCAACACATCTGGATCTCACTTTCAGAACAGCAGCCCTGCGGTGCGGACCTCTGCAGTCTTCATCTGCCTCTGCCTCTTCCACAGCATCCAGTCATGTCCACCATGGATCATAACACGGTCCTTTTGGCAGCCACCATCCTTCTGCAACAGTACGAAGCCATCTACAGGCTCTGTGAACTCTACTACGGGAAGAAAAAGTGGCGGCCAAGAAGTGTCTGGGTACAAAGATGGTTCATCAGAAGAGCAGAGGACGGACTGTACAACAAGCTGATGGTGGAGCTCAGGAATGAAGACACTCGGGCATTCCAGAACTTCATGAGGAGGCCTCCAGCCATGTTTGACGAAGTGGTGCAGTGGCTGACACCCAGGTTGACCAAGGCAAACATCAACTTCTGGCCCAGCCTGGAACCTGGGCTCAAGGTAGCACTCACTTTGCGCCACCTGTCTTCAGGGACCATCTACAGGAGCATGCAGTACGGCTGGAGGGTGCCATCCAACACCATCAGCATTGTGGTCAGAGAAGTGGTGCAGGCCATCATCAAAGAATACCTCCTCCAGTACCCCTCCACTGAAGAAGGATGGAAGAAAGTTGCAGAGCAGTGGTATCAGAAGTGGAACTTACCACACACCGTTGGAGCCATCGATGGCAAGCACGTGGCCTGCAAAGCGCCAGCCAAGTCGGGGTCCACTTATTTCAACAACAAGGGCTTCTTCAGCATCATCCTCTTCGCCATGGTCGATGCTGACTACAAGTTCATGTACATCGATGCTTCAGGCAACGGGTCATCTTCAGATGCCCAGGTATACAATGCCAGTCACCTCAAGGAGGAGCTGGAACGCAACCTCATAGTGGGCTTCCCAGATCCAGAACCCCTGCCCAACGACACACAAGATGTGCCCTACTTCATCGTGGGGGATGACGCCTTCTCCCTCACAACCTACCTCATGAAGCCCTACACTTCCAGACTCCTCACCCGTGAAGACAGGATCTTCAACTACAGGCTGTCCAGGGCAAGGCGGGTGGTGAAGAACGCCTTTGACATCCTGGCCAACAGGTTCCAGGTACTTCTCACCACCATGCAGCATCGCCCAGAGACCGTGAGGAGGATCATGGAAGCTTCCTGCATCCTGCACAATCTCATACACACCCGCTACCCAGTGTTGCAGAACAGGCTCGTGGACCTCCAACAAGGTATTGGGGACATGGAGCCTGGGGAATGGAGGCAAGGGCAAAACCTGATAGACACAGGATGTGCAAGGCCCTAACAGAGCCTCACGTGAAGGGAAGAAGCAGCGCAACCTCCTGAAATACTGATACAACTCCCCAGCTGAAGCAGTCGAGTGGCAAGACAGGATGATAGATGATGAATGGGTGCTTCCTTCAGCCTGTCTCATCACACTGATGAGATTGGGCCATGTATGTTGGGTGGGCCTACAATGAGTAGGGCATTTAATAAAGAGTTGTGTTTATGTTGAAATGTGTTGATGAATGCTTACATTGTTATTGATAATAAAGGGCCATAGGTGTGGCACCTGGGAGGGTGGACTATACAGTCCCACTATGCTTGCACTGGAGGTTTATCTATCCTACAGCTGTCTTAACCCATCCCACAACTATCTTAACCCATCCCAAAGGTATCCCTGCCCATCCCACAGCTATCTTAACCCATCCCACAAGCATGCAAAGGCTTAAACCATTTCTAAAAGTTTCCAGCAAGACTTTATTAAAAAAAAGAAATGAAGCAAGTGTGTGAATCAAAAATAGACTTTATTAACAACAAGCTATAAGACAAAAATGAGTCTCTGGCTCTCCTCTTGGTCGCTCAGTCTCAGGAGTGAAGGGTGCAGGTGCTGTGGAGGTGGCTGGTGCTGGAGTGCTTGTCATCAGCTCCTCCAGAAGCAGAAGCAGCAGAAGTCCCAGCCGCAGAAGAGCGAGCCTGTGCTGCAGAAGCCCCAGCAGAACCAGAGTAAGGGGCAGGGGGTGGGATGGTAGCCCTGTCCCTCTTGCAAGGTCTGGCAGCAGATGGCTGAGGCTTGCTGTGCTTCGGCATGGTTGTGGGGTTGCTGGCTGGCAGGGAGGCTGGCAGGAACCAAGGCTGGCAGGAAGGCTGGCAGGGAGGCAGGCACCAAGGCTGGCAGGCAGGCACCAAGGCTGGCAGGCAGGCACCAAGGCTGGCAGGCAGGCTGGCACCAAGGCTGGCAGGAAGGCTGGCAGGGAGGCAGGCACCAAGGCTGGCAGGCAGGCATGAACCAAGGCTGGCAGGCAGGCACCAAGGCTGGCAGGCAGACTGGCTGGCAGCAAGGCTGGCAGGCAGGCAGACAGCAAGGCTGGCAGCAAGGCTGGCAGCAAGGCTGGCAGGCAGACATGCAGGCAGACATGCAGGCAGGACAGGCAAGGCAGTCGATGTGTCTGGAAGCAGGTCTTTCCTCTGAATGGTGACCTGCTTCCGAGCTGCTTCCGTTATATCCGCGGGGCTGACGCAATGCATCCTCCCCGCATGGAAAATGTTCCGCGTCCGCTTTGCTGAGGTCCCCCGGAAGCCTAGCGGATGTGCCATCCACTCCCATCCGTTTCCATCCGCTGGGCTTCCATTCCGCATCCGCTTTCCATCCGCCCTGCGTCCTCCCCTCGTATGTGCTATCCGCTCCGGTTATGCAAATTTTTGCCCCTTTTGAGAGCGGATGACAACGGATGGAACATTTTGCTCGTCCGGTGTGTCCGTTTTGCATCCATTGGGCAATGTGACAGGGCCTTAATATCCGAGATAGGTCCCCTCTGTGAAAGTTTTTTCCATTTTAAATGCTTTTTTTGCAATCTGCATCCGCTTTCATCCTTTCTCCGTCCGTGCTACTAACGCTGCACGTCGGTTCCACTTCCCCCCTGCGTCCGTTTACCGCTGGAACGGATGCGAGTTGTGCGGATGCGCAGGGGCTGCCTAGCGGATATAGTGGATGCGTAACGGATGCAGAATGGATGTCCCCCGTATTCCTAGCGGATGCAGAACGTACGCGTTGGATACATTTTCCTCAAAACCTTCTGAGCGGATGAAATGTCAATAGACGGATGCTGGATGGATAGAGAGGATGAAAAACGGACGCAGTGAGTACAGAATGGAAGCATTGCGTTAACCAACGGATGGCAAGTGTTTTTCTCTGTTTTACATCCTCTTTCCATCCATTGGTGCAGTGTGACAGGGGCTTTAGCTTCTTTATACCATAGAAAAGCATGTCACCCCAACAACAGATCATGTCCTTCTAATTTCAACAATCTAGCATTTCTTAATGTTATCCATTCCTTAACCCACATCAAATTTGTAGCTTGGTGATACGACTCCCAATTAGGCAATCAAATCCTCCTCTTATTCTAGTATCTTGCAAAAGTTTTAATTTTATTCTCACTTTCTTACTTTGCCATATATATTTCAACACAATTTTATTTAAATCTTCAAAATAATCTTTTCCAAGCCTAATTGGAATTGTTTGAAACAAATATAAAATTCTGGATAGTATTTTCATCTTGATTGTTGATATTCTCCCTGTTAATGACAGTTGTAAATTTTCCCATTTTGCCAAATCTAGAGCTATCTGCTGCTTAAGTTTAATATAGTTATTCTCTTTTAGTGACCAGTACTAGCAGTTCTGACCACTAGCTGAGCCTGCCCACTCACCCTGGTGCTATCCAATCCTATATATCTCACTCTCTAGTTCATTTGCCCTGCCCATGCAGCCCAGCTGATTTCCATGCCTCGCTTGCAGTACTCACGATGGCTGCCTGAGAAGTTGTGCTGGAAGCCGTGTGAATGAAATTGCCATATGATTGAAGCTGCGTGCAAGTGCAGAAGGCACACATGCGCACAAAGCCCACTTGTGCATGCACGCTCACATTTTTAGTTCTGCATTAGGTGAACTGATGTGATGTCCACCTCTGACTGTGACCTGCTAAATTGAGGGTATATACTAGTCCAATATCTGATTGTTTAAAAAATGTAAATGATGCTATGCTTCAATGGTTAGATGGTTAAAAAATGGTGTTTGAACATAGATCTTTTTAACATTTATATTTTATTATGTTTTATTAAACTAAGTGATGTGTGTGTGTGCTAGTATGTATATGCCCTATGTCAAATAAATAAATAAATAAATAACTGAAGAACATGGAGATAGTGTTAGAGCAGTAGACTGGGCTTGCCATTTCAGACTATGTGCTCAAGCATATTTTGCCAATGTGTCAAAAAAAATTAAAAAATTAAATTAATACTTAAAAGGGATCAGTCTTACCAGATTTCTCTGTCATTATAGGCAAAATCCAGATTATGGATCAATCAATATTTCACAGTCCTAAGCAAGCAGGAAGCAGCTCACCAGTATCCTTCCAGCACCCCCACCCCCCCGCTCCATTTTGGAACCTTCTGGGCCTTCTAGGAGGATATTTTGCTCCCAAAAGGCTCCCCTGGGGCTTAGGAAGAAGAAAAAAAATGGAGCCTAGAGGGGATGTGCAGTAACCCCTTCACTCAGTTTTGGGGTCTTCTGGGCCTCAGGGTAGTCTGATGGGGGGGGGGTATGTTTGCTTCCAGAAGGCTTCCCTGGGGCTCAGGAAGAAAAAAATGGAACTTGGAGGGGGCATGCAGCACACACACCCCACACTTCGTTTTGGGACCTTCTGAGCCTCAGGGAAGTATCTTGGGGAGGTGTTTTTGCTTCCAGAAGGCAGCAACCCCCCTCACTCCATCTCGGGATGTTCTGGACCTCAGGGGAGCCTTCTGGGGGAGCGTTTTTGCTCCCAGAAGGCTTCCCTGGGGCACAGAAAGAAAAAAAAAATGGAGCCTGGAGTAGGTATGCAGTATCCCCCACTCTGTTTTGGGCCTTTTGGGCCTCAGGGTAGCCTCCTGATGGGGCATTTTTGCTCCCAGAAAGCTGCCCTGGGGCTCAGGAAGAAAAGAGATGGAACCTGGAGGGGGTGTGCAGCACACACATCCCATGCTTCATTTTGGGACTTTCTGGGGCTCAGGGAAGCCTCCTGGGGGGTGTTTTTGCTCCCAGAAGGCTCCCCTGGAGCTCTGGAAGGCAAAAAATGGAAGGGGGGGCTGAGCCTCTCCCTCCATTTTTTGTTTTGCTGGGCCTCAGGGAATCTTCCTGGGCGAAGCAGTAAGACAAGCTTTGGGAATCATGCAACTGATTGTATGAACAGCTGATTGTCAGGAGGGGAGAAAAATACATACCTTAAGGGACCAGCGTCAGGCAGGCAGGTTGAGCGAGCATTGGGCAGTCAGGGCAAGAGAGGCAGAGACAACCAGGCAACTGGGTCGGGGAGTGTCCAACTTACTACTGGTTCGGCAACCCATGCTAAATCCTTGCTACCAGTTTTCTAAATAATTTCTAAATGTTTTCTAAATGCGGGAGTGATATTAGGATGTCTTATTCTTGCAAATACCATGGTTACTGCAGTACTAATTTTATCAAATTATTTACATTATGAGCAAATAAAATGTTTTAAGATATTGGAAGATTTTGCTTCACTGAACATTAAATATATGTTTAACTTGTCATCTTTCTACTTGTCGGGTTTGATTGCACATGACATTATGTTTTGACATATACTTTTTTGAAAAATAAATAACTATATAAAAAAAACCTTTTCTAAATGTATAATTATATATACAAAATGATTGAAGCAAAATATGGTATAGTTTATAATGATGCACAAGAGTCAACAAATATATGTTTATGGTGCTGAGGAGAAAGTAAAACTCCTGTTTATCAGAAAATCCTCCCCTGTATATTCATTTGACAGGTACTGATTTATGATGCTCGGTATGACCAAAAGGCCAAGTTATTAGGAAAGTCACTATATTTACTGAATTGTGTTCAAAATGATGTGAAAAACATCTGTCAAATTGCTTTATTCACTCAGTTACAGGAACTCATTTCAGCAAAAATACTCTCATGCAAGTATTTTATTTTAATGTTGAATAATGTTCTGTTTCCTCAGAAACAATGGGAAGAGGAAGAAAACAACCGATTGGAGAGAGAATTGAGAACAAGAGTAGTAGAGTACCAGCAATAAAATGGATGGAGTGATCACCCTTCTATCACTTAATATAAATGGACTTAATTCACCATCTAAAAGGAAACAAATGTTCAGAAAACTCATAACCAAAATGCAGATATTACATGTCTACAGAAAGTACATATTTCAAAACAATATGGACACTTATTAGAAGTAACCAAATTGAGTAAATTACATTTGGCTCTGACAAATCAAAAGAAGAGAGATGCAATGTATGTCAAGAACTGGTTAAATCCCAAGTTAGTGTACAATGATGAAGATGGAAGGATACTTCTTACAGAAATAACAACAGAACAAAGGAAGATATTATTGGCAATAATCTATACTCCAAATACCAATCAAAAGGAATTTTATTATAAACTCCACAATGAAATCATATAAACTGAATTAGCTAACATATGGAGAGTAGAGGATTATAATGCAGTGTCCAATATAGAAAAGGATTATAAAACCACTAAAAACAATAAGAAAAAGAGAAGAATACTCCCAATAACATTCGACAAATTAGTTCAAGAAATGAACCTAAAAGATGTCTGGAGGGAATTGAATATATCTAAAAGCCAATTTACTTTCTTTTCAAACCCACACCAATCATGGTCCAGGATTGATATGATATAGGTGGATCTAGAATTATTGGAAAAAATAGAAACAGTGGAAATTTTGCCAAACATCTGGGCTGACCACAATCCAATTAAATTGATTTGGAGAGGAATGAAAAAGACAAGTAGATGGACCTTTAATAAGAGTATCCTGAGAGATAAAGAATATATTCAAATGATAAATAAGGAACTGAAAATATTTTATTGAAATTAATATGAATGAACATACAATGACTCAAAACTTATGGGACACAACAAAGGCATATGTGAGGGGTCTGACAATAGCATTTGTAGTAAAAAAGAATAGAGATAGGAAAAATCAGCAGATTGTGAGACAAAATAAACACAGATACAATTAAAAACACAGGGAACTGAAATTGAGTGGTGGCCTGAATTTGGTATGCTCAGATTCAAACAAAATACAAAAAAGACAAGGTACAATTTGGATTTTATAATACAGATCAGGAATTTGACAAAATTTTACAAGGAAGTGAAAAAAAATGATTACCAAAATGTACAGTTGTTTATTGAAATTCAAAATGGAAGAGGAAACGGTTAAGGAGAGCATGATAACATGGGCTAAAAATTGTGGCCACAATATTGAATTAGAGCAATGGGAACGAATTTGGTGAAATAACTATACATTAATGTTATCAGTTTCGTATAAAGAAAATATTTATAAATATTAAATGTTCCCTAATATGTCACCCAAATGTTGGAAGTGTAACTATAGCCAGGGAACCTATTTTCACATGTGGTGGACATGTCCTAAAGCCCAAAAATACTGGTCTATGATACAGACATGGTTAGAAGAGATGACAAAACTAAAGATTAAATTCAACCCAGAGACCTTTCTACTTGGAATGACAGAACTGACATGGACCAAAAAGCACCAGCATCTGATATCACATATCATTACAACAGCAAAGATAATCTTTGCCCGAAACTGGAAACCAACAATGATACCCACGTACCTGGAAATAACTAATAATATCCACCAAGAAATGGTGCAGAAATGGTTAGACTAACCATGTTACTAAAAAATAAGGAAGAGGGGGAGTTTTTTTACAATTTGGAATATATGGTACAAATGGTTGTATAAAAAGGAAATAAAGATGTCTAGTGAAACTGATTAAAAAAACAACAAGGGTAAATGGAAATAAGGATAAATGTATATGTATATATGTAAAGTAATAAGTTATAGATTTATTTGTAACAAATGACTTTGACACTAGAAATGTACACTACTATGAAAACATTGCAAAAATGTGAGAACATGTTTCTTTTAAAAAAAAATATTCTTTTTTTTTTGAAACTTTCAATAAACATTATTTTTTTTAAAAGAATAATGTTCTGTTTCCTAATTGCAATCCAGTTAATATTATTTATCATTTAAAATCAAGCAATTCTCGTTCATAAAATGAGAGTTCAGAAACTTACCTTTAAAGTTAAGATAATGATTAAAAATGGGCAAGATAGCCATTTTTTATGAGCATAATCTCACAAAGGTAAAGATAAAGTTAGTTCTGTACTGTAAATCCATTATAAGGTGACTGGACCCATTTTCCATGGCAGTTGTTAAGCAAATCATTAAGTAGTTGCATAGTTAAAAACAAACCTATTCTTCTGAATAAACGTTTTTTCAAGAAACTGGCAAAGAAGTTGCAAATCATGATCATATGACCATGAAACTGGTCATAAATGCAAGACAGTTGCCAGTATAACGTGATTATAAAAAAATCTATAACGTGAGATGCAACATTTTGCAACATCTGAAAGTGCTTTACAAATAATACAGCACCTATTTCAAAGCAATTATAACTCAAAATTATTGTTTTAAAAATCAGTTGTAAGTCAATGACTGCCTGTAATTTTTTATTTATATTGAATGAAAATGTAATGCCGCCAAAAATAATGCCGCCATCTATTCATCAATAGATGGCAGCACCAATCCACACTACAGTAGATTTACTAGAAGTCAGAAGCATAGTTCTGGGTAGGGTAGGTGGCTGAGGCTTCCCAGGGTGCGAAAGCTTTGCAATGTACTGCTGGACCACAAAGAGTCAGTTGTGGCTTCCAGAAAGAGCTATGGCTTTGTAACATAATGGACCATATCTCCAACTCATGCATAACCTTGCCACAGGCCTCCCTCAACCCTCACTCCCTGATTGCTTAGTAGTAATTGCATCAATATAATGACCTGTAATTCTTGCTTAACAACTGCAATTAGGAATGTCAATATTGCTTGTTACATAACATACCACTTCAAGATTGCTTCACTTAGCAATCAAAATTTCTGTCCCAATTTTGGTTGGAAGTGAAAGAGTACCTGGAATTTACTATATTGGAACAACTGAGACTGTTTTAAAGAGTATGCATATTCTTCACTAAAATCAATGGTAATTAATAATTCTCTTGATTATCTTTCATACAATGTAACTGCAGTCCCAAAAGCAGTCCACTGCTAAAGAAACTCTTCTGAGAAAAATAGGAAAGTGGTTCACTAAAGCCCCTGTCACACAGCACCAACGGATGGAAAGAGGATGTAAAACAGAGAGAAACACTTGCCATCCATTGGTTAACGTGATGTTTCCGTTCTGTACTCACTGCGTCTGTTTTTCATCCTCTCTATCCGTCCAGCATCTGTCTACTGACATTTCATCCGCTCAAAAAGTTTTGAGCTGCACAAAACTTTTTGAGCGGAAAATGTATCCAACACGTCCGTTAGACATCCGCTACGCATATGGGGAACATCCGTTCTACATCCATTGTCATCTGTTACGCATCCGCTATATCCGCTAGGCATCCGCTGCGCATCCATTCCAGCAGAAAATGGACACAGGGAGGAAGCGAAATGGACACGGAATGGACACGCAGCGTTAGTAGCACGGATGGAGAAAGGATGAAAGTGGATGCAGCTCGCATACAAAGCATTAAACGAAAAAAGCGTTCGCATAGGGGATGTATCTCAGATATTTAGGATGTCTGCAGGATGTCTAGAGGATGCAAAAGGACACCTAGCAGAAAAACGATATTTCCTATAAAAAGGGAGAGGAACTCACCTGGATCTCACTTTCACTCCAGCAGCCCTGCTGTGCAGACCTCTTCAGCCTTCCTCTTGCTCTTGCTCTTCCACAGCATCCAGTCATCTCCACCATGGATCATCACGCACTCCTTTTGGAAGCCACCATCATTCTACAACAGTGCGAAGCCATCTACAGGCTCCTTCACCTGTTCTATGCGAAGAAAAGGAGGCGGCCAAGAAGTGTCTGGGTCCGAAGATGGATCACCAAAAGAGCAGAGTACGAACTGTACAACAAACTGATGGTGGAGCTGAGGAACGAAGACACTCGTGCATTCCAGAACTTCATGAGAATGCCTCCAGCCATGTTTGACGAAGTTGTGGAACGGCTGAGACCCAGGTCGACCAAGCAGAGCACCAACTTCCGGCCCAGCCTGGACCCTGGGCTCAAGGTGGCACTGACTCTGTGCCACCTGGCCTCCGGGACCACGTACAGGAGCATGCAGTATGCCTGGAGGGTGCCACACAACACCATCAGCATTGTGGTCAGAGAAGTGGTGCAGGCCATCATCGAAGAATACCTGGAGGAGCTCCTCCAGTGCCCGTCCACTGAAGAAGGATGGAAGAAAGTTGCAGAGCAGTGGTATCAGAGGTGGAACTTCCCCCACACCGTTGGAGCCATAGATGGGAAGCACGTGGCCTGCAAAGCTCCAGCCAACTCAGGGTCCACTTATCACAACTACAAGGGCTTCTTCAGCATCGTCCTCTTCACCATGGTCGATGCTGACTACAAGTTCATGTACATCGATGCTTCAGGCAACGGGTCAGCTTCAGATGCCCAAGTATACAATGTCAGTCACCTCAAGGAGGGGCTGGAATGCAACCTCATCATGGGCTTCTCAGATCCAGACCCCCTGCCCAACGACACGCAAAATGTGCCCTACTTCATTGTGGAGGATGACGCCTTCTCCCTCAGAACCTACCTCATGAAGCCCTACTCCTCCAGATGCCTCACCCGTGAAGAGAGGATCTGCAACTACAGGCTGTCCAGGGCAAGGCGGGTGGTTATTTAATAAAATAAATGAAGCAAGTGTGTGAAGCAAAGATAATCTTTATTAATAACAAGCTGTAAAAGAAAAATGACCCAAGTGTCCCAAGCAAAGATAAAGTCAACAGGTAGCAACCCAGTCTCTGGCACTCTTATCAGTCACTCTGAGGCGTGCCCACAGTCTCAGGAATGAAGGGTCCAGGTGCTGTGGAGGTGGCTGCTGCTGGAGTGCTGGTCTGAGGCACCATTGGGGTGCCTGGCCCCGAGAGGACAACAGGAAATGGGGTGTGCAGGAAGCTCTCAGAGAGCTGGCTCAGTCCTGTGATGTTGAGAGCCCCTTCCTCCAGGACATGGGGTGTCAGTCCCAAGACCGATGACAGATGTTCTGAGGCCGGGCTTGGCTGTGGGATGGAGGAAGGAGCAGTGTAGTGGGGATGTCTGGTCTGCAGGTGAGCGAGGTGAGGCGTCAGTGGCATCTGTGGCATTGGTGGCATCTGTGGCATAGGTGGCATCTGTGGTGTGGCTGGCATCGGTGGTGTGGCTGGCATCAGTGGCGTGGCTGGCATCTGTGGCGTCGGTGCTATCGGTGGCATCGGTGGCATCGGTGGCATTCGATGTACCTGTGCCTGGACTGGGAAGGGCTGCCTGTGCTGCTGGAGCTCCTGGTAGCCGTAGCCTTGGTAGGTGAGGGCCTGTGGAAAGCCTTGGAAGGGCAGTGACATCACCTGGGTTGTCGGAGCAGACCTGGACTGGGTAGGAGCAGATTCAGCTGGGTCTGGAGGGTTGTCAAGAAGACCGGTGATCCTGTCCTTGATCCCCTGATAATGTGATTCGGACATGTTCATGAGGGTCTGGTTGACGTACATTATGAAGGGCTTGCGGTTGGAGGATGGGACGTCGGTGTGTACCACATGAGAGAGGAAATCTACGCTGCTTCTGATGGTGTCCCTGATCTCCAGCAGGACAGTGTGGCTCTGCCCTTCTGGTCTGGCTCTCTGCCTGCTTTCTGTGGAGGTGGAGCTGGGGGTGGATGTGGGTTGTTCTCTGGTTGTAGAGCCCTCTCCTTGCTCCCACTGAATCAGGGGGTCCTCCATGCACTCCACCATGAGGAGTGCAGCTGTCGGGGGGGTCTCCATCATGGCACGCTCCACAGATACCTGCCTGGACACAGGAGTTGACTCTTGGCCAGAAGAGGACTGGCTCTCTGCAGGCTGCCTGAGAGAGAGGGTTGTCAGAGGGGCTGCTCCTCGGTGGTGGACCTCACCCTCCAAGAAGCTGCACTTGGCCATCACGTAGGACTCTCGGTCCGTCAGCTTGACCGTGGCCTGGCCAGATTTCTTGAAGTGCAGCTTCCCGTACCAGGTGTGCATGTGCTTCCACCAGCCGAGGAACACCTCTGAAGTGTAGCCCAAGCTCTCCGCCTTCTGTCTCCAAGCAGCCTGCTTCCTTTTGGTGTCTCAATAGAGCCTGTGTCACTTCCGCCAAAGATACTCGTTCTCCCTCAGCCATTCCAGCACCTCCTCCTCATGTTCCTCTTCAATGGAGTATTGCCTCCCCTGCCGTTCATGCATATGCCTCTTCCTCCCTCTGGCAGGGCCATATGGGCCCTCATCAGAGGGGCTTCGAGGTTGTAGGGGTTGATCCACCACACCACCACCACCAGCAGCAACAACAACAACAGTAGCAGCAAAAGCAGCACCAGCAGCACCAGGATCAGCAGCACCAGCAGCACCAGCAGGACCAGCAGGACCAGGAGCACCAGCAGGACCAGGAGCACCAGCAGGACCAGGAGCACCAGGAGCAGCGCCAGCAGAGTAAGCACCAGTAGAAGCACCAGAATCAGGAGCAGCGCCAGCAGATTAAGCACCAGCAGAAGCCCCAGCACTAGGAGCAGTGCCAGCAGAGTAAGCACCAGCACCAGGAGCAGTGCCAGCAGAAGCTCCAGCACCAGAAGAGTCAGCCCGAACAGCAGAAGCCCCAGCAGAAGCAGAGTCAGGGCCAGGGGGTGGGATGGTGGCCCTGTCCCTTTTGCCAGGGCTGGCAGCAGATGCCCCAGGCTTCCTCTTCTTCCCCATGGTTGTGGGCTGGCTGGCTGGCTGGCTGGCTGGAGCTGTGTCTGGCAGCAGGTCTTACCTCAGAATGTTGACCTGCTTGCGAGTTGCTTCCCTTTATATCTGCGGGGCTGACGCAATGCATCCTCCCCGTATGTGCAGTGAATGCTCTGCATCCACTAGGCATTCACTAGGCTTCCGCTAGGCTTCCGCTCTGCATCCGCTGTATCTGCTTGGCATCTGCTCTGCATCCGCTCTTTCTGTTGTGCGTCTGCTTCGCTGTGCTCCCCCGGAAGCCCTGTGGATGTGCCATCCACTCCCATCTGCTTCCATCCGTTAGGTTTCCGTGGAGCATCCCCTTAACATCCTGGCTACGTCCGTTCCTTTTCCCCCATCCTTCCCTTTCCGTTGTTGTCCGCTCTGGTTATGCAAATTCAGGGCACTTTTGAGAGCGGAGAACAATGAATGGAATATTTTCTCATCTGCTGTGTCCTTTTTATAAACGTTTTGCATCCGTCAGCCAATGTGACAGGCCCTTAAGGATTAAACAGCAAAGAAGAACTAATCAAGAAGGCAGGGGTGGGATTCAAATTTCTTAACAAACAGTTCTGTGGGTGTGGCCTAATTTATGGGTGTGGCTTGGTGGTCATGTGGTTGGCTGGGTGTGGCTTGCTGACTGGGCATGACTTGGAGGTCATGTGACTAGCTAGGCATGGCTTGTATGTAAATATTATAAATATTTATGTAAATATTGAATATTTTATTTAAAAAGAGAAACTTTTACCCAAAATCAGGCAAAGCAGGCAGGCAGATTGAGTTGCTCACAGAATCACAGATTCATTCAGAGATCTATCTTTCTATCAATCTACCCCAGTCTGTCACATAAAATTTTCTTGGAAGCATACTCATAAAATTTGTGAAAAGGAAACTCACAAAATTAACTCACAACACACCATGTATGCAGGGGTGGGATTCTACCAGTTCTCAACTATTCGGTAGAACTGTTTGTTAACATTCTAAGCAGTTCAAATAACCGGTTGTTCGAAGAAATTACTGGCCTAATCCTGTAAAGGAAGGCAGAAAGGAAACATTCTGGTGTTCCTTACAGAAACTGCCTCTCCATTAACTCTCATTACATTCTCTAGACTTCCTGTCTCAGGAACTTCTCCGGAGTTTTTTTCCCCTCCTTTGCTGGTACTTTGCTTGTGTTGAGTGACCATTCAAAGTTACAATGGCACTGAAAAAGTGACTTATGACCATTTTTCACACTTATGATTGTTGCAGCATCCCCATAGTCATGAGAGGCCAGGTAAGGAGATGCGTGCCTCGATGTGAGTGATATTGAATTGGCCACACTCAGCCAATAACATGACCTCCAAGCCAAGTCCACCCAGTCACATGACCTCCAAGCCACACCCACTAGCTAAGCCACACCCACAGAACCGGTTGTTAAAAATTTGAATCCCACCCCTGCATGTATGTAGATATTGATTTCTTTATTTAAAAAAGAGCAATTTTTACCCAAAATCAGTCAGGGCAGGCGAGCAGATTGAATTGCTCATAGAATCATAGATTTACTTAGAGATCTGTTTCTGCCATTTGCTACCTGAATCTGCACTGAATAATAGAAGCTTCAGGCTCAGCTCTGCTTTTAGATTAGCTAGAAAGTAAGAAATCCAATGATTTCTTGCTTTCTAGCTAATCTAAATCTCCCAGCACAGCAGAACAGCTGATAGGGGGGGAAAAAGGAAAAATCGCAACTTAGAAGGCAAGTTTGATGGCGCGCATGCCAGGTAAGGAGTAATGTGTGGGGCAGGGCCAGCCAGTGGCACAATTTGCTGGTTCTCCAGCAGGTAGAATCCGACTCCTGGTGAGAGTGCGTTTTGCATGTGTGTATGTAGACCATTTAAAAAAAAACCTCAGCTATGCCGCCCAGACAGCTGACAAGCACTGCATGTGAGTGCACAGAATTTCAAACTCCTCTTCTTTCCTGCTTTTTCAACCTCAATTGTGCTGCACAAGGCAGCAGAGGTTAAAAAAGCAGGAAATAAAGGACAGCCAAGAGCTCAGGCACATGAGTAGGTCAAACAGAGCAGCAGACACCAGACTGATTCAGTGTCTGATGCTCTTCAGAACCGGGCTGAACCAGTAGCATCCCATCCCTGCAAGATGGGCTCTCTAATTAAGATTTTGTTGAAGAACTTGTCTGTTTCCTGTTTAAGATGAATATTACCAAGACAGAAAAAGTTACAGATTGGCAGATCAGTTGTGATATTTGCCAAAGATTCTACTATTTTTTTCTGTAACTGTAACTAATATTCTCCAACTGACCACATCCTTTCTACTATCATAACAAGGCACCCTACCATCTTTGTTTTTGCTTATTATGCTACATGCACTTTCCTCAGAAAAGTAAGAGATGCATCTTAAAATACAGTTAATTCATACATTTGAGCAGCACTTACTAGTTTAGCTGAGCCCTTGTCAAAATTTTTAAGACCTGTGAGCATTTTTGCCATAAAGTTGTTTACAGCTCCACAGGTTTAGTAAAAGAATAATATAGTAACATATACATAAAGCAGCTTTCTTATAATACAGTTATTTACATAAATCTCAGTAAGATTTATTTTAATTTTCCATGCAAACTAATTTTCAAAATGGAGCCACAATTTGTAATGACATTGCATAATATTGTTTATATCAAATAATAACAAAACTCATTAATGGGGAAAAAACAAAAGAAAACTGCAAATTCAGTGTTACTTCTTCAATTCACGCAAATGTAAAAATGTGAAAATACAAACTAAAATAAAATAAAAATTTAGTTCCTAAAGAACAATCAGGTAGGCATTCAGATGAGGCCAAACACTGCAGTCCCTGGCAATGATTTAAAATACAATGACATACTGTCTTTTTTGTTGCTTTCAATAAGACTAAAATAATGTATGCCAGCACATTACATTGTCCTCCTAGAGTTTAGCATCACCTGTGAGGAGAGTTTTTAAAAATGACAAACAATGTAATGCTTTTAAGGAAAATGTATTAATTCACATTCTCAGCAGCCTTGCATTTTTGCAACGAAGCAAATTATTCTTGTGTACTGTACCTCAAAAGCATCCCAAATCCAATACCTATTAGGCATTACATTCATTAATGTAACTAAAGAAATAGGCTTTTAAAAATATTGTTTGGAAGATATGTACCATTAGGTTCAGGAGATGTAACTCTATATATAGTATAACTGCTATTGAATATGATAATTAAAAGTGGGGAAAACTTTTAATTATCATATTAGAAGTTTCCCACTTTTAATTAGAAATATTCCTTCTAGCCACTTGCAAATATAGAACCTTTGACAAGGTATTCAGCACTGTGGCTTTTTGCCAGCCAACTAACAAACATATGCAGGAAACACACAACAATAGTAATGGGAGACTTCAATTATCCTGATATCAATTGGAAAACTAATTCTGCACTGAGTGAGAAATCAAATAAGTTCCTAACCAACCTAGCTGACAACTTTGTTGTCCAAAAGATAGAGGGTGAAACTAGAGGGACAGCCATACTGGACATAATTTTTACAAACAGAGAAGAAGTGATAGAGGGAGTTGAAACTGCAGGAATCTTGGGTGAGAGTGACCATGTCATACTAGAATTCAACATAACATAAACACAAGCAACAGAACATAATGACACCAGTGTCTTGGATTTTAAAAGAGCTGAATTCAATAAACTCAGAGAGAACTTAGGAAAGATTCCATGGATGAAAATCCTAAAAGGGAAAACAACTCAAGAATCTTGGGAAACTCTAAAAAGTATGATCTTAGAAGCCCAGACCAACATAATACCACTGAGAAAGAAAAATAAGAAATCCAAGAAGAAACTAGCATGGCTGCACAAAGATCTCTCTGGCAAATTGAAAGAAAAAAAGGACAAGTACAAAAAATGGAAAGGAGGACAGACAATTCAAGAAGAATATCAGCAGATAGCCAGAATCTGCAAAGATGAAGTCAGGATAGCAAGAGCTCAGAATGAACAAAGACTTGCAACAAAAGTCAAAGATAATTAAAAAAAGTTTCTTCCAACATATAAATAACAAGAAAAAATCAAGGACACAGTTGGTCCAGTAAAGAGAGAAGACGGCAAGGAAGTAACAGGCAACAGAGAGAAAGCAGAACTGCTTAATTCATTCTTTGCATCCATCTTCACACAAAAAGAAACTATAGCTCAACCCATCAAAAACATAACTGTAAAAGACAGACTAGAAATAAAAGTTAAAATAAGCACACAAAAAAAAAATAGTGGGAGAACACCTGTTTGATCTTGATGAAAACAAATCACTGGGGCCTAATGCATTACATCCCAGAGTTTTAAAGGAGCTGGCAGAGGTCATCTCAGAACCACTGCACCATATCTTTCAAAAATCCTGGAGCACCGGGGGACTACCAGAGGACTAAAAAAGAGCTGATGTGGTTTCCATCTTCAAAAAAGAAAAAAAAACAGACCCAGGAAACTATAGACCAATCAGCCTAACATCAATACCCAGGAAGATACTGGAAAAGATAATTTTTTAAAAAAAAACAGATCTGCCAGGGTGATTAGGGGACTGGAGGCTAAAACATACAATGAATGGTTGCAGGAACTGGGCTTGGCTAGTGTAGTAAGGAGAAGGACCAGGGGAGATATGATAGCAGTCTTCCAATGTCTGAGGAGGTGCCACAGAGAAGAAGGGATCACACTATTTTCTAATGCACCTGTAGGCCAGACAAGGAATAATGGATGGAAATTGAACAAGGAGATATTTAACCTTGAAATAAGGAGAAACCTTCTGACAGTGAGAACAATCAACAAATGGAACAGCTTGCCCTCAGAAGTTGTGGGAGCAACATCACTTGAGACTTTCAAGAAGAGTTTGGACTGCCATTTGTTAGAAATGCTTGGGCGGGAACTAGATGATCTACAAGATCCCTTCCAACTCTAATTATCTATTATCTGTTATCTGTGCTAGGAGAAATTTCATGATTTGTTATATAAACAAATGAAGTTTTTGCAACTACCAGAGACTACCAAATATTGACTGTTGCTACATTTTTGTTGTCAAATACTTTTATGCAAGAACTATTGAAAAATCAATCATTGGATATTGAATGATGTTCAGTGTCATTATTTTTGTCCTATAATATTACTTTATCCAGATAATATTAGGAAAAACTCATTCCTTATAGCTGTAATAAGAAATACTGAAGAGAACTAAAAAAAAATGGGAGGGAAATGCAGTACCACTCTGCATTAAACTGGAAGTTGGTCCAATATTTAAAAAGAATGGAATACTATGGATCTCTTAACTGAATGGTAAATTCATGATGATAAATTCAAAACTCACTCTATTAATATAGAGTAAGTTTTATTTAAAATGATGGGGTTCATTTCTGATTGAAGATGTAAAAAACATTGCTGCAAAACAGAAAGTCCTGATTCCTGGAAACTCTGAGACCATGCTCCAATGTAGGAATCCCTAA
Organism: Laticauda colubrina; assembly: GCA_015471245.1. Lineage (NCBI taxonomy): Eukaryota > Metazoa > Chordata > Lepidosauria > Squamata > Elapidae > Laticauda > Laticauda colubrina. Next base: position 26,513,382 of record BLBF01000044.1, on the reverse strand, counting down.
TAGAATAGGACAATGTTTTTTAATTCATTCAAGGTACAAGTGCTGATATCCACATCCAATTTGTCCCAGTCCAGGTATGACCCAGTGACACTTTGAGGGCAGAAATGTATAAATTGGTACTCTACTTGCCTACTTTTCAAAAGTACACTTTTTCCATTTATATTTTTCCCATTTATATAAGTAATGCTATCCTGTAGACCTTCTTTATATCTTTATTTTGTAAACATTCATTTCATCCTGTGGTTCATTACTTTGTAGCCATATCTTCCACTATTATTTACAAAGACAGAAATATCCTTCCTTCCTGGTCACAAAGCTAATTTCATTGTGGGCTAATAAAAATAAAAATAAAGGAGTCCCTGCAGCTTTTACTCCACTAATAGTTGTCAACTGTGGGGATGCTGCTCATCTTTATTTCAAGGCCATTGAGCCAGTGCTGTACGATGATATTCACATGGTCATGTGGCCAGCATGACATCATGGAGTACTGTTACCTTCCCACCAAAGTGGTACCTATTTATCTACTTCTTTTCACATGCTTTCTATCTGCTTGGTTGATAAGTGCTGGGGTGAAGATGGGAAGTCACCGCATTACATGACACTCACTGTGTTGAACATGGGCTGCTGACTAAACCATTGTGCTACCCTGGGCTAATAAATGTAAAAATAATCAGAGTGAAAGATGAATAGAGATAGAAATACTTAAATAGGTTCAACAGTGCAATAGAGAAAGACTACCTGTTTCTTTTGTTTTACATGGGATAAATAGATAATCTTTTTTCTTTTAACAAGGCAAAATTGACAAGTTCTTCAAGTTTTCCCTTTTAATGACAGTAATAACAATAAAACTAATTTCTTTTCTTCTTGTTCTTTTTTCCTTATTTCTTTGGACAGAGAAATAATAGACTGTTATTTATTTTATTTTTTAACAAGTTTAAATTTGAGATGAATTCTAGCTTTAGAAAAGAGCAGAGCGGAGACAATTTGTTGCTCTAGTCCTAGAATCTTGTGGTGATAAGAGAATTTGAGCATTTTTTTTACTTACCTCATTGTTTCCCTCCCCTCACATTTAAAAGTTTTAGTTTCAATCTAGTAACAAAGACACAATTTACCAACACTATTTCCCTTTGCATTCACACTCAAACCTATTTATTATTTATTTATTTATTTATTTTAATTTGTTTCTTGCTTATCTGGCTTCCAAGTAAATCTTGGTGGATTACAACATTAAAAGCAATAAAAAGATAAAAGATAACTATTTCTACTTGTCTAGAAAGATACAGGGTCTTCTGCTTGAACAGTGAGTTGGACTAGAAGACCTTCAAGCTCCCTACCAATTCTATTATTCTGTTCTGTTCTGAAAACAATAAACAATAGAATTACAATTCAAAGTTAAGTTTTACAGTTAAAAGATTGTATGTGTTTATTTGTCAAACAATTATTAGACAACAGGTATAAGTATAAACATGGTAATAAACACATGAAATGGATACGAACAAGAAAAAAGAAACAATAGGACAGGGACAGCAGGCACATTGGTGCACTTCTGCACGCCCCCTACAGACCTCTTAGGAAAGGGGTGAGGTCAATAGTCTTGATGGTGAATCTAAGGTTAAAGTTTTTGGGGTTGGGGAAGAAACCACAGAATCAAGCAGAGTATTCCAGACATTGAGCACTCTGTTGCTGAAGTTGTATTTCCTGCAATCAAGTTTGGTGCAGTTTATCTTTAGTTTGTATCTATTGTGTGAAGTATTCATTGACAGGTAGGACATTGCAATATATAATTTTATGTACTATACTTAGATCGAACTGAAGGCAGCGTAGTTCTAGGTTGTCTAGGTCTAAAATTTCAAGTCTGGTGGCATAAGGTATTCTGCTATGAATAGAGAAATGGAGGACTTTTCTCATAAAATATTTTTGGACTTTCTCAATTGTATTAATATCAGATATGTAATGTGGTTTCCAGACTGATGAGCTGTATTCAAGTATTGGCGTTGCAAATGTTTATATGATCTAGTTAGTAAAGTGATATTACTGGAGAAAAAGCTACGCAGGATTAGGTTAACAACTCTTGATGCCTTTTTGGCTATGTAGTTACAATGGGCTCTAATACTGAGATCATTTGAGATGAGTACTCCAAGGTCCTTGACTATTCAATCTTGACTATTCAGCTTGTATTTTATTTTCTGATTTTTTTTTGCCAGTATGTAAGACAGAGCATTTTTTTTGTTGAGATTTGAAGTTGCCATTTGTTTGACCATTCTGACACATAGTCGAGGTGTTTTTGAAGGGTAGCAGTATTGTCAGTGGTGTTGAATAGCTTTACATCATCAGTGAAGAGAATGCAGGTGCTCTTGATATGATCACAGAGGTCATTTATGTAGAGTATGAAGAGAGTATGAAGATGGGGATGGGCAGAGCAGGATTTGTTATATTTATGTATCACACTGGGCAAGATTACTAAAAGTGTGACTTACAAGCAGTATTCAGCCTAGTGGAGCATCTGATAAGGGTCATTATGCTTTCATATGCCTACCAATATTAGCCACACAAATTATAATCCATAATATACAAACCACAAAGTCTTCTTAAAATGTGCAAAATTATGGAGAGATCTGGAGCAACCGCAAGAGTTAATAAGAAGTGTGTTAGCAGTATTTAGCCTTAGCAAAATAAAAAAAAATAAACACTTTAGCAATGTTGTATAGACATTAATCAAAATACTAGCATAAGGAAAAATAAATCCTGATGACAACTTGTGTTTCAGACAAGCTTCTATATTCATTCAAGAACTTTATTTACTTAGATTTGACACAGTGTGTCAGTAAGAGGATGGAAATTCTACATTTAAATATTTATAAATGCATTTTGAAGTTTATACATCTTAGATGTGGCAATAATATTCTCAAAGCAATGTATTACTTTGTTGCAGTTCAGTCAGGAGATTTCTAAGAATTCAAAGATAATAAGGGCTGCTCCAGGGTACAGCTTCCTTAAATTTAAGTACACAAACCAATCCTGTCTGTAACCTAGAAGCTTATCTAGGAATAAGCTTCATGTTGAGGAATCAACTGGTCAGTGATCACCTGCAGAAGAGTGGTTTCTTGTCATACCAAATGACAACATGATGTTTTTCATACTAGGCTGTATCAAACTAACACTCAGTCCAGAAAAGACACCACATGTGGCTGGAATATCCTCCCCAGAGCATTTGATTAACATCATTCTGTCCCAGTTGAAAATGATTATTTTCCTTGGCTTTTAAACACTAATTTATATATTCTAATCACACTTTAATTTATATTTTTAGATTTTAACAACAGCCTTCCTGATGGCTAGTTTTTATTTGCTACCTAATTAGTGTTCAATTTTCTTCCATGTATTAATTCAAAATGAATTATTATTTTTCTTTATTTAAATGTTTGATAGGATTCGGTTTTAGAAATTGTAATGTACAAATAAAATTAAAGTAAAATTTGTCAGATCCTCTTCAATAAAGTTTTCTGGCATGATCTCCAACTCTCATTTAAAGAGTGATGTTAAGCCCCTGTCACACAGCACCAATGGATGCAAAGAGGATGTAAAACGGAGAGAAACACTTGCCATCCATTGGTTAACGCGATGCTTCCGTTCTGTACTCACTGCGTCTGTTTTTCATCCTCTCTATCCGTCCAGCATCTGTCTACTGACATTTCATCCGCTCAAAAAGTTTTGAGCTGCACAAAACTTTTTGAGCGGAAAATGTATCCAACGCGTCCGTTAGACATCCGCTACTCATATGGGTAACATCCGTTCTACATCCATTGTCATCTGTTACGCATCCGCTATATCTGCTAGGCATCCGCTGCGCATCCGTTCCAGCAGAAAATGGATACAGGGAGAAAGCGAAATGGACACGGAATGGACCCGCAGCGTTAGTAGCACGGATGGAGAAAGGATGAAAGTGGATGCAGCTCGCATACAAAGCATTAAACGAAAAAAGCGTTCGCATAGGGAATGTATCTCAGATATTTAGGATGTCTGCAGGATGTCTAGAGGATGCAAAAGGACACCTAGCAGAAAAACGATATTTCCTATAAAAAGGGAGAGGAACTCACCTGGATCTCACTTTCACTCCAGCAGCCCTGCTGTGCAGACCTCTTCAGCCTTCCTCTTGCTCTTGCTCTTCCACAGCATCCAGTCATCTCCACCATGGATCATCACGCACTCCTTTTGGTAGCCACCATCATTCTACAACAGTGCGAAGCCCTCTACAGGCTCTTTCACCTGTTCTACGTGAAGAAAAGGAGGTGCCCAAGAAGTGTCTGGGTCCGAAGATGGATTGCCAGAAGAGCAGAGTACGGACTGTATAACAAGCTGATGGTGGAGGTGAGGAACGAAGACCCTCGTGCATTCCAGAACTTCATGAGGATGCTGCCAGCCATGTTTGACGAAGTTGTGCAGCAGCTGAGATCCAGCTTGACCAAGGCAAACACCAACTTCCAGCCCAGCCTGGACTCTGGTGGGACTGGTGGCACTGGCTCTGTGCCACCTGGCCTCAGGGACCATGTACAGGAGCATGCAGAACGGCTGGAGGGTGCCACACAACACCATCAGCATTGTGGTCAGAGAAGTGGTGCAGGCCATCATTGAAGAATACCTGGAGGAGCTCCTCCAGTGCCCCTCCACTGAAGAAGGATGGAAGAAAGTTGCAGAACAGGTATCAGAAGTGGAACTTCCCCCATACCGTTGGAGCCATGGATGGGAAGCACGTGGCCTGCAAAGCTCCAGCCAAGTCGGGGTCCACCTATCACAACTACAAGGGCTTCTTCAGCATCATCCTCTTTGCCATGGTTGATGCTGACTACAAGTTCATGTACATCGCTGCTTCAGGCAACGGGTCATCTTCAGATGGCCACGTATACAATGACAGTCACCTCAAGGAGGGGCTGGAAAGCAACCTCATGGTGGGCTTCCCAGATCCAGACCCGCTGCCCAACAACACGCAAGATGTGCCCTACTTCATCGTGGGGGATGATGCCTTCTCCCTCACAACCTACCTCATGAAGCCCTACACCTCCAGATGCCTCACCCATGAAGAGAGGATCGTCAACTACAGGCTGTCCAGGGCAAGACAGGTGGTGGAGAACGCCTTTGGCATCCTGGCCAAAAGGTTCCAGGTACTTCTCACCATCATGCAGCATCGCCCAGAGACCGTGAGGAGGATCGTGGAAGCTTGCTGCATCCTGCACAATCTCATGCGCTCCTGCTACCCAGTCTTGTAGAACAGGCTCGTGGACCTCCAGCAAGGCAATGGGGACATGGAGCCTGGGGAATGGAGGCAAGGGTGAGACCTGATAGACACTGAGGATGTGCAAGGCCCCAACAGAACCTCACGTGAAGGGAAGAAGCAGCGCAACCTCCTGAGACACTGGTGCAACTCCCCAGCTGGAGCAGTGGAGTGGCAAGACAGGATGATAGATGATTAATGGATGCTTCTTTCAGCCTGTCTCATCACACTGATGAGATTGGGCCATGTATGTTGAGTGGCTCTACAATGAACAGGGCATTTAATAAAGAGTTGTGTGAAATGTGTGGATCAATGATTACATTGTTGTTGATGATAAAGGGCCAAAGGTGTGGAACCTGGGAGGGTGGACCATAGAGTCCTACTATGTTTGCACTGGAGGTTGATCTATCCCACAGCTATTACCCATCCCACAGGTATCCCTGCCCTTCCCACAGCTATTACCCATCCCACAGGTATCCCTGCCCATCCCACAGGTATCCCTGCCCATCCCACAAGCATGCAAAGGTTTAAACCATTTCTAAAAGTTTCCACGAAGACTTTATTGACTAAAAGAACTGAAGCAAGTATGTGAACTGTAAAAGAAAATGACCCAAATGTCCCAAGCAAAGATAAAGTCATCAGGTAGCAACCCAGTCTCTGGCACTCCTCTCAGTCACTCTGAGGCATGCCCATAATCTCAGGGGTGAAGAGTCCAGATGCTGTGGAGGTGGCTGCTGCTGGAATGCTGGTCTGAGGCACCATTGGGGTGCCTGGCCCCGAGGGGACAACAGGGGATGGTGTGTGGAGGAAGCTGTCAGACAGCTGGCTCAGTCCTGTGATGTTGAGAGCCCCTTCCTCCAGGACATGGGGTGTCAGTAGCAAGACCGATGACAGATGTTCTGAGGCCAGGCTTGGCTGTGGGATGGAGGAAGGAGGAGTGTAGTGGGGATGTCTGGTCTGCAGGTGAGCGAAGTGAGGTGTCAGTGGCATCTGTGGCATCGGTGGCATCGGTGGCATCGGTGGCGTCAGTGGCATCGGTGGCATCAGTGGCGCTCCTGGTAGCCATAGCCTTGGTAGGTGAGGGCCTGGGGAAAGTCTTGGAATGGCAGTGACATCACCTGGGGTGGAGGACCAGACCTGGACTGGGTGGGAGCAGGTTCAGATGGGTCTGGAGGGTTGTGAAGAAGACCCGTGATCCTGTCCTTGATCACCTGGTACTGTGATTCGGACATGTCCAGGAGGGTCTGGTTGACGTCGGTGAGGATGGGCTTGCGGTTTGAGGATGGTATGTCGGTGTGTACCAGCTGAGAGAGATCTACACTGCTTTTGATGGTGTCCCTGATCTCCAGCAGGACAGTGTGGCTCTGCCCCTCCGGTCTGGCTCTCTGCCTGCTTTTTGTGGAGGTGGATCTGGGCGAGGATGTGGGTTGGTCTCTGGTGGAAGTTCCCTCTCCTTGCTCCCACTGTGTCAGGGGGTCCTCCACACACTGTGCCACGGGGAGTGCAGCTGTCAGGAGGGTCTCCATCATGGCATGCTCCACAGATACCTGCCTGGACACAGGAGCTGACTCTTGGCCAGAAGAGGACTGGCTCTCTGCGGGCTGCCTGAGAGAGAAGGTTGTCAGAGGGGCTGCTCTTCGGTGGTAGATCTCACCCTCCAAGAAGCTTTACTTGGCCATCACGTAGGTCTCTCGGTCCGTCAGCTTGACCGTGGCCTGGCCAGATTTCTTGAGGTGCAGCTTCCCATACCAGGTGTGCATGTGCTTCCACCAGCTGAGGAGGACCTCTGAAGTGTAGCCCAGGCTCTCCGCCTTCTCTTCCAAGCAGCCTGCTTCCATTTGGTGTCTCGATAGAGCCTGTGTTCCTTCCACCATAGATACTCGTTCTCCCTCAGCCATTCCAGCACCTCCTCCTCATGTTCCTCTTCTATGGTGTATTGCCTCCTCTCCTGTTCACACGTATGCCTCTTCCTCCCTCTGGCAGGGCCATCTGGGCCCACATCAGAGGGGCTTCGAGGTTCTAGGGGCTGCTCCAGCACACCAGCAGCAGCAGCAGCAGCAACAACAACAGTAGCAGCAAAAGCAGCACCAGCAGCACCAGAATCAGCAGCACCAGCAGGACCAGCAGGACCAGGATCAGCAGCAGCAGAGTAAGCCCCAGCAGGACCAGCAGGACCAGGATCAGCAGCAGCAGAGTAAGCACCAGCAGGACCAGCAGGACCAGGATCACCAGCAGGACCAGTAGGACCAGGAGCACCAGCAGCACCAGGAGCACCAGCACCAGCAGGACCAGCAGGACCAGGAGCAGCACCAGCAGAGTAAGCACCAGCAGAAGCACCAGCACCAGGAGCACCGCCAGCAGAGTAAGCACCAGCAGAAGCACCAGCACCAGGAGCAGTACCATCAGAGTAAGCACCAGCAGAAGCACCAGCACCAGGAGCAGCGCCAGCAGAAGCTCCAGCACCAGAAGAGTCAGGCTGAGCAGCAGAAGCCCCAGCAGAAGCAGAGTCAGGGCCAGGGGGTGGGATGGTGCCCCTGTCCTTCTTGCCAGGGCTGTCAGCAGATGGCAGAGGCTTCCTCTTCTTCCCCATGGTTGTTGGCTGGAGCTGTGTCTGGCAGCAGGTCTTTCCTCTGAATCGTGACCTGCTTGAGAGCTGCATCCTTTTATATCCGCGGGGCTGATGTAATGCATCCTCCCTGCATGCGCAGTGAACGCTTTTCATCCACTAGGCATCCGCTAGGCTTCCGCTCTGCATCCCCTTCATCCGCTCGGCATCCGCTCTGCATCCGTTCCTTCCATTGTGTGTCCACTTCGGTGTTCTCCCCCGGAAGCCCTGCGGATGTGACATCCGCTTCCATCTGCTTCCATCCACTAGGCTTCTGTGGAGCATCCACTTTACATCCTGGCTACGTCCTCTCCCCATCCGTTCCTTTCCGTTGTTGTCCGCTCTGCTTATGCAAATTCGGGGCACTTTTGAAAGCGGATAACAACGGATGGAACATTTTCTCGTCCGCTGTGTCCTTTTTATATACGTTTTGCATCCATCGGCCTATGTGACAGGCCCTTTAATAACAAATACTCTTTCCATTTACTTTAAGGGAATTTTAAAATGACCACAAATGCTACTTTTTATGTTACCCAACTATCTCTAACTCTGAGCAGTTTGTAGAGATCCATAAAGAAATTTAAGACTAAGCTCAACAATATAACAATTGAGACAGATGAAGAATCATTGCTCATTCTTGCCTAGATTTAACAACAAAGCATTATGAACAATTTGAAGCCAATGCAAAGGAGTATTAATCCTAATCAGAATATGAAATAGAAGAGTAAGAACAAGATTCAGAAAGATAAGAGAAAATAAGTGTGTGGGGGAGGGAGGAGGGACCTGCAATCTGGAATCTTGAAAGTATACAAATCACACAGTTCCTAAATACAGAATGGCAAGAGAAGATACTGCAAATATTGGCTTCAGTGACCTATGCATTTATTTATTCCCTGGATGGCCAAGGATGATCTAAATTCAGCTTGCACATGATAATTCATGCTTAGTTCCCATACCTCTTAAAGAGTTCACATTTACAGCCTCACTATTCTTGCCATTCAACTCATCAAGGCACCATATAGTATAATAGCAAAGTTGTTGTATTGGAGTGAGAATAAAATAAAGTCAAGATTGTTGTTTCAGCTGCATTGGCTACCAATTTACTATTTTGATTTCCTGTCCCCACTCAGATATTCATGATTGCTTAGATTTAGAACTTACCTCTCTAGCTCAAAGTCTACTGAAGCAATTGGAAGCGGTTTCAGTTTGTATTATTTATAATGGCCTAAGTCTCCAAGATATTAGAATCCATCTATTTCCTCTCCTTTTCATAGTGTGAATTGGATACCACAGAAATACTTTAAATAAATCAGTTTTGGTTCAAAAGGCATATGATCTCTCTAAACAGCAACAGCAAGTCAAGTATCTAACTCTGTAGAAAGCAGAAAGTGAAATTTCTTGAGATGTAGAAAATGAACTGGCTCATATATTCATATTAACCCTCTATTAAAGTTATGGAGAATAGAAACAGTATGTTCTTTCCGGGGAAAACATAATGGGCAAGTCATTCTGCAAAACATTTCATATTTGTCTTCTCAAGTGACAGATAATAAATAGATTAAATAAACAAATAAAGGAACAAAAAACCACATAATGGAACAGGAACAATTGCATGCATCTAAATGCATTTTAATCAGCGATCTAGTATCTGCTTAATTTATCTGGCACACTCATCAGCTAACATACTAAACATGAATTATAACATAATAAATGCAAGAAAAATCGCAAGAAAAAATAAAATGGTCTTATTAGTAAACAGAAAAATGTATGTTGGAAAAATAACCAACTATCCACATTACAGAAAAGAAGCAAAGATCAATCATATTAGGGTTTCCATATACAAGATTTTGCCATTTTGTCCCATTAAGTAATTTACATTGTACTGAGATATTGTTACAAAAACCTATATAACTGTGGTTAGGAAATGAACTAGACAGTAGTATGATGCATTATTGGGTCCCCTGGGGTCTTTATTTCTAGATGAAAACTAAATCATTGCTATTTTTAGTAGAGTTTAGTTTCAATCAGAAGAGGGTGGCATTATGCTTTTACTCTGATAGATCCCAGAAAATAGTTAAATTATTGAATTGAATGTAAATTTCAGTTCAGTTTATTAACCCTTGTCTAATTAATGACTAAATTAAAAATGACTCCAAAGTGCAAGGAGATAGCAAGGAGAATTATAGGTGAATGTCTTTTATGGATGATCATCTATTTTATATCTTTAGATGATGTGGTATTTTCATGCAAATGTTAAAAGAAGATAGGATGGAACTCTCGGGATGTTATAATTTAGATGCGAAGGTGTCACACTTGTATTTTACTAGTCCTGTGTTAGATTCTAGGCAATCAATGGAGGTGAAGCTGGAGGATTCAAACAACAACCTTTGGTTAAGATCAGCACAGGAACATGGAAGAAACTAATCTGAAGCATGCTGGCTGGCAGTGCTCCTTTATAGAGGGCTGTCAGCCATTGACCAATCAATTTAAAGTATTTTCCTGAGCATAATGCAAACCAAAGTAAAACCTCCTGACTACACATGCACATACACATTACCCCTCCCCACCTAGCTGAAACCTGTCTCCAGTCCTTACACTGCAGACATAGTCTTATAGATATGCAGAGCGGCAATGATTTTATTCTGACCTGTGCGGCTCTTCCATCATTCTTGTATCATTAGCATATGGAGCAGGCAGCTGGGCAGAATCCTCTTCAGGAATCAAGTGCAACAGCTGTGGACCCTCAGCAGCAGGTGCTTTGGGTGTTACAGGATTCAGCTCCACAGATACCTGTGCCTGGTTTTCTTGCTTTTGTCATTATATGTCCTTTAATTGTTGGGCTATTCCTCCTTGACTTGTGCCTTCTATCATTGTCCATAGTTGATCAATATGACAGGGCCACACCCTGACATCTTCTAGCTTCACGACTTTGACCAGTAGTTAAGTGGGGCAACCCACGTAGTTATGGGAGTACATCTGGTTGCCCCTGGCAAATGTTCAGGCTTGAGTGGTCAAGTCAGTGGTGGCCTCAGTCGGATAGTCTGGGTGTAATCTGTCCAAGTTCATCCTTAGCCAGCAGCCCATTAATAGTTCTGCTGGGTTCCAGTTTGTTGTGGTGCTGGGTGTGATTTTTTGGACTAGCAGGTATTTGGTTATTTACACTTGCCACTCCCTTAATGCCAGCACCTCTTTTGTGGTTCACATCATTTTCTCTACTTGACCATTGCTGGTGGAATGAATGGTGTGATGAATGCATGGCAGATTCCATCACTTGCCAAAAACAGTTCAAACTGGCTTGCTGTGAACTGTGGCCTGTTGTCTGACACTAGGATTTCCAGTAGCTCATGGGTTGCAAACATTTTTTGAAGTGTCCAGATCATGGCATCTGAGGTGGTTGACTTCATCAGTACCACCTCGAGCCACTTTTAGTATGTGTCGACCTCTATTGGGAATGTCTGTCCATGGAATGGTCCTGCAAAATCAATGTGCACTCTTGACCACAGTGACTTGGTTGGCAAGATGCGACCCATTCCATAATAGCACTGTCCATGTTGGACCACCATATGTAGCTGTGGGCCAATGCCTTCATCCTTATGATTCTGGGGTGGCCTTCATGTAATGCTTCCAAGATTGGCCTGCCTCAGCTTCAGAGAAATCACTACTTGGTTTCCCCACAGTAAGCAGCCCTGTTGGACAAATAGTTCATGTTGCCGGGAGTAAAATGGCTTGAAATTGGTCCCTACTGGCTGCTTGGGCCACCCCCTCCACACTCAGTTAAGTACCTGTGTGAATATCTCATCTTTGTTGGAGTGTTTGGCAACTTTGACTGCTGTGATGGGGCCAGATGGTTACATTTTGATTAACAATATGGTTGATGTGGGGGCTGGGTCTTCTACCATAAATGGAAATGGGCATCAGCTGAAAGCATCGGTGTGGCTCAGCAACTTGCCTGGTTGGTGTGTGAACTGGTAGTTGTAGGCAGTTAGGAATACAGTCCAGCACATCATTTGAGGGGACAGGACTTGGCGTGTTTGTCGATTCCTTGCAATAAAGCCCAGCAATAGCTTGTGGTCTGTCACTAACTCGATCAGTCTCCAATACATATCTTCATGGAACCTCTTGATCCCGGTGACTGCAGCCAACATTTCCTTGTCTAGTTGGCTGTAATTCCACTCTGCTGAAGATAGCACTCTTGAGAAGAATGCTATCAGGGCCTCTTGTCTGTTTGGATAAATGTGGCTTAAAATTGCTCCAACTCTGAACAGTGAGGACCACCAGCAGGTTCTCATTATATTGTACAAAGATGCTGTCTGATGTGATTAGGTTTTTTACTCTGCTGAATGCTCAATCCTTCTGGCCCCAGGACCATGCCACTTTCTTATCCAAAAGCTGGGGAAGGGGCTCCCTGACTGATGCTTAGTGAATATGCTATAGAAATTAAGGAGATCCAAGAATGCCTGGAACTCTGTCTTATTTCGAGGGGTTGGGGATTCTTGAATTGCTTGGATTTTGCTTTTGTGGAGTGTAATCCTGATGCATCAATGAGGTATCTGAGGACCTGTGTTACAGCGATCTTGCATTTCTCTTTTTTCATCTTCAGCCCCACTTCTTGGAATCTTTGAAGTACTGTCCACAATTGGTCGAGAAGCTCTGTTTTATTAGCAGCTGACACCAATACATCATCATAGTATGGGTCAATGCCTGGAATGCCTTACAACAGGTGCTGCATTAAGCTTTGAAAAAATCCCAGTGCCATGTTTACTCCAAACTGTAGCTGGGGCATCGGAAGGCTCCTTGATGCATCACTATTGTCTGAGTTTCAGCTATGGCATCATCCATGGAGAGCTGCTGGTAGGCTTGGGTAAGGTCTAGTTTAGCAAAGACCTTCCCCTTGCCCAGAGAGTGCAATGGGTGTTGTTGCACAACCAGCACCAGATATGCATGCTGTTGTAAAGCTTTGTTCAGGGTGCATTTGTAATCAGTGCATATCTGGACCGAACCATCTGGCTTCAGACTGGAGTCACTATTGACGTCTCCCATTTGGCATGGTCAACAGGCTCCAATATTCCTTGCTGAATAAGCTTGTCCAGTTGTTCATCTGCTTTCGGCCATAACGCGAAAGGCAATCTTCTTGTCTTGAGTCTGATTGGAGCCACCTGAGGAGTCAAAGTTAAAAGAGATTGGGGTGCCCTTCCCCAGCTCTCTGTTGAACTGCCCTTTTCTGATTATTCATGATGTTCATGAATAATTGGCTTCTATGATACATTCAAATTGGACTATGTAGGAGTCCCATGTCTCTGATGTGCAGTTAAATGGTGTGAATAGGGGAAGCATAGCCATCTCCAATGGATCTGTGTAATCGCGGTTGTGACAGAAGTTCAATGCTTGTTTGTGAGTGATGCCATGGTAGTAATCTGTTTATGCAGTTTCAGTTCCATTCAGATTCCACCTTCATCGCCAGTGTTACATTCTGTGACGGGCATGGCACAAAGGCACAAAGGCTATACAGTCAAATAATAGTAGGAGTCCCTTTATTTGCTCCAACTTTGCCCCCAATGTCCTGGTTACCTTCTGGGCTGGGCTCTCCTAGGAACGCCTTTGGCTGTAGAAATTCAAGTCCAAAACATTGTCAACAAAAATTGTCATTAAAAATCTAATCAAGGCAAGATGAGGTAATTAGTCCAGCAGGGCAAAAGAACAAATTCCAGATGTGAAAGAACAGCAGTAATTCAACCCAGTTGGGAGGATGCCAGGAATGCAGATAACCAAAGTCAACACAAGATATGTTTGTTTCCAGCAGATGCTACTCTGAGCTTGCATCTCTTCTAAACTCTCTTCCCAATAAAGAAATCAGGGCCCTTTCCTCCCCCATAAGCCACACAACCCACGTTGTTCTCTTCTTCATTCCTCCATGGGTGCCTTAGGATGAAGAGAGGGTGGGTCTTTCTCTTGGATTTATAGTTAACCTTCTCCCTTATTCTACCTCTTCTTAGCTCTGCCCAGCCAGACTTTACCCTTCCCCAGTTTCTTCCATAGCCAGGGGAGACACATTCCCGCTCTCAGTCAGCTGTTCATCTTCCTCCTTGGATTCAGACTCCAACAGGGGCATTACAGATTCTGGGCAATGAATGGAGGTGAGGCTAGAGGATTCAAACAAAAACCTTGTATTAAGATCAATACAGGAACATGACAGAAACTAATTTGAAGCATGCTAGCTGGCAGTGCTCCTTTATAGAGGACTGTCAGCCATTGACCAATTGATTTAAAGTATTTTCCTGCACGTAGTATGAACTGGAGTGAAACCTCCCAACTATGCGTGCACATACACAACATCCTGCTTTCTGGATATTGCTTTCCAGAAAGAAATTGAATGACTGCAGAATTATCCATCCAATTTTCCCTCTAAAAAAAAAATAAAAGACTACCATGTTTGAAGATATCAAAAGTAAATGAGAAGTGAAGCACAGATACCAGGGACAACCTTATCTAATTCTTGACCATTCATTATTTTAAATAAATGTTCATTCTAAAAGTGACCAAAAGCAAAACCAAAAGATATATTTTTTTAAAAATTGTGTCATTTGTTGCTTTGGATGCTTGCTCTCTTAAGCCCATGTCACACTGCCCAACAGATGCAAAAAGGACACAGCGGATGAGCAAAATGTTCCATCCGTTGTTATCTGCTCTCAAAAGGGGCAAAAATTTGCATAACCGGAGCGGATAATACGGACGCGGGGAGGACGCAGGGCGGATGCAAAGCAGATGCGGAATGGAAGCCCAGCAGATGGAAGCAGATGAGAGCGGATGGCATGTCCGCTAGTCTTCCGGGGGACCGCAGCAAAGCGGATGCAGAACGGATACAGTGGATGCACAGCGGACGCCGAACGGATGAAGCGGATGCACAGCGGACACACAGTGGAAGCCTAATGGATGCCTGGCGTTAATTGCGCATGCGGGGAGGATGCATTGCGTCAGCCCCGCGGATATAACGGAAGCAGCTCGGAAGCAGGTCGCCATTCAGACACATCGACTGCCTTGTGACTGCTTCCAGACACATCGACTGCCTTGCCTGCCCTGCCTGCATGTCTGCCTGCCAGCCTCCCTGCCAGCCTTGCTGCCAGCCTTGCTGCCAGCCTCCCTGCCAGCCTTGCTGCCAGCCTGCCTGCAACCCTTGCTGCCAGCCAGTCTGCCTGCAAGCCTTGGTGCTTGCCTCCCTGCCAGGCTTGGTGCCTGCCTTGGTGCCAGCCTTCCTGCCAGCCTTGGTGCCTGCCTGCCTGCCTGCCTGCCAGCCTTCCTGCCAGCCTTCCTGCCAGCCTTGGTGCCTGCCTCCCTGCAAGCCTTCCTGCCAGCCTTGGTGCCAGCCTCCCTGCCAGCCTTCCTGCCAGCCTTGGTTCCTGCCAGCCTCCCTGCCAGCCAGCAACCCCACAACCATGCAGAAGCACAGCAAGCCTCAGCCATCTGCTGCCAGCCCTGGCAAGAGGGACAGGGCTACCATCCCTCCCCCTGGCCCTCACTCTGGTTCTCCTGGGGCTTCTGCAGCACGGGCTCGCTCTTCTGGGGCTGGCGCTTCTGCTGCTTCTGCTTCTGGAGGAGCTGATGACAAGCACTCCAGCACCAGCCACCTCCACAGCACCTGCACCCTTCACCCCTGGGACTGAGCGACCAAGAGGAGTACCAGATACTCATTTTTGTCTTAGAGCTTGTTGTTAATAAAGTATATTTATGATTCACACACTTGCTTCATTTCTTTT
This sequence comes from Laticauda colubrina, assembly GCA_015471245.1. Lineage (NCBI taxonomy): Eukaryota > Metazoa > Chordata > Lepidosauria > Squamata > Elapidae > Laticauda > Laticauda colubrina. The sequence goes on along the minus strand of BLBF01000044.1, from coordinate 26,497,757 downwards.
TTTTAATAAAGTCTTCCTGGAAACTTTTAGAAATGGTTTAAGCCTTTGCATGCTTGTGGGATGGGTAAGGATAGCTTTGGGATGGGTTAGGATACCTGTGGGATGGGTAATAGCTGTGGGATGGGTTAGGATAGCAGTGGGTTAGATAAACCTCCAGTGCAAGCATAGTGGGACTGTATGGTCCACCCTCCCAGGTGCCACACCTACGGCCCTTTATTATCAATAATAATGTAATAATTATCCACACATGTCAACATAAACACAACTCTTCATTAAACGCCCTGTTCATTGGAGGCCAACCAAACATACATGGCACAATCTCATCCGTGTGATGAGACAGGCTGAAGGAAGCATCTATTAAGCATCTACCATCCTGTCTTGCCACTCCACTGCTCCAGCTGGGGAGTTGCACCAGTGTCTCAGGAGGTTGCGCTGCTTCTTCGCTTCATGTGAGGCTCTGTTGGGGCCTTGCACATCCTCAGTGTCGATCAGGTTTCGCTCTTGCCTCCATTCCCCAGGCTCCATGTCCCCATTGCCTTGCTGGAGGTCCATGAGCCTGTTCTGCAAGGCTGGGTAGCGGGTGCGCATGAGATTGTGCCGGATGCAGCGAGCTTCCATGATCCTCCTCACAGTCTCTGGGCAATGCTGCATGGTGGTGAGAAGTACCTGGAACCTGTTGGCCAGGATGCCAAAGGCTTTCTCCACCACCCGCCTTGCCCTGGAGAGCCTGTAGTTGAAGATCCTCTCTTCATGGGTGAGGAGTCTGGAAGTGTAGGGCTTCATGAGGTAGGTTGTGAGGGAGAAGGCGTCATCCCCCATGATGAAGTAGGGCACATCTTGTGTGTCGTTCGTTGGGCAGGGGGTCTGGATCTGGGAAGCCCACGATGAGGTTGCCTTCCAGCCCCTCCTTGAGGTGACTGGTGTTGTATACCTGGGCATCTGAAAATGAGCCGTTGCCTGAAGCATCGATGTACATGAACTTGTAGTCAGCATCGACCATGGCAAAGAGGATGATGCTGAAGAAGCCCTTGGAGTTGAAATAAGTGGACCCCGACTTGGCTGGAGATTTGCAGGCCACGTGCTTGCCATCTATGGCTCCAACAGTGTGTGGTAAGTTCCACTTCTGATACCACTGCTCTGCAACTTTCTTCCATCCTTCTTCAGTGGAGGGGTACTGGAGGAGCTCCTCCTTGTATTCTTTGATGATGGCCTGCACCACTTCTCTGACCACAATGCTGATGGTGTTGGATGGCACCCTCCAGCCGTACTGCATGCTCCTGTAGGAGGTCCCTGAGGCCAGGTGGCACAGAGTGAGTGCCACCTTGAGCCCAGGTTCCAGGCTGGGCCGGAAGCTGGTGTTTGCCTTGGTCAACCTGGGTGTCAGCCGCTATACAACTTCATCAAACATGGCTGAAGGCATCCTCCTGAGCTCCACCATCAGCTTGTTCTACAGTCCGTCCTCTGCTCTTCTGGCGAACCACTCTTTTTGGGTGGCTCCTTTTCTTCTCGTAGTAGAGTTCACAGAGCCTGCAGATGGCTTCGCACTGTTGCAGAAGGATGGTGGCTGCCGAAAGGACTTTGTTACAATCCACAGTGGACATGACTGGATGCTGTGGAAGAGTCAGAGTCAGATGAAGGCTGCAGAGGTCTGCACTGCGAGGCTGCTGTTCTGAAAGTGAGATGCAGGTGAGTTGCTCCCCCTTTTTATAGGCAGTATAGGTTTTCCGCTAGGCATCCTCTAGGCATCCTCTAGGCATCCTCTAGGCATCCTCTAGGCATCCTCTAGGCATCCTCTAGGCATCCTCTAGACATCCTTGATATCCGAGATTGGTCCCCTCTGTGAACCTTTTTTCTGCTTTAAACACTTTGTTTCCATTCTGCATCCGCTAGGCATCCGTTCTGCATCCGTTCTGTGTCCGTTCTGCTTCCTCCCTGCGTCCGGGCAGATGCAAGTTGCGCGGATGCGCAGCGGATGCCTAGCGGGTATAGCAGATGCGTAACGGATGCAGAACGGATGTCCCCCATATGCCTAGTGGATGCAGAACGGATACATTGGATACATTTTCTGCGCAAAAGGTTTGGGCAGCCCAAAACTTTTGGAGCGGATGAAACGTCCATAAACGGATGTTGGACGGATAGAGAGGAAGCCAAACAGAGGCAGTGAGTACATCGCATTTTCGAACAGGTGGCAAGGTTTTTTGTCCGTTTTACATCCTCTTTGCATCCATTGGTTCAGTGTGACATGGGCTTAAACTCTCTCCATTCCCTGGCCTCTGCTAAGTTTACTAAAAGTGAATTTACAAAGCAGACTTGTTTTTTGCAGGCTCATTAAATTCCTAAACTAAATTTCTTTATCCTCATCTCTCTAGTAGCATCCTTGAAACTGGTTCTTTTCATTGTTTAAATAATAGATTTGTGAGGAAAGGCAGAGCTAATTCTAGAAGTGGATGATTTTTTCAGACCAAAGGTATCAAGAACTAGGTAAAGGAAACTGGGAGCTTCAATGGAAATGATTTATGTTTGCTCTCATTATTATTAATAAAAGTGCCCTTTTTGTCACCAGCTGGAGTTAAGTGAATATACAGTGAAATAATAACTTGGGCTAAAAATAGCTTTTAGGAATTGATACTACCTAGAAACAGGGGAGTTTTTAAATAGGAATGAGGCTTGATGAGTGTGCAGCCTCTGCCACTGTGAAATATAAGTGTATTATGAATAAAGCATTTTCTTTCGCTCTCGACTGTCTTTTCACACTGCACAATAGGGTAATGGAAGAACCTTGAGCAGCAGATGGAGGTGTTATTAATCTCCCCTGCTGGAGTGGAGAGTTTGAAGAGAATATGAGATCACAGGTGAAAGTTCACACAGTGCAACAGGATTTTCAGACACCTCTTCATTCTTTTCTTTTTTTCCTTTAATCAAAATTCCACAGATTATTTCAAAAGGCTCAGCAGTACAGTGTAACTATTTCATGCAGCTCCTTATTTATGCCATAACTTGGTTCTCTAGTCCTGGTTCTCTTCAGTGAGGATTGTTGCTGCTGGCCTCTAATTTCCACTTTGAGAAATGTTGAAAATAGCATGTTTTGATTGTGCTGCCAATGGATAGTCCTATTCTAATATCATAAAAAGCATTTTGCACCAAAAGCATTTTACCTGTGGCATTATTTAACTTTATCAAGCATTGGATTAACACTTTTTAAGTATGGAAAAATTTGCAAAATCCAAACAAAAGTTCTAAGAACCAGTCAGGATCTTTCAAAAAGCCTATAACTAGAACATGGACTCAATACTCAGATGCTGAAAGCATATACAATATATAGTATAAGCTAGATTAGCTGGTTTATCAGTATAGCTGAATTATTGTAGAGCCTTTTTCTAGGGAACAATCAGCATTTAGAATAATGCCTGGAAGTACAAATTAAAAGTAGTATAGTATGTTCATAGAGGAAAATACTAGAAACTACCCTGGCCATGCAACCAGTCAGAATTGCCAGCCATGGTTTCAGGGATAACTTCACATTAAATAATATATATTTTCTTGTTTAATTATAAATCTATAACCTTACACTAATTTATTTATTTATCTATCCATTGATACATGCAATGTATATGCTCAGGGATGCAATGCTACCAGTTCAGCCCAGTTCTATAGAACCGGTAGCTCTGAAGAGCAGCAGACATCAAACCAGTTTGGTATCTACTGCTTTGGTTGACCTACACACCTGCCCGGGCTCTTGGCTGTCCTTTATTTCCTGCTTTTTCAACCTCAGCTGCTTTGTGCAGCACAGCTGAGGTTGAAAAAGCAGGAAGGAAGAGGAGTTTGAAATGCTGTGCACCTGCACACAGCACTTGTCAGCTGTCCGGGAGGCACAACTGAGGTTTTTTGGAAATGGCCTACACACATGTGCAAAATGCACTCTCACAAGGGATGGGATTCTACCTGCTGGAGAACTGGCAAACCACACCACTGGCTGGCCTGCCCCACTCCACCCCACCCTGCCCATTCACTCCTTACCTGGCATGCACACCATCAAACTTGCCTGCTAAGTTGCTATATTTCCTCTTTTTTTTCCCAACCATCAGCTGTTCTGCTATGCTGGGTGTTAAGCCTGGGTTCCCCAACCAGGGTTAGGTAGACAAGCTAAACAGAATGTGCAGCGTTAGTCAGATAGGCACACAGATAAATGAGTGAGCTAAGCTTGTATGTTTATTAACATACAGTAAAAATAACAGATACGCTTGTGCTATCAAGAATATATTTTATTCCAATATAAGTTTATAGCATAGTCAAAAACAGTCCAATATTCATTTACCATGTAGTCAGTCCATTCAGGGATATTCAGTTAGCAAAGTCCATGTAGAATATCCTATGTCAGTTCACATAAAAATCAGTCCTTTGTTGTCTCTCCCGTTTGAGCAATGCAGTCTTGATTCCAAGCAGTAATCAGGGATCATCAAAGCCAGAGAGAGCAAGCTGTAGACTTGCTACTTTTATAGTGTTTTCTTAACCACTCCTTTAATTGCTATTTCACAGTTAAAGCTGTATACACTCTACCATACACTAACTATGATTCATAGTTATTATTTCACCTAAACCAGTTAGGGTGAACAATGTTATCCCTAACACTGGGAGATTTAGATTAGCTAGAAAGCATAAATTGTTGGATTTCTTGCTTTCTAGCTAATCTAAAAGCAGAGCTGAGCCTGAAGCTTCTATTATTCAGTGCAGACTCAGGTAGCAAATAGCAGAAACACAGATCTCTAAGTGAATCTATGATTCTGTGAGCAACTCAATCTGCCTGCCCTGCCTGATTTTGGATAAAAGTTGCTCTTTTCTTTATAAAAAATAGATATTTACATATATGGTGTATTGAGGGTTAATTTTGTGATTTTGCTTGCAAGCAAATTTTTTGTGGCAGACTCAGATACCGATTGCAGAAAGATAGATCTCTGAATGAATCTGTGATTCTGTGAGCAACTCAATCTGCCTGCCTGCTTTGCCTGATTTTGGGTAAAAGTTGCTATTTTTAAATAAAAAAAAAATCAATATTTACATAAATATTGATAATATTTACATACAAGCCATGCCTAGTCAGTCACATGACCATCAAGCCATGCCCAGTCAAGCAACGCCAAGCCAACTGACCACCAAGCCACATCCACAAATTAGGCCACATGCACAGAACTGATTGTTAAGAAATTTGAACCCACCCCTGTATATGCTACTCAATTCCCAATGACTTTGGGTGGCTTAGGGAAGGATAGGAGAAAAAGTCACTGTCAAAGCAAAGTTAAATAAAAGCAGCCTGAACTCAGGGCAAGAAAGTAACTTGGGGTGTGTGTGTGTTTGTGTGTGTGTGTGTGTGTGTGTGTGTGTGTAACAATAGCAATAGCACTTAGAATGATATAACACTTCACAGTGCTTTACAGCCCACTCTAATGGTTAACAGCTTATTGCCTCCAACTATCTGGGTCCTTATTTTACCGCCCTCAGAAGGATGGAAGGCTGAGTCAACCTTAAGCCTAGTGAGATTCGAACTGCCAAATTGCAGTCAGCCGGCAGTCAGCAGAAGTAGCCTGCAGTACTACATTCTAACCACTGTGCCACCATGGCTCATATGTCTGATACATTGTCCCCTGTATACAACATTAAAGGGAGGGAGGAGGGGGAGGTACATTCAAACTGGCAAGATTTTGTCACTATATCTATTACAGGTCGTCATAGGCTTACAATCAAAATTACAGCTGCAATGGTAAGTGAAAGCAACTTGTGATATTTAAAATATTTTAATATATGGTTATTAAGAGAATACAGCAATTGTTGAACAAATTAATTTTCCCTAGTGGATATTTTTGGCTGGAAAACCAGAAGTAAATTCTGGAAACTGGCAAACAGGGGAAAAAAACATATGTGAAGACTAATTCTCATTTTCACCTACATCCTGTCCTTCACTCGCAGGTTGACAATAACAGGGTGGGGGGCTGGATGGACTGCAAGGGAGGGAGAATGGTATTCACGCATCCATTAGCATTGTGAGATATTACTGGCATCCCAAGGATGCAACGAGCAGATGTCCCAAAATGAACAGGAGTGACTGGTGAACATTTTGGACTGTGGGTGGCCCACGGGGAAAATGAAAACAAACTCTGCTTGTTTTTTGTGAGGAAAACCTGGAACTGGTTTTGCTTCTTCTATACTAATGTGGTTTATTCAGTAAAATTTAAAACCTTGGAAAAATAATGTTCCAGGAGTTCCTTTTTCTGGCCTCACCAACAGGACAGATGACACCATAAATCACTGTGACAGGCAAATGGCCATAAAAATGAGCCAATTCCCAAGTTCCCAAAATATGATCACATAGTCACAGGGGGATACAACCATCATAACTTCAAAAATAGATCAGAAGGTGTTGTGGACTGGTGGAATAACCTGAGGCAAAACTCGGAGCAATCTTCAGCTTTTTACTTTATTGCAACAATAAAGGGTTGCCATGGCTGCCGTGCTAACAAGGCAGCCAGCTGGCGGACAACAGCTGATGCCGTTTGACAGCTCTCTTTTATAGCCAGTTGTCAAACAGCATCAGCCAATAGGAACGGTCCATGTTCCAACTGGAAACGCGGACCGGAGTGAAGACTTCGGCTTTAGTCTATTGCAAACGCAACACTCCTTTCCCCCAGCACGGAGCATACATAGTCTTTAAGATAGTTTGGGCGCTTGCACAGGTGGCCAGATTTTTTGAGACCCAACGAAGTTGCTGCTGGAAGGAACTTCTCTGCTTTCTGGCCAACTTCTGGTGCCACCGAAGCTGGTGTCTCGGCTTCAGGCATCTCAGGATGAGGGACCACTGGCAAATCAAGTAGGCTTGCATTCTTGTCGGGCCCAATGGAAGTTTCTGTGTGCGCCGGCCATTTCAGGGATCATTTGAGGGCCATCTGCAAATGTACTCCAATGTCTTCTAAGCTGGTCGATGTGGTGGCGCCTGATGCGCCCGTCTTGCAGTAGGACCCTGTAAGACTTAGGACCAGTTACTGCCACAATTTGCCCTGGCATCCATAGAGGGTGCCCTGCATAGTTCTGGGCATAGACCTGGTCATTCTCAGTGAACTCACTTGCCTGGTTGTTTGACCCTAGGGGTGTGACTAGGGCATAATGTGGATGGAGTCTATCTAGGGTGGTCCTGAGGCATCTACCCATGAGAAGTTCAGCTGGAGACTTAGTGGTGGCACAGCGGGTTGTGTGCTGGGTTAGGAGGTACTTAGCAAGCCTAGAGTGCCAATCTATAGGCCCAAACCTTGCCAGGGCTTCCTTAATTGACCTGACTGCCCTTTCAGCCAGGCCGTTACTGGCAGGATGAAATGGAGCTGTAAGTGCATGCCGTATTCCTAGGTTGGCTAGGAAAACCTCAAACTCACAGGAAGTAAACTGGGGGCTGTTATCAGACACAATGGTGTCAGGGAGGCCATGGGTAGCAAATATTCTTGAGAGACAGCTTCTCTTAGTTGTAATGGTCCTTAGTGACAGCTTCTGAAGTTGTAATGGTCATCAAGGTCAGTTCCACCCATTTAGAAAAAGCATCAACCATTACCAAGAATGTGCACCCATGGCTAAATGACCCTTCCTTTGGCATTTTAGACAAATGGCATCCCTGAACTTGCAGGATGCCCTGAGGTGGTTTCCTCCACAGCTTAGACAAATGGGCTGAGACCGTGGAGGTAGATTAGGGTTTGGCCTGTTCTCCCCTTGACTGGTTCTTTGCTGCCTGAGGCGATTTACATCATTAGCCCCTTCACAGCCTTTTTCTGAGGAGACTTCATCATAATGGATGGCTGAGCTCTGGCTAATTGGATTTCCCTGAATTTCTGCTGCTGAAAGTGCTGATAGTTCAGCAGCTTGAGACTCCTCAATTGTAAACTTAAGGGTTAAATCCCCTTTAGCCAATAAACATCTTTGTAGCCTTAAATCCCTGATTCCACAAACTAGTTGGTCTAATAACATGTCTTCCAGATAGTCTCTAAAACCACAATGCAAGGCAGCTGTTCATAGGGCAGCCATGTATCCACTAATAGTCTCTCCCTCAGCCTGAATTCGTCTCCTAAAAGCATGACGCCTGGCAATTCAGGATGGCACAGGGGAATAGTGGTTGGAAAGAATTTCCTGCAATTCTTCCCATGGGACAGTCTTAATTGAACGTAGAGCCAATAATGCCGTAGCAGTGTCAAATACTGTGGCTCTGCAAAAACTTAAAAAGTAGGACTCTTTCCTATGGTTGGAAATGTCAGCAAGGTCTATGGCATCTAGGAAACAGTCAAATCGGTTTCTGTAGGACTCCCATGTTTCTGCTGTCAGTCTGAAAGACAAGAATGCAGGGTTCAAACTCATCTCAATTTAGCGGTGCCAGATTTCTCAAGGAAGGTTGAAATTCGCACTCGCGAATAGTGACAATAGCTGTTAAAGTGACATTCAGCTCAGTAGTGACTTCGGCTCTTTTTGTAGAGACTTCGCTCAGTGATTCTTTGCCCGGTTGCCTCTTATATGTATCCCGTCCTCATTGCCAGTGTTGTGGAGCGGCTGAATAACCTGAGGCAAAACTCGGAGCGAACTTCAGCTTTTTACTTTATTGCAACAATAAAGGGTTGCCCGGCTGCCGTGCTAACAAGGCAGCCAGCTGGTGGACAACAACTGATGCCATTTGATAGCTCCCTTTTTTAGCCAGTTGTCAAATGGCCAATAGGAATGGTCCGTGTTCCCTGGAAACACGGACTGGAGTGAAGATTTTGGCTTTATTGCAAATGCTACAGAAGGTGTTTTAACTTTGAAGAATTGTGAAGTAACTGGTCATTAGTTAAGGACTAGCTGTACAATAAAAGTAGTTCTTATCCACATTGCATTGGTTTCTTAGTCATGTCTACTTTGGAGAGCTCACAATTTAAAAAAACAAACAGTACAGAGGATAAAAGCCCCCAAAACAATATATAAAATCATTTTTCATTCCAATGAGTCTGAGAGATTTTATTCAGATATATCCACATATAATTCTGTAGTTTTGTGAATATCAGCAGAGTGAAGTCACTCTGATCTCTGAAGGAATAATGATCTAGAGAGAAGTTATTGCAATAAGAAAGGCATAATCCAGAGGATAACACTACTTAATCTATGGCATTGAAATACATCTATTCTGCTTGATTGTACTGACAGGCAGAAACAAGATTATAACTGGATTGGGAAGTTCTGCTCCCAGGAATTCATGGCATTGTACCTTCTTGTTTAGACTGGTGTAACATGCACACGGGACTGCCCTTGAAGACCATTTGAAAATTTCAATAGGTACAGAATATGGCAGTGCAGGTCATAAATGATGTTAGATATACAGCATATGTACCACCACTGTTGTGTGAGCTGCATTGGTTATTTGTATATTTCTGTGTGCAATTCAAGGTACTGGTTGTCATTTTTGACATGACTTTTTCCAAGAATCTTTAGATCTTGATTGTATGCCTCTGTTGATGCAACTTAAGATTGTGTTGGCTTTTTTGGCTGCTGCTGCACACTGCTGCTCATGTTTAAGGCTAGGTCCCACTGGCTGACGGATGCAAAACGTATGCATAAAGGACACAGCGGATGAGCAAAATTTTGGGGGTGGCTCCATCCCTTGTCATCCGCCCCCCAAAGTGGTGAAAATTTGCATAAACAGAACAGAAAAGAACGGAAAACAATGGATGTGAGAAGTATGTAGTGGGAATGTTAAGCAGATGTTCATAGGAAGCCTAGCGGATGACAGCGGATTGAAGCGGATGACACCTCCAAAGGGGTTCCGGGGGAGAATTGCAAAGCGGATGCATAGCAGAAGGGGCAGATGCATAGCGGATGAAGCGGATGCATCACAGACGCCTATAGGAAGCAAAGTGGATGCCGCGTGGATGTATATCGGATGCAAAGCATTCACTGCACATGCGTGGAGTATGAATTGTGTCAGCTCTGCAGATATAAAAGGATGCAGCACGCATGCAGTCAGCATTCAGGGGAAAGATGTGCTGCCACATACATCTTGCAGGAACACCTTGGTTCGAGGTGAGGAAGCTGGTGCCTACTCGTTCCAGCCCTGGCAAGAAGGACAGAACCAGCATCCCACCCCCTGGCACTTACTCCGAAGCTGCTGCTGCTGCTGCTGCTGCTGCTGCTGCTGCTGCTGCTGCTGCTGTGGACCAGCCCCAAGGCCCTCAAAGCCCTGCTGCTGAAGGCTCTGCTGCTCAAGCCTCTGAAGGCCCTGCTGCTCCAGCCCCTGAAGGCCCTGCTGCTCAAGCCCCTGAAGGCCCTGATGAAGCCCTTGCCAGAGGGAGGAAGAGGCAAAGGAAGGAGAAGGGAGAGAGAAAACAGTACACCGTTTCCCTGGAGCATGAGCATGAGGTGCTGGAATGGCTGAGGGAGAATGAGTACCTCTGGAGAAAGGGCTGCAGACTCTATCATGACACCAAGAAGAAGCAGGCAGCTTGGAGAGATAAGAAAGAGAGCCTGGGGTACACTGCAGAAGTATTCCTTGGATGGTGGAAGCACATACACACCTGGTATGGCAAGCTACACCTCAAGAAATCCGGGAAGGCTGCTGTCAAGCTCACTGACCAGGAGATGTACATCATGGCCAAGTGCAGTTTCCTGGAGGGTGAGATCCACCACCGAGGAGCTGCCCCTCTGATACCCCTTTCCCTCAGAAAGCCCACAGACAGCCAGTCCTCTTCCAGCCAGGAGCCAGCTACCCTGTCCAGGCAGGTGTATTCAGAGGGCCCCTTGGCAAGACCCCCCCCGACAGCTGCACTCCCCATGCCGGCAGACTTGGAGTATCCCCTGTCACAAATGGAGGAAGAAGCAGCAGCCACCAGAGGCCAACCCACCCCCACCCCCACCCCTAGCTACACAGGATGCAGGCACAGAGGTAGAACCACAGTGTCCTCTTGGAGATCAGGGACACAATGAAGACCAGCACAGAACTGCTACCTCAGCTGGTCCACTTGGACAGAGGATCCTCGGGCCATCACACCTTCATCACCTACGTGAGCCACACCCTCATGGACCTGCCCGAGGCCCAGTACCAGGTGATGAAGGAGAAGATAACAGCACTTCTGTACAACCCTCAAGGCCCAGCTGAAGCTGCTCTTAACCAGTCCAGGTCTGCTCCTCCAACCCAGGCGATGTCACAGGGCTTCCCACAGCAGAAGCAGACCTTCCCAGTCCAGGTCCAGGTTCATCGCATGCCACAGACTCCAGTCCTCACCCAGCTACAGACCAGACAGCCCCACTACATTCCTCCTTCTTCCACCCCACAGCCAAGCCCATCAATGGACAATCTGTCATCAGTCTTGGGCCTCACATCTCAGGTCCTTGATGAGGGGCCTCTCAACCTCACGGGACTGAGTCAGCTCTCGGAGAGCTTCCTGAAAACACCATCCCCTGTCGTACTATCAGGGCCAAGCACCCCAATGGCACCTCAGACCAGCACTCAAGCCACAGCCACCTCCACAGTCCCTGCCCGCTTAACAGCTGAGACCATGGACATGACTCAGAGTGACTGAGAATAGTCTCAGAGACTGAGTTGTTTACTTGTTCACTTTATTTTTGCTTAAGACACTTGTACATTCAGTGTCTATCAGGTTTCGTCCTTGCCTCCATTCACCAGGCTCCATGTCCCCATTGCCTTGTTGACAGTCGACAAGTCTGTTCTGCAACACTGGGTGCACATGAGATTGTGCAGGATGCAGCAAGCTTCCACGATGCTTCTCACAGTCTCTGAGTGATGCTGCATGGTGTTGAGAAGTATCTGGAACCTGTTGGCCAGGATGCCAAAGGCGTTCTCCACCACCCGTCTAGCCCTGGACAGCCTGTAGTTGAAGATCCTCTCTTCACGGGTGAGGTATCTTGAACTGTACGGCTTCATGAGGTAGGTTCTGAGGGAGAAGGCATCATCACCAACGATGAAGTAGGGCACATCTTGTGTGTCATTGGGTAGGGGGTCTAGATCTGGAAAACCCATGATGAGGTTGCATTCCAGCCCATCCTTGAGGTCACTTGCATTGTATACCTGGCCATCTGAAGCTGACCCGTTGCCTGAAGCATCAATGTACATGAACTTGTAGTCAACATCAAACATGGCAAAGAGGATGATACTGAAGAAGCCCTTGTAGTTGAAATAAGTGGACCCTGAGTTGGCTGGAGCTTTTGATGTGCTTCCCATCTATGGCCACGTGCTTCCCATCTATGGCTCCAACGGTGTGGGGAAAGTTCCACCTCTGATACCAACTGCTCTGCAAGTTTCCTCTACCTTTGTTCAGTGGTGGGGCACTTGAGGAGCTCCTCCACATATTCTTCGATGATGGCCTGCACCACTTCTCTGACCACTTTGCTGATGCTGTTGTGTGGCACCCTCCATGCATACTGCATGTTTCTGTATGTGGTTCCAGAGGCCAGGTGGCGCAGAGTCAGTGCTACCTTCAGTCCGGGGTCCAGGTTGGCATAGAAGTTGATGCTAGGCTTGGTCAACCTGGGTCTCAGATGCTCTACAACTTCGTGAAACATGGTTGGTGGCATCCTTATGAAGTGATGGAATGCACAAGGGTCTTCATTCCTCAGCTCCATCATCAACTGGTCATACACAGTCAAACACAAAGTTTTGTGCAGCTCAAAACTTCTTGTGTGGATGAAATCACAGTGGACAGATGCTGGAGGGATATAGCGTATGAAACACATATGCAGTGTGTACCCAACGGATGCATAGCGTTTTCCAACGGATGGCAAGCTTTTTTTAATGTTTTACATCCTCTGCATCCGTAAGTGCAGTGGGACAGGGGCTTTAATTAATTGTCCACTAAGACTTCAAGATTCCTCTCACAGTGACTGCTATTAAGCCTGATTTCACCTAGTCTGTATGTATATTTTTGATTTTTCTTGCCTCAGTGTAAGACTTTACCTGTCTCTACATCAAATTTCATTTTGTTAGATAGGAGCAGGGTTCAAATCTGTCAAGACTCCTCAAGTATCAAGGGATACACCTCTCATAGTGAGAAGAAAACCAAATTAATGGAAGCAAATCATAGTTTCACACTTGACTTTAAGAAGGACATAACCCATCCCAACCTTCAAGCCCCCTTTTCTCATCTCTGTCTCATTTAGTAGAATGGGCATGCTGGAGATCCCATTAGCCAAATAATGTCAGATGGGAGGGACTATAAAATGGATATTCCATAGAGGCGTGGCCTCTATGGAATATCTTCCTTTGGAGATCAGAATGGCCCTAACTCTGTTAGACTTTCATAAGGTCCTAACATACCTAATCATCTTTTTTCTTCCTATTTTCAACACAACAATCCTGTGAGATGAGTTGGGTCAGCAGACATTGACTGGCCTAAAGTCACCCAGCCAACTATCATGCCTAAGGCAAGACTAGAAGTCAATTTCCTGGTTTCTCACCAGGTGCCATAACCACTAGACCAAACTGGCTCTCTCTCCTTTTCCACCATTTATTGGATTTTGTTTTTTGTAATAAAGTATAATAGTTCACCTTTTATCCTATTTTCAGCCGCTTGAAGTAAATGCCAATAAGAAAATAAGTCAAAGTAAGAATGTAAATTATTTTAATTCAATCATTGGAGAAGTGATGAAAAGGTGCATTGTTAGGCTTAGTAATAATAATAAAGACACATTGGTAAAGTCGGTAGTTCAAGAAAACAATAACTTCTTGAATATTGCATATATCACTTTAATTTATATACACAAGCATATGTAAAGCATATGCATTCAATAAATCTCATCAACTAAAAAGCAAATGACACTTTCCAATACGTTACCAAATTGTTTCAAGACAAGATTTTCTTAAGCCATTTTACAATTAAATCAGCATTACCTTCTTTTGATGGTCATTTTGAAGCCACACTTTTTTGAACTCTTGGAATTTTTTAGCCAATGCTATCAAATATATTATGTATGGAGCAACTGAACCAATGTTACAAGAGAGAGTTTTCTATTTGGCAGCAGGGTGGGAAGATAATCATCTTTGTATAGTACAGTGTAATAATGTAGGGAGCTGCATTAGTGCTCTATTGACTTTTTTTGTATAGCATTGCCAGATTCATGTGAATAAAATTTAAAGATAATTTCCTGCCTTTTTTGTCACAAAACTTAAGACAGGATATATTTAGCTTTCTGGATACTTTGCTTTCAGCTCTTGTCAGCCCTAGACCAGCTTAGTTTTAACAAGGCCTAAACCTTAAATTAAGAAATCTTTTCTCTGTTATGGCATTACCTTTATACCCAAACAGCTGGATGCAGTTAATAGCTATATCCTCTTTGCCAGAGCAAACAAATTAGGAATCGCTGTGCACTGTAGAAAGGCTGAAAGTGCCTTTCTTCGAGGGTTCGAATTTTCCCGCTGGGAGAGCTCCAGCGCAAGGATATGGACAACTGCTTGAAAGCTGGATCTTTTTATTTTCAGGAAGGTGAGAGACAGCATGCCTGCGTTCCTGGGGCTAGCTAGCTGATTTCGAATGGTAAGTTTCTGTTTTATATACCCTTTTCTCCCTTTGTGTATGAATGTTTGTTTAGTGCTTACTGTTTAATGTTTTAGATATTAAAATCCCATCAGAGTTTATTTTTTTCAGGAGAAGGCAAACTTAAGTCCCTGTCACACAGTAACAACGGATGGAAAGAGGATGTAAAACGAAGAGAAACACATGCCATCCATTGGTTAACGCGATGCATCCGTTCTGTACTCACTGCGTACGTTTTTCATACTCTCTATCCGTCCAGCATCCGTCTACTGACATTTCATCCGCTCAAAAAGTTTTGAGCTGCACAAAACTTTTTGAGCGGAAAAAGTATCCAACACATCCGTTCTACATCCTCTACGCATATGGGGAACATCTGTTATACGTCCGTCGTCATCCGTTACGCATCTGCTATATCCGATAGGCATCCGCTGTGCATGCGCGCAACTCACATCCGCTCCAGCAGAAAACGGGCACAAGGAGGAAGCGAAACGGATGTGGAATGGACACGCAGTGTTAGTAGCACGGATGTAGAAAGGATGAAAGCAGATGCAGCTCGCATACAAAGCAATAAAACGGAAAAAACGTTCGTATAGGGGACGTATCTCGGATATTTAGGATGTCTGCAGGATGTCTAGAGGATGCAAAAGGACACCTAGCAGAAAAACAATATTTCCTATAAAAAGGGGGAGAAATCACCTGGATCTCACTTTCAGTCCAGCAGCCCTTAGGTGCAGATCTCTTCAGCCTTCATCTGGCTCTTGCTCTTCCACATCATCCAGTCATCTCCACCATGGATCATCACACACTCCTTTTGGTAGCTGCCATCGTTCTACAACAGTGTGAAACCCTCTACAGGCTCTTTCACCTGGTCTACAGGAAGAAAAGGAGGTGTCCAAGAAGTGTCTGGGTCCGAAGATGGATCACCAGAAGAGCAGAGTACAGACTGTAAAACAAGCTGATGGTGGAGGTGAGGAATGAAGACTCTCGTGCATTCCAGAACTTCATGAGGATGCCGCCAGCCATGTTTGACGAAGTTGTGGAGTGGCTGAGACCCAGGTTGACCAAGGCAAACACCAACTTCCGGCCCAGGCTGCACCTTGGCTAAAGGTGGCACTGACTATACGGCACCTGGCCTCCGGGACCACGTACAGAAGCATGCAGTACGCCTGGAGGGTGCCATACAACACCATCAGCATTGTGGTCAGAGAAGTGGTGCAGGCCATCATCGAAGAATACATGGAGGAGCTCCTCCAATGCCCCTCCACTGAAGAAGGCTGGAAGAAAGTTGCAGAGCAGTGGTATCAGAAGTGAAACTTCCCCCACACCGTTGGAGCCATAGATGGGAAGCACGTGGCCTGCAAAGCTCCAGCCAACTTAGGGTCCACTTATCACAACTACAAGGGCTTCTTCAGTATCATCCTCTTTGCCATGGTCGATGGTGACTACAGGTTCATATACATCGATGCTTCAGGCAACGGGTCATCTTCAGATGTCCAGGTATACAATGCCAGTCACCTCAAGGAGGAGCTGGAGCGCAACCTCATCATGAGCTTTCCAGATCCAGACCCCCTGCCCGATGACACACAAGATGTGCCCCACTTCATCGTGGAGGATGACGCCTTCTCCCTCAGAACCTACCTCATGAAGCCCTACACTTCCAGATACCTCACCCGTGAAGAGAGGATCTTTAACTACAGGCTGTCCAGGGCAAAGCGGGTGGTGGAAAACGCCTTTGGCATCATGGCCAACAGGTTCCAGGTACTTCTCACCACCATGCAGCATCGCCCAGATATCGTGAGGAACATCATGGAAGCTTGCTGCATCCTGCACAATCTCATGTGCACCCGCTACCCAGTGTTGCAGAACAGGCTCGTGGACCTCCAACAAGGCAATGGGGACATGAAGCCTGGGGAATGGAGGCAAGGGTGAAACCTGATAGATACTGTGGATGTGCAAGGCCCCAACAGAGCTTCACATGAAGGGAAGAAGCAGCTCAACCTTCTGAAACACTGGTGCAACTCCCCAGCTGGAGCAGTGGGGTGCCAAGACAGGATGGTAGATACTTAATGGATTCTTCCTTGAGCCTGTCTCATCATACTGATGAGATTATGCCATGTATGTTGAGTGGCCCTACAATGAACAGGGCATTTAATAAAGAGTTGTGTTTATGTTGAAATGTGTTGATGAATGATTAAATTGTTATTGAAAATAAAGGGCCATATGTGTGGCACCTGGGAGGTGGACCATACAGTCCCACTATGCTTGCACTCGAGGTTTGTCTATCTCACTGCTATCCTTACCCATCCCACAGCTATTACCCATCCCACAGGTATCCCT
Organism: Laticauda colubrina; assembly: GCA_015471245.1. Lineage (NCBI taxonomy): Eukaryota > Metazoa > Chordata > Lepidosauria > Squamata > Elapidae > Laticauda > Laticauda colubrina. Next base: position 26,480,886 of record BLBF01000044.1, on the reverse strand, counting down.
GCCCATCCCACAGGTATCCCTGCCCATCCCACTGCTATCCTTACCCATCCCACAAGCATGCAAAGGCTTAAACCATTCCTAAAAGTTTCCACCAAGACTTTATTTACTAAAATAAATGAACTAAGTGTGTGAAGCAAAGGTAAACTTTATTAATAACAAGCTGTAAAAGCAAAATGACCCAAGAAAAGTGTCCCAAGCAAAGATAAAGTCAACAGGTAGCAACCCAGTCTCTGGCACTCTTCTCAGTCACTCTGAGGCATGCCCATTATCTCAGAGGTGAAGGGTCCAGGTGCTGTGGAGGTGGCTGGTGCTGGTGTGCTGGTCTGAGGCGACATTGGGGTGCCTGACCCCAAGAGGACAACAGGGGATGGTGTGTGGAGGAAGCTCTCAGAGAGCTGTCTCAGTCCTGTGATGTTGAGAGCCCCTTCCTCCATTACATGGGGTGTCAGTCCCAAGACCGATGACAGATGTTCTGAGGCCGGGCTTGGCTGTGAGGTGGAGGAAGAAGGAGTGTAGTGGGGCTGTCTGGTCTGCAGCTGAGCGAGGTGAGGCGTGGGTGAAATCTGTGGCATGGGTGGCATCTGTGGCGTGGGTGGCATCTGTGGCATCTGTGGCATCGGTGGTGTTTGATGAACCTGTGCCTGGACTGGGAAGGGCTGCCTGTGCTGCTAGAACTCCTGGTAGCCATAGCCTTGGTAGGTGAGGGCCTCTGGAAAGCCTTGGAAGGGCTGTGACATCACCTGGGGTGGAGGAGCAGACCTGGACTGGGTCGAAGCAGGTTCAGCTGGGCCTGGAGGTTTTTACAGAAGACCGGTGATCCTCTCCTTTATCATCTGGTACTGTGATTCGGACATGTCTATGAGGGTCTGGTTGACGTAGGTGAGGAAGGGCTTGCTGTTTGAGGATGGTATGTTGGTGTGTACCAGCTGAGAGAGGAGATCTACGCTTCTTTTGATGGTGTCCCTGATCTACAGCAGAACAGTGTGGCTCTGCCCCTCCGGTCTGGCTCTCTGCCTGCTTTCTGTGGAGGTGGAGCTGGGGGTGGATGTGGGTTGTTCTCTGGTGGAAGTGCCCTCTCCTTGCTCCCACTGCATCAGGGGGTCCTCCATGCGCTCTGCCATGGGGAGTGCAGCTGTCTGGGGGGTCTCCATCGTGGGGCACTCCACAGATACCTGCCTGGACACAGGAGCTGACTCTTGGCCAGAAGAGGACTGGCTCTCTGTGGGCTGCCTGAGAGAGAGGATAGACAGAGGGGCTGCTTCTCGGTGGCGGATCTCACCCTCCAAGAAGCTTTACTTGGCCATCTCGTAGGTCTCCCGGTCGGTGAGCTTGACCGTGGCCTGGCCAGACTTCTTGAGTTGCAGCTTCCCGTACCAGGTCTGCATGTGCTTCCACCACCCAAGGAGGACCTCCGAAGTGTAGCCCAGCCTCTCTGCCTTCTCTCTCCAAGCCGCCAGCTTCATCTTGGTGTCTCGATAGAGCCTGTGTCCCTTCCACCATAGGTACTCATTCTCCCTCAGCCATTCGAGCACCTCATCCTCATGTTCCTCTCCCTATCTCGCGTATGCCTCTTCCTCACTCTGGTAGGGCCTTCTGGGCCCTCATCAGAGGGGCTTCGAGGTTCTAGGGGCTGCTCCACCACACCGCCACCACCAGCAGCAGCAACAACAACAGTAGCAGCAAAAGCAGCACCAGCAGGACCAGCAGCATCAGGAGCACCAACAGCACCAGCAGGACCAGAAGCACCAGCAGGACCAGGAGCAGGAGCAGCAGAGTAAGCACCAGCAGCACCAGCAGGACCAGCAGCACCAGCAGGACCAGCAGGACCAGGATCAGGAGCAGCAGAGTAAGCACCAGAAGCACCAGCAGGACCAGCAGCACCAGCAGGACCAGGATCAGGAGCAGCAGAGTAAGCACCAGAAACACCAGCAGCACCAGCAGCACCAGCAGGACCAACAGGACCAGGAGCAGCCCCAGCAGAGTAAGCACTAGCAGAAGCACCAGCACCAGGAGCAGCACCAACAGAGTAAGCACCAGCAGAAGCACCAGCACCAGGAGCAGCGCTAGCAGAAGCACCAGCACCAGCAGAGTCAGCCCGAGCAGCAGAAGCCCCAGCAGAAGCAGAATCAGGATCAGGGGGTGGGATGGTGGCCCTGTCCTTCTTGCCAGGGCTGGCAGAAGATGGCACAGGCTTCCTCTTCTTCCCCATGGTTGTTGGCTGGAGATGTGTCTGGCAGCAGGTCTTTCCTCTGAATGGTGACCTGCTTGTGAGCTGCATCCTTTTATATCTGCGGGGCTGATGCAATGCATCCTCCCCGCATGTGCAGTGAACGCTTTGCATCTGCTAGGCATCCGCTAGGCATCCACTAGGCATCCGCTAGGTGTCTATGATGCATCTGCGTCATCCACTCGGCATCCGCTCTGCATCCGCTCCTTCCGCTGTGCGTCCACTTCGCCGTGCTCCCCCGGAAGCCCTGCGGATGTGCCATCTGCTTCCATCTGCTTCCATCCACTAGGCTTCCGTGGAGCATCCACTTAACATCCTGGCTACATCCTCCCCCTGTCCATTCCTTTCCGTTGTTGTCCGCTCTTTTTATGCATCTTTGGGGCACTTTTGAGAGCGGATAACAACGGATGGAAAATTTTCTCGTCCGCTCTGTCCTTTTTACATACTTTTTGCATCCGTCGGCCAATGTGACAGGCCCTTTAGCGAGGCCTGAAAATAAACTCTGCGGGGCAGCTTGAGTGTATCATCGTTTTTTTCCTAATCTCTTTTAGCTTCATAATGGTTTTTCCTATTTGTTCTGTTGTAATCTTCTATTTGTTTCCTTTGTGATTTATTTCATAATTTCTGTCTGTTTGTTTTGCTGATTTTGGTATGTCCTGTGTAAGGGATTTCTTTTCTCTGTTTCCCTAGCTTTCTTAATTACTTGGCTTTTGTCTAGGGAGCTTCTTTCAATACCTTTTATTTGATTTCTTTTCCTATTCAAGTTTGTTTTATGTCTGGCCTGATGTTTCATTTGGGCTTTTCCTGGTTGGGTGACACCACTGTCCTCATGAAGTTCCCTTTCCACAATCCCCCATTTTTTTTTTCTAAGGGCTGGTTTCTGATTGAATGTCTGGGTATACTTGTATTCATGATCATTCTGGATCATCATCATGGCTGCCTGTCCCCTTTTTAATTTTCTCCTTTTAGAGGGAATACAGGCCTTTAAGCAGCTGAGGCAGGGTGGTATACACTGACAGAGGCAACACATGAGAGCCCCAAAGACGCAAATGGTGACTGTGGTTTTATCCGGCATCCATGAGAAGAGCCATAAAAAGACCAGGAATGATTGCTCCTGGCCAATATTTTGAGCTAGCTCTTTCAGGTGATGGATGTCCCTCCCTACAAGTTCTGAGGTTTTGTTCAGATTGAAGCAACACATCCCTTTGAATGTTTTGCAGCCATAGTTATGCTTCAAGAGAAGGAAGTCTATTGCTGCCCGATTCTCCAGAGTGGCTTCTCTGATCTCCCTCAGTTCTCTGTTAAGGGCATCAAGGGCATTGGAGGTCGAATTCAAGCGTTTTGCCATAGTACATGCTAGTCCATTCAAATTTTTAGAATTTCACACTGCCAATCCAGGTACCCCAACCAAAGATATTGCCAATGAGATGTATTCTGTTTTGGTGGGAAGGGAAACTTTGGAGTCACAGTCTGAGTCTAGGGTTTGGAAGGCTCTCCTGTGTCATCTCTGTAAGGATGGCATAAGCATGATTAACCTTCCTTAGGTGCAGGGGCAATCTGTGACATTTGCAGGAAGGTATGAGTAGGCTTTTAAGCCACAAAGGAAAAGCCATCCTGGTGGGAGCTTCAGGTAACTATATGAAAATGATATGGTTTCTGTGTAGTTGCATTTTAGGTCTGTGTTGTTAAGACTGGTGCATCTTGGGACCCTAGGTGAGCTGCACCCAGTGACATTAAAGCATCTCTCAGAGGTGGTTACTGCAGCAATGTGTAGGGCATACATGGTGTGGTCTTGGTTTTTGTAGAATGGCCCCAACAAAAAATGCTTTTGTAGGAGTCAGGAAGGTTTCTAAATGTGGTGTAGTTAATGATGTTATGTGGCCCAGTTGCTACTCCCAATAGGCATGTGGTTAAGATGTCCTTGACTGATTTCCCTCCTGCTGGACAAAAGTTAGTGGTGTTGAGTATTTCTTTTGCTAGATATTCCCATATGTTTTCTTTCTCTGGGATAAGCTTTGGTTCCAGGAACCAAAGTTGCTTTTGTTACAAGTGTTACAATTGTTGCTTGTGTTACAATTACAATTGTTACAGAAAATAATAATACATAGTATATATTGCATTTCATGTTTCCCATTGGTAGATTACTTTTCTTCCCCCCCCCTTTTTTTTTTTTTACAATATGAAAAATGTAAAAAAAAAAGGTATAGGTCAAGTATCAAAAATTATAAAAGTCTCTTCTTTGTTAAAAAAAAAATACAAAAAAAAGAAAAAATGGAAAAAGAAAAATTATATATGTGTATATATGTGTGTGTGTGTGTGTGTGTGTGTGTGTGTGTGAGTGTGTGTGTGTGTGTGTGTGTGTTTTCTTAGGCTTTCGCGGGTACTTACATGTGTGCTGTTTAGCTTCCTTCGGGTATTATCCCACGTCATTGTAGTTCTGTTAAAGTTGTAGCAACGTTTCAGCAGAATCTCATCTGCCATCCTCAGGCTTCTGTATAGAGTTAGTTCCTGGTTTCAAATGTAAGGCTGGTCCATTCTGATTGGCTGGGAGCCTGGATCTGTGTTCATTGGACTTGGAGTTTGATTGATTGGTGTTTCTGGTTTCTTCTGTCTGTTTTGTGGCTTTGATTGGCTGGCAACACTCTGTTCTTGTGTTGGAGCCTTTCAGTGCAGCTTGGCTCCGTGTGAAGTGACGGCTGCTCTTCATTAGCAAGCTGCTATTCATTAGCAAGCTGGGTTTCACCTGGGTGCCTGGTGGGGGGGTGTTTGGGTTGGAGCTATCAGAGGGAGTCTGTTTTTGCCCAGGTGTTTGCCTGGCTTGTGGCATGGAGATCTTTCTATTTGAGAGTGCAGGCTTCCAAATGATTGACAGTCTGCTGGAATCATCTCTTCTATTCATGCTGTCAGGTCTTTTTTCAATCTCTATGGCTTCTCTGATGATTCTGTAGTTGGGGTTTTCTATAGTGGCTAGGGTTTTAGTGCCATTGAAGTTGATGTTGTGAACTGTGGTTTTCATGTGTTGGACTAGTGAGGAGGTGTGTTCCAGCTTTTTTACTGCATTTTTGTGTTCATCCAGGCGGGTACTTATTCTTCTATTGGTCTGTCCAATGTATGTGGCCGGGCATGATGTACAGGGAATTTCGTATATGCCTTGGTTTTCCAGGTCAATTTTGTCTTTGGGGTTCCTCAGGATGGCTGCTATTTTGTTGTCTGTTTTGAAGGCAGTCTTGATGTGATGCCTGTGTAGTATCTTACTGATTTTATCTGTGGTACCTCTTATGTAGGGCAGGACAGCTGTTCCATAGATCTGTTGATCTTCTAGGTCTCTGTTATGTCTTGGTGTGTTTTTGTGGATCAAGTTGGTGATTTTGTCTTTGTGGAAGCCATTGGCTGTCAATACTTCAGTCAGGGTGCATAGTTCAGTCTTTATAGGTGTCTTATCTGCCAGGCGTTTGGTTCTGGTAATTAGTGTTTTCGCTACGGAATTTATCTGTGCTGGGTGGTGGTGGGATTGGGCGTTGAGGTAGCGGTTGGTGTGTGTTTTCTTTTGGTATATGGTGTGTCCCAGTGTGCCATCTGTTCTTTTGTAGATTAGTACATCTAGGAATGGTAGTTGTTTGTTTATTTCCGTTTCCATGGTGAACTTGATTTTGGGGTGTGTGTTGTTTAGGTGTGTTAGGAAATTGTTTAGGTTTTCTTTTCCATGGGGCCAAATCACAAATGTGTCATCGATGTATCTTAGCCATAGTTTGGGTTTGTGGGTGGCATTAGCCAGGGCTCTGGATTCGAATTCTTCCATGAACAGGTTTGCAATGACGGGTGACAGTGGTGATCCCATAGGGGCTCCTTCAATTTGCTTGTATCTTTGTCCTTTGTATATGAAATATGTGTTGGTTAGGCAGTGTTCTGTTAGTTCCATGAGGTCTTTGGCTGGTTGGTATTTATTTTTGATGATTTCAAGAGTTTCTTTTATTGGGACTTGAGTGAATAGTGAAACCACGTCGAAACTTACAAGCAGATCTTCTTGTTCTACGTGTAGATCTTTGATCATTTCTAAGAAGTGGTATGAGTTTTTTACATATGAAGCTGCGGTTTCAGCATGGGGCTGTAGTTGTTTTGCTAAGTATTTAGCTAGGTTTTGTAATGGTGCTCCTATGGAGCTGACTATGGGTCTGAGAGGTATGCCTTCTTTGTGTATTTTTGGGAGGCCGTATAATTTGGGGCATCTAGAAGATTTTTCTCTTGGGATGATCGTCTGTTGGATTTCTTTGCTTATGTGGCTGGTTATAATTTTCTTCTTGGTTGATTTTTCTAGATATGTGGTTGGGTCTGTATTTATAGGTTTGTATGTGGAGTCTTGGAGTAGGTCTGTCAGTTTTGTTTCATAGTCTTTTCTGTCCATTACTACTGTGGCATTTCCTTTGTCTGCTGGGAGTATTATGATATTATTATCATTTTTCAGGGTTTGTAACGCTCTGAATTCATCTTTTTGCAAATTATTTTTGGGTGGTTTCGTTGTGCATAAGATGTGAGTAACCTGGTGTCTTATTCTGTCAGCTTCATCTGTATTTAATTTGGTTAGGCTGGATTCTACTGCACATATGATGGATTCTGTTGGGATTTTTTTGGGTGCTATGGCATAATTGAATCCTTTGGATAGGACATCTGTTTCTGTTTTGTTGAGTTCTCTGTTGGAAACGTTGTATACTAGTTGTTTCAGGTGTTGTGGTGGGTTATTGGGAATTTTCTTGTCATTTTCTAATTTTTTCAGTTTTTTTGAGAGTTTATCATTTTTATAAGTATTTTCAGTTTCAGCTCTCCAAGTTGTAAGTTGTTTGATCTTATCCCAAAGTAGAGGGTGGATTTTGCTGCTCAATTCCAGGTGTAGTGCTAGCAAATCTTTGTTTAACTGATCTAATTGGAATCTTTTACTGTGAACTTCATTTCTGAGTAGAGATATCTCTGTCCTTTTCAGGATACGTTTGGCAGCTGCTGTGTTCTTATGAAATGTTAATTTGAAGCAGGTTGGTGTTACATTGTTGTCTCTGCAGCTGCATAGGAATTTTAGGTCACATAGTATTCCTGCTCTTTTAACTTCCAGCTTCTCATAGCTTTTGATCTGGCTGTTTATTTCCTCCCCGTAGAGGTCAGATATTTGTTTTCTTAGGCTTTCGCGGGTACTTACATGTGTGCTGTTTAGCTTCCTTCGGGTATTATCCCACGTCATTGTAGTTCTGTTAAAGTTGTAGCAACGTTTCATCAGAATCTCATCTGCCATCCTCAGGCTTCTGTATAGAATTAGTTCCTGGTTTCAAATTTGAGGCTGGTCCATTCTGATTGGCTGGGAGCCTGGATCTGTGTTCATTGGACTTGGAGTTTGATTGATTGGTGTTTCTGGTTTCTTCTGTCTGTTTTGTGGCTTTGATTGGCTGGCAACACTCTGTTCTTGTGTTGGAGCCTTTCAGTGCAGCTTGGCTCCATGTGAAGGGACGGCTGCTCTCCATTAGCAAGCTGCTATTCATTAGCAAGCTGGGTTTCACCTGGGTGCCTGGTGGGGGGGTGTTTGGGTTGGAGCTATCAGAGGGAGTCTGTTTTTGCCCAGGTGTTTGCCTGGCTTGTGGCATGGAGATCTTTCTATTTGAGAGTGCATGCTTCCAAATGATTGACAGTCTGCTGGAATCATCTCTTCTATTCATGCTGTCAGATCTTTTTTCAATCTCTATGGCTTCTCTGATGATTCTGTGGTTGGGTTTTGTTAGGGATAACATTGTTCACCCTAACTGGTTTAGGTGAAATAATAACTATGAATCATAGTTAGTGTATGTTAGAGTGTATACAGCTTTAACTGGGAAATAGCAATTAAAGGAGTGGTTAAGAAAACAATATAAAAGTAGCAAGTCTACGGCTTGCTCTCTCTCTCTCTGGCTTTGATGATCCCTGATTACTGCTTGGAATCAAGACTGCATTGCTCAAACGGGAGAGACAACAAAGGACTGATTTTTATGTGAACTGACATAGGATATTCTACATGGACTTTGCTAACTGAATATCCCTGAATGGACTGACTACATGGTAAATGATATTTGGACTGTTATTTGACTATGCCATAAACTTATACTGGAATAAAATATATTCTTGATAGCACAAGCGTATCTGTTATTTTTACTGTATGTTAATAAACATACAAGCTTAGCTCACTCATTTATCTGTGTGCCTATCTGACTAATGCTGCACATTCTGTTTAGCTTGTCTACCTAACCCTGGTTGGGGAACTCAGGCTTAACACATATGCTTCCTTAAAATGCTTCAGCATAGCCCCTAAGGGGGTCAGGGGTTTACTCTTTACTCTCCCCACCACCCATGATCCACCCAGATCACGAGACAAGACAAGTAGGGAGAGGAACAGGAAGAAGGTGTGGGGTCCTTTCTTCCCAGAGCAACATGAGGGATTATTCACACACTCACGTCCGACCCAGGGAGCCGTATGCACACAGTCTCTGGTGGGAACTGCAAACGCCACTCGCCTCCTGCTGGCCCATGGTGCTGGACACTCACAGTCACCTATGGGAACTGCAGCAGTCTCTCACTTCAACCAGTCCAAACAATTCCACCCACCTTACCTTAAGAGAGGGTGATCAGTCCTCTCCTCCGTCCCTACTTACAGGGAGGGATTATTCCCCAAGTCCAGTACTTGCCTGCAGGCTTCTTCTTCTTCCACCGGCCAGCTGGCAGATGTCCTGGTCTCCTCACCTTTCACCTGTGGTTCTTGGAGGAGTCAATCGCCACCACCAGAGAACAGCAGTCTTGGGAAGTCCCTCGGATTCAAAGGACCGATGGCATCTGGGATGTTCCTTTCAACTCACCAATGCACTGGCAGTTGGGATGGACCCTCCAGCAGGCCTCAGGGCCCCTTCTGTCCTGCTGCGGTCGCCATTAAATATTTCAGCAAATCTTGCTTCCAAATGAGGACACAAGACCATGAAAGGTTGGAGAATGCAGGTTTATTTGTGCACAAGGTTCAGAACATTAACATGGCAAATTCTGAACCCCCAGTTCCTCTTGAGATAGTATTTTTATACCTGTTATGACCTCAGCTCAAACCTGGGCATTCCTTATACTACATTTTACCAAATAAGGATAATAATGTACACATTTCTACTAAGGAAATATAAAAAGGAAATAACAACAATTATATTTTTGATTACTCAATTATCTTACACCACAAGTTATTTTCCGTGTCCACCCTTGTTTACAATACTGTGGTTACTTTCAATTCCCAAACTCAGCAATTTTGGGGTTATCATAATGTCATGTTGAGCAAGACTTCAGAGAAATGGGAACTTCAAGCAAGACTTCAGGGAACTGGGGACTTTTGCTAAATATGACCTGCTGACTTGTGCTAAATATGAAAAGCACATTATATGCTTCATTAGGACAAACAATCAAGATCAAAATTGACTTACTTCTTTGGAACAAGCTTCAATCATGACACTTTATTCTATTGTTTTTGTACTGTTCTGTAATTCTTTATTGTTCCAGTTCTTCTACATATCTTTGATTTTCCTGAGGAAAAGGAAAAGGCAAAGAAAGGGGTACCTAGTTTTGAAATAAAAACAATTCAATAGCTATGCTGGCTTCTTCTATTGGTTTGCCTCTACTGGCAAAAGTTAAGTTCTTTCCTGGGTTGACCTTTGTAATTATTTCAATTCTTCTCTGAATACTGTATATCTTATTATAAATCAGTGTTGGTCTGCTAGCCTTGTTTTTTCTTTATCTTTAACTTCTGTATATTTGTAGTGGGCAAATACCTTTACTTCCAGTATTCCTGAAGCTGCTGGCCTTGTTTATTCAGCTAACTGTCCTGAGTCCTATGGGTCATTTGATATCAGTTGTTCATGAACTCTAACACCTAGCATTGTTCTTATTGAGTTGGGCAAGGACTGGTATGGGTTTCAATAAATTACTCTCACCATTTTTTATGGAAGAAACATTCTTCATTCTGCTTCTTTGATGAGATTTCTGTAGTACCATGGAACCTCTGGCATAGTTTTATTATCTTCAAAGCATATAAGCCCGACAATTATGTCAAGACTGGGGAATAACAACAACAACAACAACAACAACAACAACAACAACAACAACAACAACAACAACAACAATAATAATAATAATAATAATAATAATAATAATAATAATAATAAAAAATAGTAATAGTAATAATTCAAATTAAATGGAGTCATCTCAATTTCAAGTTACTCTAGGCAGCTTACAACAATATAAAAACAGAACAAAAATGATAAGAACATTAAAACATCAAAAACTTGAGGCATTAAGAATTAAAACATTAATATTAACCAAGACTAGAAAGATTGTGTGACACATGAAAATTGGTATTAAATATATATACTTGTTACAATAGCAAGTATATATACTACATATAAAGAAGTTATGTTAACTTATGTTTTTATCTTATGTTAGATTAAAAATATTCTAAGAAAATTACTGTAAGTATAAATCAACTTGCTTCCTAATAATTCAATCCATTTGGAGCTTGAATTCAAATACATTTTTGTAACAGCTGTAATCAAAAGATGCTACTATGGAATTTGATTCGGAAATGTAAAGTTCAAGTTATTTATGATTCTCGTTCCCTTAAGGCCCTGTCCCACTGGCCGACGGATGCAAAACGTATGCATAAAGGATAGAGCAGAGGAGCAAAATTTCGGGGGTGGCTCCATCTGTTGTCATCCGCTCCAAAAAGTGGCAAAAATTTGCATAAACAGAATGGAAAAGAACGGAAAAGAATAGACGGGGGTTGTACATAGCAGGGATATAAAATGGATGTTCATAGAAAGCCTATCGGATGACAGTGGATGGAAGTGGATGACACATCCGCAGGGGTTCCGGGGGAGAATAGCGAAGCAGATGCATAACAGAAGGGGCGAATGCATAGCAGATGACGCTGATTCATCACAGACGTCTATAGGAAGCAAAGCGGATGCATAGCGGATGTATATCGGATGCAAAGCGGTTACTGCGCATACAGGGAGTATGAATTGCGTCAGCTCCGCGGATATAAAAGGATGCAGCTCGCACGCAGTCAGCATTCAGAGGAAAGACATGCTGCCACAGACATCTTCAAATAACACCATGGTTCGTCAGTCAGGGAAGAAGAGAAAGTCCGTGCCTACTCATGCCAGCCCTGACAAGAAGGACAGAACACCATCCCACCCCCTGGCACTGACTCTGAAGCTGCTGGTGCTTCTCCACCTCCTGCTGCTGCTGCTGCTGCTGGTGGTGGTGGTGCTTCTCCTGCTGTTGCTTCTCCTGCTCCTGGTGCTGCTGGTGGTGCTGCTTGTGCTGCTACTGCTACTGTTGCTGCTGTGGTGGACCAGCCCCAAGGCCCTCAAAGCCCTGCTGCTCAAGCCCCTGAAGGCCCTGCCAGAGGGAGGAAGAGGCAAGAGAAGGAGAAGGGAGAGAGGAAACAGTACACCGTTTCTGAAAAGCATGAGGAGGAGGTGCTGGAATGGTTGAGGGAGAACGAGTACCTCTGGAGAAAGGGCCACAGACTCTATCACGACACCAAGAAGAAGCAGGCAGCTTGGAGAGACAAGGCAAAGAGGCTGGGCTACACTGCAGATGTACTCCTGGGATGGTGGAAGTACATGCACACCTGGTATGGCAAGCTACACCTCAAAAAATCTGGCCAGGCCACTGTCAAGCTCACTGACTGGGAGATGTACGTCATGGCCAAGTGCAGCTTCCTGGAGGGTGAGGTCCACCACTGAGGAGCAGCCCCTCTGACACCCCTCTCCTTCAGACAGCCCACAGACAGCCAGTCCTCTTCCAGCCAGGAGCCAACTGCCCTGTCCAGGTAGGTGTCTTCAGAGGCCCCACGGCAGAGAACCCCTGACAGCTGCACACCCCATGCCGGAGGACTTGGAGGATCCCTTGTCACAAATGGAGGAAGACGCGGCAGCCACCAGAGACCAACGCACCCCCATACCCATAACCAGCTACACAGGATGCAGGCAGAGAGGCAGACTGGAGGGCCAGAAACACAGTGTCCTGTTGGAGATCAGGGATCAAGACCAGCACAGAACTGCTCTCTCAGCTGGTCCACTTGGACAGAGGATCCTCCAGCCGCCACACTTTCATCACCTATGCGAGCCACACCTTGAGGGATATGCCAGAGGCCCAGTACCAGGTGATGAAGGAGAAGATCACAGCACTTCTGCACAACCCTCAAGGCCCAACTGAAGCTGCTCTGACCCAGTCCAGGTCTGCTCCTCCACCCCAGGCAATGTCACAGCCCTGCCACGGCTTTCAGCAGCCCCTCACCTACCAAGGCTATGAGTACCAGCACTTCCCACAGCACAAACAGACCTTCCCAGTCCAGGCCCAGGTTCATCGCATGCCACAGATGCCACACCTCGCCCAGCTGCAGACCAGACAGCCCCACTACACTCCTCCTTCCTCCACCCCACAGCCAAGTCTGTCAACGGACAATCTGTCATCAGTTTTGTGCCTCACATCCCAGGTACTTGAAGAAGGGCCTCTCAATCTCACGGGACTGAGTCAGCTCTCGGAGAGCTTCCTGAACACATCATCCCCTTTTAAACTCTCGGGGCCAATCATCCCAATGGCACCTTAGACCAGCACTCAAGCCACAGCCACCTCCACAGTCCCTGGCTGCTTAACAGCTGAGACCATGGACATGACTCAGAGTGACTGAGAATAGTTCCAGAGACTGAGTTGTTACTTGTTCACTTTATCTTTGCTTAAGACACCTTACTTGGTTCATTTTGCTTTTTTAATAAAGTCATACAGTTTACTAAAGACAGTTATTAATAAAGGTTATCTTTGCTTAACACACTTGGTTCATTTTTTTTACTTAATAAAGTGTTGGTGAAAACTTTTAAAAAATGGTTAAGCCTTTGCATGCTTGTGGGATAGGTAAGGATAGTTGTGGGATTGGTAAGGATAGTTGTGGGATAGATGAGGATAGTTGTGGGATAGATAAGGATAGTTGTGGGATAGAGAAGGATAGTTGAGGGATAGATAAACCTCCAGTGCAAGCATAGTGGGACTGTATGGTCCACCCCCCCAGCTGCCACACATATGGACCTTTTGTATCAATATCAATTTATTCATTGATCAATACATTCCAAAATAACCAAAGCTCTTTATTTATGCCCTATTCATTGTAGGGCCACTCAACATATATGGCACAATCTCATCAGTGTTATGAGACAGGCTGAAGGAAGCATCCATTAAGCATCTACCATCCTGTCTTGCCACTCCACTGCTCCAGCTGGGGAGTTGCACCAGTATCTCAGGAGGTTGTGCTACTTCTTCGTGAAGCTCTGTTTGGGCCTTGTACATCCACAGTGTCTTTCGGGTTTTGTCCTTGCCTCCATTCACCAGGCTCCATGTCCCCATTCCCATGTTGATGGTCCACAAGTCTGTTCTGCAACACTGGGTAGCGGGTGCGTATGAGATTGTGCAGGATGCAGCAAGCTTCCACGATGTTCCTCACAGTCTCTGAGTGATGCTGCATAGTGGTGAGAAGTATCTGGAATCTGTTGGCCAGGATGCCAAAGGCGTTCTCCACAACCCGTCTTGCCCTGGACAGCGTGCAGTTGAAGATCCTCTCTTCACGGGTCAGTTATCTGGAACTGTAGGGCTTCATGAGGTAGGTTCTGAGGGAGAAGGCGTCATCACCAACGATGAAGTAGGGCACATCATGTGTGTCATTGGGTAGGGGGTCTGGATCTGGAAAACCCAGCCCAACCCAACCCAGCATTGCAGCCCATCCTTGAGGTCACTGGCATTGTATACCTGGCTATCTGAAGCTGACCTGTTGCCTGAAGCATCGATGTATATGAACTTGTAGTCAGCATCAACCATGGCAAAGAGGATGATACTGAAGAAGCCCTTGTAGTTGAAATAATGGACCCTGAGTTGGCTGGAGCTTTGCAGGCCACGTGCTTCCCATCTATGGCTCCAACGGTGTGGGGAAAGTTCCACCTCTGATACCACTCTTCTGCAACTTTCCTCCAGCCTTGTTCAGTGGTAGGGCACTTGAGGAGGCTCCTCCATGTATTCTTTGATGATGGCCTGCACCACTTCTCTGACCACTTTGCTGATGCTGTTGTGTGGCACCCTCCACGCATACTGCATGTTTCTGTATGTGGTTCCAGAGGCCAGGTGGCACCTTCAGTCCAGGGTCCAGGCTGGGATGGTAGTTGGTGCTCGGCTTGGTCAACCTGGGTCTGAGATGCTCTATAAGTTCATCAAACATGGCTGGTGGCATCCTCATGAACTGATGGAATGCATGAGAGTCTTCATTCCTCAGCTCCACCATCAGCTGGTCATACAGTCCAAACTCCATTCTTCTCACAATCCATCCTCGGACCCACACAGCTCTTGGACGTCTCCTTCTTCTCCTTCTGAATAAAAGGTGAAACAGTCTGAACAGGGTTTGGTTCTGGTGATGAATGATCACAGCTACCATACGGATTGTGTCATGATCCATGGTAGAGAACAATGGATGATGTGGAAGAGCAAGACCAAGGATGAAGAGGTATGTACACCTCGGCTGCTGAACTCATACTGAGATCCAGGTGATTTTCTCCCCCTTTTTATAGGAAATATTGGTTTTCCGCTAGATGTCCTTCTCCATATTCTAGACATACTCCAGACATCCTAAATATCTGAGATACATCCCAGATACAAACATTTTGTCCGTTTTAATCCTTTATATACGAGATGCATACACTTTACATCCTTTCTATTTCCGTGCTACTAACTCTGTGTAGATGTTCCGTGTTCCTATTGTTTCCTCCCTCTTTCCATTTTCAGCTGCAATGGATGTGAGTTGCGAGGATGCCCAGAGGATGCAGAGAGGATACAGCGGACGTTTAACAGATGATAATGGACATAGAACGTTTGTTGCCCGTATATGTCACAGATGTACATTGAACACAGCGGAAAGTTCATCTGTTCAAAAAGTTTTGTGCAGCTCAAAAATTCTTGCCCAGATGAAATCTCAGTGGATGGATGCTCGAGGGATAGAGCATATGAAATACGTATGCAGTGAGTATACAACGGATGCATAGCGTTTTCCAATGGATGGCAAGCTTTTTTAACGTTTTACATCCTCTTTGCATCCGTTGGTGCAGTGGGACATGGGCTTAAAATTAATTCCCTATCTCAATTGTACCTCTTTAATCTTGCATGATGAAAATTTACTGAAGAATATTTCAATAAGCAACTAGAAAATGATTTGCAAAGTGGAGGGAGGTGCTTAATGCATTTATTTTTTATCATTGTGAGGATGAATGGAAAAAAGATTGTTGCCACCAGAATTTTCTAGTTTACCTAGGTAAGCTTTGGTAGTTCCATTTATCTGGAACTACACATCTGCACCTGCTTTGTCATTAAATTAATATTTAATTATAATTTTTTCACATCAAGACTTAATAATATATCAGAAATAGTGGCTCATCTGGTACTGGAATGATAGTGAAAAATATATGTCAAATATTAGAGCTATATAAAGGAACTCAAATTTCTAATTAAAGTTCTTAAAGTTGAACTATGATTTTAAAATTGGCAGTTTTGATAGATCTCTAATATTTTTCAAGACAGAGGAATTGTCTCAGTACTCACTGGTAGCAAAAGGTACCCTCTGATTAAAAATGAAAAAAAAAGAAAAAGAAAGAAAAGAAAAGAAAACTTCAGAGAGATGAAATGATGAAGTCAAATGCTCAGGATGGAACTGAAATCTGTAAAATAATACTACCAATAAGTAGTAGGATTTTTTAAATCAAATAAATCTGTATTACTGAAAGCTTGTAAATAAACGAAGCTGTAAGATGTCATCTGTTAACCAATTTGTTAAATCCCCTTCATCCTAGCTCAAGGCATTTTAAGCCCCTGTCACACTGCACCAACGGATGCAAAGAGGATGTAAAACGGACAAAAAAGCTTGCCACCCATTGGTTAACGCGATGTACTCACTGTCTCAGTTTTGCTTCCTCTCTATCTGTCCAGCATCCGTTTATTGACGTTTCATCAGCTCAGAAAGTTTTGAGCTGCTCAAAACTTTTGCGCGGAAAATGTATCCAATTCGTCCGTTCTGCATCCGCTACGCATCCGCTACGCCTCTGTTCTGCATCCGTTACGCATCTGCTATATCCGCTAGGCATCCGCTACGCATCCGCGCAACTCGCATCCGCTCGGCTGCAGGGAGGAAGCAGAATGGATGCAGAATGGATGCAGAACGGATGCAGCACGGAAACAAAGCGTTTAAAACAGAAAAAACGTTCGCAGAGGGGACCTATCTCGGATATTAAGGATGTCTAGAGGATGCCTAGAGGATGCCTAGAGGATGCAAAGGGACACCTATACTGCCTATAAAAAGGGGGAGCAACTCATCTGCATCTCACTTTCAGACCAGCAGCCCTGCTGTGCAGACCTCTGCAGCCTTCATCTGACTCTTGTTCTTCCACAGCATCCAGTCATGTCAACCGTGAATCGTAACACAGTCCTTTTGGCAGCCACCATCCTTCTGCAACAGTGCGAAGCCATCTACAGGCTCTGTGAACTCTACTACCGGAAGAAAAGGAGGCGGCCAAGAAGCGTCTGGATCCGAAGATGGATCGGGAGAAGAGCAGAGTACGGACTGTACAACAAGCTGATGGTGGAGCTCAGGAATGAAGACACTCGTGCATTCCAGAACTTCATGAAGATGCCTCCAGATATGTTTGACGAAGTTGTGCAGCGGCTGACACCCAGGTTGACCAAGGCAAACACCAACTTCCGGCCCAGCCTGGAACCTGGGCTCAAGGTGGCACTGACTCTGCACCACCTGGCCTCAGGGACCACCTACAGGAGCATGCAGTACGGCTGGAGGGTGCCACACAACACCATCAGCATTGTGGTCAGAGAAGTGGTGCAGGCCATCATCGAAAAATACCTGCAGGAGCTCCTCCAGTGCCCCTCCACTGATGAAGGATGGAAGAAAGTTGCAGAGCAATGGTATCAGAGGTGGAACTTCCCACACACCGTTGGAGCCATAGATGGCAAGCACGTGGCCTGCAAAGCTCCAGCCAAGTCGGGCTCCACTTATTTCAACTATAAGGGCTTCTTCAGCATCGTCCTCTTTGCCATGGTCGATGCTGACTACAAGTTCATGTACATCGATGCTTCAGGCAGCAGCTCATGTTCAGATGCCCAGATATACAATGCCAGTGACCTCAAGGAGGGGCTGGAAGGCAACCTCATCATGGGCTTCCCAGATCCAGACCCCCTGCCCAACAACACACAAGATGTGCCCTACTTCATCATGGGGGATGACCCTTCTCCTTCAGAACCTACCTCATGAAGCCCTACACTTTCAGATGCCTCAACCGTGAAGAGAGGATCTTCAACTACAGGCTGTCCAGGGTAAGGCGGGTGGTGGAGAACGCCTTTGGCATCATGGCCAACAGGTTCCAGGTACTTCTCACCACTATGCAGCATCGCCCAGAGACCGTGAGGAGGATCGTGGAAGCTCGCTGCATCCTGCACAATCTCATGCGCACCCGCTACCCAGTCTTGCAGAACAGGCTCGTGGACCTCCAGCAAGGCAATGGGGATATGGAGCCTGGGGAATGGAGGCAAGGGTGAAACCTGATAGACACTCTGGATGTGGAAGGCCCCAACAGAGCCTCACATGAAGGGAAGAAGCAACACAACCTCCTGAGACACTGGTGCAACTCCCCAGCTGGAGCAGTGGAGTGACAAGACAGGATGATAGATGATTAATGGGTGCTTCCTTCAACCTGTCTCATCACACGGATGAGATTGGGCCATGTATGTTGGGTGGACCTACAATGAACAGGGCGCTTAATAGAGAGTTGTGTTTGTGTTGACATGTGTGGATGATTATTACATTATTATTGATAATAAAGGGCCATAGGTGTGGCACCAGGGAGGGTGGACCATATAGTCCCACTATGCTTGCACTGGAGGCTTATCTATCCCACTGCTATCCTTACCCATCCCACAGCTATTACCCATCCTACAGGTATCCCTGCCCATCCCACTGCTATCTGTCGTCGGTGGCATCATTGTCGTGGGTGGCATCGGTGGCATCAGTGGAACCGGTGGCAACGGTATCGTCCGATGACTCTGTGCCTGGACTGGGAAGGGCTGCTGCCTGTGCTGCTGGACCTCCTGGTAGCCGTAGCCCTGGTAGGTGAGGTATTGTGGGAAGCCTTGGAATGGGAGGGACATCACCTGGCGTGGAGGTGGAGGAGCAGAACTGGACTGGGTGGGAGCAGGTTCCTCTGGATCTGGAGGGTTGTGAAGCAGCTCGGTGATCCGGTCCTTCATCACCTGGTACTGGGGTTCCTCCATGTTCCTGAGGGTCTGGTTGACGTAGGTGAGGAAAGGCTTGCGGTTGGAGGATGAGGAGTCGGTGCTGACCAGCTGAGAGAGGAGATCTATGCTGGTGCGGATGGTGTCCCTGATCTCCAGCAGGACAGTGTGGCTCTGCCTCTCTTGCTGTCTGGCTCTCTGCCTTTCTGTGGAGGCGGAGCTGTGGGGGGTGGATGCGGCTACGACTGTGGTGGACTCGATGTCTCCTTTCTCCCACCGCACCAGGGAGTCCTCCACGCGCTCCACCATGGTTACAACAGCTGTCCGCGGGTTCTCCGCCGTGGCATGCTCCACAGAAACCTTCCTTGAGACAGGGACTGACTCTCGGCCGGAAGAGGACTGGCTCCCAGCAGGCTGCCGGAGAGAGAGGGTTATGAGAGGGGCTCCTGGTGCTCCTCGGTGGCGGATCTCACCCTCCAGGAAGCTGCACCTGGCCATGACGTAGGTCTCTCTGTCCGTCAGCTTAACCGTGGCCTGGCCAGATTTCTTCAGGTGCAGCTTCCCGTACCAGGTGTGCATGTGCTTCCACCAGCCGAGGAGCACCTACGAAGTGTAACCCATACTCTCTGTCCTCTCTCTCCAAGCAGCCTGCTTCCTTTTGGTGTCCCTGTACAGCCAGTGTCTCTTCCGCCACAGATAGTCATTCTGTCTCAGCCATTCCAGCACCTCATCCTCGTGTTCCTCCTCAATGAAGTATTGCCTCTTCTCCCATCCCCCCATACTTCTCTTCCTCCCTTTGGCAGGACCAGATGGGCCCTCATCAGAGAGGCTCCCAAATGGTAGGGGAGCAGCAGCACCAACAGGAACATCATCATCATCATCATCATCACCAGCAGGATCATAATCATCATCATCAGCAGCAGCAGGATCATCATCATCAGCAGCAGCAGCAGCAGCAGCAGGATCAGCAGGACCAGGATCAGCAGCAGCAGAGTAAGCACCAGGAGCCCCAGCAGCACCAGCAGCAGCAGCACCAGCAGCACCAGCAGGACCAGGAGCATGAGCAGGACCAGGAGCATGAGCAGGACGAGCAAGACCAGGAGCACGAGCAGTACGAGCAGTACGAGCAAGTCTAGGAGCTCGAGCAGGACCAGCAGGACCAGGAGCAGCTTCAGCAGAGTAAGCACCAGCAGAAGCACCACCGCCAGGAGCAGCTTCAGCAGAGTATGCAGCAGCAGAAGCACCAATGCCAGGAGCAGCTTCAGCAGAAGCTCCAGCACCAGAAGAGTGAGCCCGAGCAGCAGAAGCCCCAGCAGAAGCAGAGTCAGGGACAGGGGGCGGGAGGGTGGCCCTGTCCCTCTTGCCAGGGATGGCAGCAGGTTGCTGAGGCTTTCACTTCTTCCCCATGGTTGTGGGGTTGCTGGCTGGCAGGGAGGCTGGCAGGGAGGCTGGCAGGCACCAAGGCTGGCAGGAAGCCTGGCACCAAGGCTGGCAGGAAGCCTGGCAGGCAGGCTGGCAGGAAGCCTGGCAGGAAGCCTGGCAGGAAGGCAAGCAGGCAGGCAGGCACCAAGGCTGGCAGGCAGGCAGGCACC
Organism: Laticauda colubrina; assembly: GCA_015471245.1. Taxonomy (NCBI): domain Eukaryota; kingdom Metazoa; phylum Chordata; class Lepidosauria; order Squamata; family Elapidae; genus Laticauda; species Laticauda colubrina. The sequence goes on along the minus strand of BLBF01000044.1, from coordinate 26,460,699 downwards.
AAGGCTTGCGGGCAGACTGGCTGGCAGGGAGGCTGGAAGGCAGGCTGGCAGCAAGGCTGGCAGGCAGGCAGAGAGCAAGGCTGGCAGGGAGGCTGGCCAGGAGGCTTGAAGGCAGGCTGGCAGGAAGGCTGGCAGCAAGGCTTGCAGGCAGGCATGCAGGCACAGCAGGCAAGGACTCGATGTATCTGGCAACAGGTCTTTCCTCTGAATGCTGGCCATGTGCGAGCTGCTTCCCTTTTTATCCACGTGGCTTACGGAATGCATCCCCCCCCACATGTGCAATTAACGCTCGACATCCGTTAGGCTTCCGCTGTGCATCCGCTTCATCCATTGTGCATCCGCTGTGCATCCCCTTCATCCGCTCAGCGTCCGCTGTGCATACGCTGTATCCGTTCCGCATCTGCTTTGCTGAGGCCCCCTGGAAGCCTAGCAGATGTGCCATCTGCTCCCATCCGCTTCCATCCGCTTGGCTTCCGTTCTGCATCCGCTTTCCATCCGCCCTGCGTCCTCTCCCCGTCCGTGTTATCCGCTCCAGTTATGCAAATTTTTGCCCCTTTTGAGAGCGGATAACAACGGATGGAACATTTTGCTCATCCATTGTGTCCGTTTTGCATCCGTTGGGCAGTGTGATAGGGCCTTTATGAAGTACATATCTGTTCTTTATTGTTTCTTCATTGTCACTTATTCATAGCTTGCTGAGGGGCCCTGATGCTATTGGACTGTTTAAATAATCAAGTCTGTTTTCAAATTTTTCAAATTCAAATTTTTTAAAATTACTATTACCAAAGTGGTTCTGTGGGTGTTGCTTGGTGGCGTGGCAGAGAAAGAATACTGTAAGATCTCCAGGCAGAGGTGGTATTTGCTGGTTCTCCAAACTACTCAAAATTTCCGTTACCGGTTCTCCAGAACTGGAGAATATTACCCCTGGCTTGGATACTGTTTTCTTTCTCCTTTCTTTTGAAACTGCACTGCAGTATGCGTTTGTGTGTATGTATGTGCTTGTATATATGTGTATGCATGCATACATACCTACATGTTTGTACGTATGTGTGCAAGTAAACAAGTGTGGGAAGAAATATCCATTTGCTTCAGTTCCAAGCCGAAAGAAAGGCATTGGAGATGAAATGGAGGGTGAAGGCTAATTGGAAAGAGGGTTTAATGATGAAGCAGAACCACATGGATTCTGGGCAGCTGATCACATGGAGTTGAGAATGGGATTTTTATACCTTCTCTTGGATTTTGCACTTGAACTTCCTGTTCCTGTGTAATAGGAAATGTATTCTATTGGCTGTTGTCAGACTCCCATAGGGCATGTAGGGATTATGTAGGGTTCATAGTTGACTCTATAGACAAAGTATAAATCCTCAGTGTTTGTCTGAGCTAAGTTTAGTTGCAGTTTCTGAGGGTGATGAAATGAAGAGATTTGTATTCTGAAAGGGTATTGGGCAACTTGTAGAGGGATAATCCTATCATGTCATATTAATCACATCACCCTGGAACTGAAGGGGGGGCAGGGAGCTGCTTTGTCTTCAAAAACATGCTTCTCCTTTTCTCATCCAGGGAAATATAATATTCTGCCTTTTTAATATTTCCTAGAATATTTAATTCTTCTAGGAGAGGGATGGGTGCTAACTTTCTATACTATTGTGGCTTAATGGCTTTTTTCCTGTGTTGGATCTTGGGTGAAGGTATTTGCTTATGAATAGAGCTATCTATCTCTTTATCTCTTAAGTGCAATGGGCTATTGCCATGATGCTGAACCTATGGCAAGTGTGCCGGAAGTGGCATGCAGAGAGATCATCCAGAAGAGCCCCACTGTGCATGCGCACGAGCGCCCCACCAGTCAGCTGATTGTCAGGTATCTGCCACGCATGCATGGGGGGAGATGCGTGCATGGGAGACATGCACATATGACATTTGGGGAGTTGTGTGCACATGCGCAGAGGCGTGCAGCATGCAGGGGATTGTGTGCGCATGCGCAAAGGCACGGGGTGCATGTGCAAGGGATTGCGCGTGCATGTGCAGGGAGCAGGAGAGACACACATGCATTGCATCATGGGTGCAGGTACCTGAGTGAGCACATATGAGTGAACACACTTTAGGCATGCAACATGGAAAAGGTTAGCTATCACTGGGCTATTATGAAGAGGTAGGGGCTATTTTCTCCTTCTAAAAATGTTTCTCCATTTCTCATCCAGGAAAATATAATATTCTGCCTTTTTAATATTCATGAAAAAAATTTCATTCTTCTAGCGTGCAGGTAGCTTCTCACACAAGTAAGCCAGAGTTTTAGAAAACAACCAGCAATTTCAATCATAAATTGGAATTCAATTTACAAATAACAAATCAAATAACAAACAGCAAGTAGGTTGTGCAATTACTTTAATTAGTTAATCAAGAACTTCTAAATTACTGTTTATCTCTTAAATAGCTAATTTGTCCTGCACTGTAAAAATTACACTAGTTTGTAGGATAGTTTTGCTGTTATTCTAAATTCATAATGAATCTACCAATCAAGTGGGCTGTTTTTAATTTTACAGAACAAAATACCCTACAAGAATATATGACAATCTAATCTGACCTATCTTGTCTGCCATTATAATTACTTTGATGTTGAACCCTCTGTAGCTGAAGTCTATAGCATCATATTCTCCCTCCCCCCCCCCCTTCCCTCCCCCACTCATCTATCATCTCAATATTCTGGTTTAGTGATTATACCAGATAATTGGTTTGCCAGGTTATTTCTCAATTATCTGATATATGAACTTGAAATTAATGATAAATTCTAATTCATTTATTGCACAAATCAGATGAAACCATCATCACATAGCTTTTCCTGTTGGTTGATACTCTGTTTATAAAAATAAAAATCTATATGTAAATTATTCTATTTTTATTTTTCTGCCCATTATCTTTGATATATCTGTTATATTTGTCAGTGTTTCTTTGACAGAAAACCATCAAGTTTTCCATATAGCATATCTAATTTCAATTCCTTAACAAAAAAAGAGAATGACAGTTTAACTAAGCACCTTAACATATTTCAGAAGATACAGCCACCTGTATTTAGAATGCTAGCAACTCTACTTGTAAATCATTTAGATTATTTATTATCTTCTGCAGTAATTTTCAGTGCTTCCCAAGCACTCCACAAATCAAACTGGGATATACAAATCAAAAAGTTATTCAATTAGCATAAAAATATCAGATGTCACCACAAAATGTCACTTAATGTCAGCCACAAAATGAGCAAATAATTCACCTCATCTGTTTAATTAACAAAATAGAAAGCCAAGTAAAATTAATATGCTCCAAAAGTGTTTTGGATCCAAACTTAAGTTCATTTTCATGTTCTACGGGGTGGGACACGTTGTACAAAAGCATGATTTTCGGCTGCGAGCTTTCCCTGAGGAGATATCCCAAGACATGTTTCTAAATGGAAGGTATAACTTGGAGGTAGATCTCAAAATGGAAGTCAGAACTCAATTTAGTAGGTATACATAACTTATGAAGATGAACTCGGATCTCAAAACTAATTATCATGGTGGAATTTTAATAGTTAAATAATTTTCAAAAGTAAAAGAACAGTTTGTCTAGAATTATGCAACAATATAGTCAGCATTGGATCATGAACAATAAAACATAATTTTCAAACCTTAAAAATCTAATGGAATGCCAGAAAAATTTGGAACTGTGTTGGGTCTCAATGGCTTCCCTGTACATTCGTCTATGGTAGTGGTAGACATAAACTTGCCAGCTCTGTTCTGATCTTTTATTAAAGCCTCAAAATTATATTGGGCCGAAATGCAGATGGACCTATATTAAAAAATAAGAATCAACACTTTTGAGTGCATGGTCAATCTAGGCACCCAAAAGCAATAGCAGAGTTAAGTCCTTTTACATAGAAGTTCATTCCTGAATTCTTTTATAGCAGATTATCAAATGGGGTAGAATACTAGAAGAATGCTTCTGGAATCTCGGTCACCAACCAGTGGTCCGCAGACCATTGGTGTTCTGCGAGAAAATGTTGTGGGTCCGCAGGAAAATTATTTGCATTTTTTAATATTGCATTAAATTAGATGTCCTCAAACTACAGCTCCTGGGCTGGATACGTGCAATTAATGTTTGTGTTGAAGCCAGCCCAGGTGCTAGATTGGTGCCCTGCAAACTCCGTCTCTTGAGGAGCCCAGACAAAACTTTGTGTGCCACTTGCTGAAGCACCTGGACTCCCAGTGATGAGATGAGGTATTTCAGGCACTTAGCTTGACCATCTGTTAGTACCTCCAGTCACTCCCTCCATCACAGGAGTCTAGGCACTTCAGTGAGCAGCTTCCAAAACTCCCACTGCCCAGGAGGAGAAGAGCACGTTGGAGCCCAAATGCTTGGCCTCACTGGCCTCAGAAGTGATGGATCCTTCAGGCATTCCAGCATGTAAAAGCTGCTCAAATCCCCAGGTTGTTCACAACTCGAGTGAGTTGCACAGCCGCTCCACCCACCTGTCTGTCCACCACACCTGGGCCTGCCAGGCACTGTCTGCCTCAAACCAAGTGGAGTGTAGGGACTGGCTGACCAAGGAAGGGCACCCTTCTAACACCTGCCACCCTGGCAAAGGGGAAGAGGAAGCAGGCAGTGGTTCATCTGCAGCATGTCCAGCTCACTGAGTCTGGCATGCTAATACTGGCTGCTGCTGATGACTCTGACCTGATTCTGGCTGCCAACACTATATGCAAGAACCCAGCCATGCTGATCCTGCTTCATGACTGTGCAGATGGAACCCATACTGACCACTTATCTCCACTGTAGTGCTTCCTGGATGGGCTTACTGCTCCAAGCCCAAAGACACAGGGGGTTAGGACTGCCTTGGTGCCACCAGCTGCTGTAAAGGTACCACAACAAAGGAAGAATACTGTTGCTGTACCAAGGCAAGCGGTGCTTCTCTCCCACATACTAAGACTCCGGCCATCACCACCACTTTAGCCTGTGCCACCACCCTCCCTGGCAGGCTGGTGCACCTGGGTGGAGGAGCTGCTTCTGGATGATCAATGGGCCAGACCTGTGTCTAGAGCTCTGGAATATGAGACCAACTTTCCTATTGTTATCAGCAAGCCATCAGTTTGCCTGTCTTCAGTTTGTCTTCAGTCAAGCCATCAGTTTGCCTGTCTTCTTTTTTCTTCACTCAGATTGAGTTGCTTGCAGAATCACAGATTCACTCACAGATCCACCTTTCTGCAGTCTGATGCCTGAGTCTGCACTGAAAAATAGAAGCTCCAATCCTAAGGAAGGTTCAACTCTGCTCTCATACCACTTTTCCCCCAATCCCCTGAATACCACCCCTGACTGGGCCTCAGGGAAGCCTCCCAGGCAAGGCAAGGCAGTAAAACAGTGATTTAGGTTAGCTAGAAAGCAAGAAATGTGACAATTTCCTGCTTTCTAGCTGTGAGGTGGCACTGATGAAAAGACCACCAAAAGATTCATTGATCCAAGGAAAACAAGGGTTTATTACGCATTTGCAAAAGCGGGTCCCCTCAGGCACTGAAGGAACCCAGAACAAAATTCAGGCAGCACTTTTATACCCTAACTGTCCGCCCCCTCGTACGAGGGCTTGGCTCACATTCTTCCTGTTTTCAAATTGACACATATACATTTCGAAGGTTTATGCATTTTCCTATCTGGCAAAAGCAGTTACACAGTTTCTGACACATCAGCACTTTATTACAATTCCCCATTGTTCTATCCTCATCCTGTTTTTTTCTCTCTTGTGCAAAAACTGGAACACTTCCTTATCTAGCAGAACTTCCTTATCTATTTTAATGGGCCATCCAACATGACTTGGGTTCTGCTCACAATCCCCCCTTTTTCTTTTTCCACTCTTGTCTCAAACTCAAGCAGCAGATCCCCTGCTTCTTTCAGAGTGGTTTCTTTCTGATACATCATCAGAGGTTCTATTTCCTGCTTCTCAAATCGTGAACCCAAAGATTTCCCTATCTTCCCACACATTGTTATTGCACCAGGGAAACACTGAACACAACAACACAACAATATACAACATATAATAATCAATATAATTCCCATTATGGTAGATCTCAACCAAGTGGAGCTGGAAAGCCAACACCATATTGCTCCCTACAGGTCTGGCAATGAGGAGTCACCTCTTTGTGATAATGGATTAGAACGAATACATTCCTCCATTACTTTTACTGTCTTTGTAATATTGGGTTGGAAATCATGGATGTATACACAATATACAGCAATGTGAATGAGCACACACACACCCTTTTGCAGCTAATACAATGTCTAAAGCATACCTATTTTGCAGAGCAACCTGTCTTACTTCAGAAAGCTCGGTGTTGATCATTTTAATATTCTTTATTGTATCATTGAACATTGCTACCATGAAGTTATTTAGAATATGTATATCTCGGTAGTTCATGGCTACTCCTAATGGTGTTATTAGACCATGGGAAACTTGGGTCCAGAGACTCTGGGTAAGGCCAGATTCTGAGTCTCTTTTATTACATATCTGGCCTTGGGGAAGGCCATCAAGTTTATATATCATTGGTATCACATTCCCGATTGACATGTGCCACTCCAGTGAGGTGGCATCACCCTGTATGCATATTTCCCACACAATACCCACCTAAAATTTTCCATAGCATATGTCTGATTTGATGTTCGGGTCCAATTGATCATATCTTCAAAATACATACACATCTGAAACTGGTTTTGATTAAAATAATCTAATTTCTGATAACTCTTGGTATAGCTATGGTTACTACAGGATGATGGCATATCAAAAGTCTTATTACATTTTTCCCAATCTTCTAAATGGAGCCATCCAGTTTCATTTCTCTTAAAACATACATACGCCATTTCCCTTAAATGAACAAAAATCCTTCCTGTTATATTTCGTTCTATACCATATTTATCTGTCCCGTCCCACTGTGGTTTTAGTCTGTTCTGATCAAGTGGAATATCGTGTAGGATCAATCCTTCACCTGTTCTTCCTGGCATGTGCATGCATAACCAGCAATTGGTGATGTTCAAGGCCTGTGAGACTTTCTTGAGATCCTTTAAGAACACATTGCCATCCCACAAGTCTGTCTCCAAGTCACCTGCAGGTCCAACATATTGTGAACTTCTTTGATGTATTAATGTCAATATAGTTGTAACAAATAGTCCTCTCCAGAGTTCAGTCGACACCTCCATGGTGGTTTCTGCTGGCTATTTCTTCAAAGTTACCTTTAGTGGCTGACCGTCCACTGGGATTGCTCTCCAAGGTTTCTCAGGTTCCGGTGCTTTCTTGACTCTGCTGTAATGCGTCCAGCCTCCTTCCTGAGTACGGACTGCAGATTTAGTCGTCAGCAGCACCTGGTACAGGCCTTCCCAGCCAGGTTGCAGTTTCTCACTTCTCCAAATCTTTATCAGGACCCAGTCTCCAGCCTCGTGTGGGTGCTGGCTACCAGCCAAAGGTGGTCGTTGCACCAACAGTCCCTGTTTGTGAAGAGAAAACAAAGACCGGGACAGTGCCAGCAAATATTTCCGAAGGAACAAGTCCCTGAACTCTGGTATGGGATTGCCTAGTTTGGCCAAATAGGGTCTCCCCATAGCATTTCAAAGGGAGAGACCCCTGTGTCTTTCCTTGGACAAGTTCTGATCCTGAGCAGAGCTAGGGGAAGATTCTTTGTCCATGGCAAGCCATTTTCAAGTTGTAGTTTGGTCAAGTGTTTCTTCAATTCCCCATTTGCCCTCTCAATTTTCCCACTGGATTCAGGATGCAATGGCGTGTGTAATTCCCATTTCACCCTCACCACCTCTATTACTTTTTGCAGAACCTTTTGGGTGAAATGAGTTCCTCTGTCTGAATCTATTGCTTCCATCATTCCATATCATGGGATGATCTGTTCTAGTAAGATCTTGGTTACTGTGGGAGCTGTGGCTCTTCTAGTGGGATAAGCCTCTACCCACCCCATTAGTTGATCTTTGATCACAAGCAGGTATTTCCAACTCCCCTTTTCTGGCAACTCAGTGAAATCAATTTGTGCTCTCTGAAAAGGCCAACCCACTAGGGTTCACCCTCCCATCTCTTTCTTGTGTGCGTTTTCTTATTTACTTTCAAAAAAATCAAACATTTCCAGCAGATGCCATGAGCTACTGTCCACATCCTCAGACTCCAATAGTGAGGTTTAACAGACATGACCAAGGCCTCCGTTCCCCAATGTCCTCCTTCATGAACTTTCTCCAATATTCCCCTCATGACAATGGGTGACACCACCTTGACTCCCTCCAACGTCTTCCATCCCTCTGGGGTTTTGACACGTCCCTCTTTCTCCAACTCCAACTTTTCCTTTTCCTCTGGCTCCCATTCCTCCTTCTCGTCCTCCTTTTCTAGTATTGGTATAGATACCATTACCAACTCTATCTCCTCTGTGGCTTCTTTCGCCCATTTATCCACCCATCGGTTTCCCACAACCTCTGGTGTATTCCCCTTCTGATGTGCGTTCACATGGACAATTGATACTTGGCTGGGGAGTTGCAATGCCTCTAAGGCTTGCTCTACCAACTGCACTTGGTCTATTTGCTACCCATCCACCTTGATATACCCTCTTTCTTTCCAGATTTTCCCAAACGTGTGCACCACCCCCATGCATACTTGGAATCAGTCCAAATAGTTACTTCCATCCCCTCAGCCAATTCCAAGGCAAGCAATTCACATTTCTGGGCTGACCAAGCAGCTGGGAGTAACTCTTTCTCTATCACCTTCCCGGTTACTATTGCAAACTCAGATTTTCGCTTTCCATTTTCCACCCTGCTAGATCCATCTATAAACCACCTCTCTTCCTTCTCCAATGGAGTCTCTTCCAAGTCCTCTCTAACCTTTGTCATGAGATCCACTTGCAATAGACAATCATGGTTTTCCGGCTCCCATGCCTGCCTTCTCCCCTGCAAGAATTCTGCTGGATTCAGATTCTTGTCTGTCCCTATTACCACATCAGGGCTGGTTCTCAAAATGGTTTCATACTTTAATATCCTCCCTTTGGTCATCCAAGTGGTAGCCAGCTGGCTCAACACTGAGTTGACCTGATGAGGCGAATGCACCACCAAAGCTCTCCCAAAAGTCAACTTCTTGCTCTCCACCACCAACATCGCTGTTGCTGCCACAGCCTGAACACAAACTGGCCATCCTTTCACAACCGGCTCCAAACCCTTGCTTAGGAAGGCTTCCGGCTGGTACTGCCCCCTCATCTTTTGGGCAAGAACTCCAACTGCTGTTCCCTGAGCCACCGCCACTTACAAATGAAACTGTAGTTTCAGGTTTGGCAAAGCTAAAACCGGAGCGGTTGACAAAGCCTTCTTCAGCTCTTCCCAACTTTTACCACCTCCCTCCTCCCATTCTATGTGCTCTCCCTTTCCAGGCAACTTTCTATGGAAAAACTGTGCCAACTCTATGAATTGGTCTACCCAGATTCTGCAATATCCCAACAATCCCAACGATTTCCGCACCTCTGTCTTGTTCCTGGGAGGAGCCAAGCTCATGATCCCCTTCACCCTTTCAGGGTCCAAGGACCTAACCCCCTGCTGAATGTAATGTCCCAAATACTTCACCTTCTTCTCAACAAACTGAAGCTTCTCTTTTGAGACCTTCAGTCCCTGCTCCTTCAGCCAATTCAACAGACTCACAGAAGCCGCTCTCACTCCCTTATCTTTCTCTCCAGTTAACAACAAGTCATCCACATACTGAATCAGGGTAATTCCTTTCTCTCTCTCAAACGACACCAACTTTTCTTCCAAAGCCTGTCCAAACAGCAAAGGGCTCTCGGTATATCCCTGAGGAAGTACCGTCCACCTCAACTTCTGTTTCTTTCCACTCTCAGGATCATTCCATTCAAAAGCAAACAAGTCTCTACTCCCCTCCTCCAAGGGACACGCCCCAAAGGCATCCTTCAGATCTATTACAGTAAACCATTTGTCTTTTGGAGGGATTTGCCCCAAGATGGTATAGGGATCAGGAACCACTGGAAATCTAGGAACCACTATCTCATTGATCCTCCTCAAATCATTAACCAATCTTTACTTCCCATCCTTTTTTATTACTGCTAAAACCAATGAATTGAACGGTGACATCGTAGGCTCCAATAGTCCCTGTTTTAATAATCTGTCAATCACTGGTTTCAATCCTTCCCTACCTTTCTTACTCAGGGAATATTGTGGAGTCCACAGTTTAGTTATCCCTGGTTGTATCTTGATCTGAATGGGCTGTATTGCCATCCTACTAACCCCTTCACCTCCTGCCCACACATCCGATGATATCTTCTCCTCATCTTCCATTGTTAACATACACATGCGAACTTCCTTCTTTCTATCCCACAATTCTATTCCAAAAACATCCAACAAGTCTCTTCCTTGCAAGTTCACCCCTGAATCCGGAATATACAATATTTTGGTTTCAGTAACCACATCGTTCAATTCCAATCTTACCTCTTCCAAAATCTTGACCTCTTGGGATTTCCCACTCACCCCAACCACCTTTAAAGTCTGCTTCGACCTGCATGCTCCCTTTACCGGATTGCATACAGATGTCCGACTTGTACCAGTGTCGATCAGGAACAGCTGTTCCTGATGGTCAGGACCCACTAACACATTTACCAGTGGCTCCCCATGGGTCCCTCTTGGGGAGCCGGAACTTCCCTAATCATATAGGGCATAGCTTCGTTCCTCTGGGGTTTTGGGACATTTGCGCACAAAATGTCCCTCCTTCTCGCATCTGAAGCAAGTCCTACTCTGGGACGGCCATTGGAATCGACCACCTTGATTGCCCCCTGGACCTCATTGCCTAACTGGAGGTCTCCACTCCCTGTTGGGAGATCTTTCATCTCTCCACCTTGACCTCAGATCTTACATCCGGGTCTCCCTGTCTTTCCTAACTTCATTCTTGGCTGTCATCTGCACAGCAGCTACCATCATCTGAGACTTCTGTTTGGTTTTAATTGAGTCTCAGTTCACAAAAACCTGTTGTGCTGCTCTCATCAAATCTGTCATGCCCAAATCAGTCCATCCCTCTAACTTCTGAATCTTTTTCTGGATATCTGGCCATGCTTTGGTGATGAATTGTATCTTCAGGAGAGTCTCGAAGGCAGGGGTTTCTGGCTCTAATCCGGAGTACTTGGTTAACCCTTCCTGGAGCCGTGCACAGAAATCCCCCGGGGACTCATCCTTTCCTTGTGTTATTTCAAATGCTTTGGTCAACTTTTTCTCTTGAGGGATGGCCAATTTAATTCCTTCAATAATCATGCGTTTCATGTCTCTCATGTGCCCCCTATAATCATAATTGATGTTCCAATTTGGATCGGCTATGGGGAACTTTGTGTCTGCAGCCACTGCTCCCTGTTTCCCTGCATGTCTCCTATCCCAGGCAGCCATTGCTGCCCTCCTAATGAGGTTCCTCTCTTCGGGGGTGAAAAGGTGTCCAAGAATATACATCAGTTCATGGTATGTGTATTCATTGGGCCCCAGAAACAAATCCAACTGTTCCGCCACTTCATGAGCATTCTCATGGAGTTTTGGAAGGGTCTTTTTTAGATCCCGTAACTCAGCAGATTTTATGGGGACAGCCACGAAAATGGTGACTGGATTCCCCTGCTCATTCATGCCATTTGGGACTTCTCTGACTGGGAAGGCTGACACGGGATTGGCCGACCTTCCTCCTAGAGGCAATTTCTCTAGGTCCTTGTTTAATTGAGCCAGTTCCCTTCTGAGCCCTGGATATGCAGGCGGAGGTGGAGCCTGGGAGCCGGAGCCAGCAGGGAGCCGGCAGGGGCAGTGGTGCCGGGACTGCCAGAGCTGATGCTGGTGGACTCCTCATCTAGTCCTCAGTTTTGCTTTTCTCCACCTTGTTGACAAACTGTCCTACTTCTGTTTCTGGTGGAACTGGACCTTCAAAGTGAACATGATACCATACCTCCAGATAAGGTATTTGCTCCTTCATCCGGTGTTTCACTATATACTCTTTCAACTGAGTTATCCAGTACACGCTGGTAATCCCTTCGGGATCCCAGTGGTAAGAAGACTCAAGGTCTACTAGGGGATACTTTGGCCACCTATGTCGGTATAGGTAGATCATTTTCTTTTTCTCTAGACTCCGAGTGTAAGTCCTCAGATGGGGCAAGGACCATTGTTGTAGTAGTTGATCCAATGGGGAGTCAGTCGGAATCAGCCTTCTTGGGGTCTTTTCTATCTCTATACTCGTTCCCTCTTGGAATGTCTCACACTTGCTTTGTCCCTTTCCCATTCTCCATGCTACCTGCCAACAATCTCCCAGAGATTCCTAACTCAGGGATTTCCGCTGTCCTCCAGCAGTCGCTGGATTCCCAGAGTTTAAGGACAGTGTATGCCTTCTTCTATTCCAAAAGGCAACAAACTCACCTAATACACCCCTGGTCTCCCAGAGACAAAAGGAGTGTGGGTGTCCCCACTTCTGGTGATCAATGACACTCCCGGAGCGTCGGGCTGGTTTCTCTCTCACTTGTTTCCAAGGATTGTCTGCTAAGTCCAGTTACCCTGGGATCTGACTGAGACAAGGGAGGGGCCCCTCTACAATGGGACGCAATGGCACCATACTTACCCAGTCCCTTTTCTCTAATCAAAATTCTGTCAGGGCCCCACATTGGGTGCCAAATTGTGAGGTGGCACTGATGAAAAGACCACCAAAAGATTCGTTGATCCAAGGAAACAAGGGTTTATTATGCATTTGCAAAAGCGAGTCCCCTCAGGCATTGAAGGAACCCAGAACAAAATTCAGGCAGCACTTTTATACCCTAACTGTCCGCCCCCTCGTACGAGGGCTTGGCTCACATTCTTCCTGTTTTCAAATTGACACATATACATTTCGAAGGTTTATGCGTTTCCCTATCTGGCAAAAGCAGTTACACAGTTTCTGACACATCAGCACTTTATTACAATTCCCCATTGTTCTATCCTCATCCTGTTTTTTTCTCTCTTGTGCACAAACTGGAACACTTCCTTATCTTGCAGAGCTATTGAGTTTGAGACACTTCCTTATCTATTTTAGTGGGCCATCCAACATGACTTCGGTTCTGCTCACAAAGCTAATCTAAATCAGGCACCACAGCTGATAGATAGAATTGAGGAGACAGAAATGGATAATAAGTGCCAGCTCTGCAAAGAAGCTGAAGAAACATTGGACCAGGAATGGAATTCTAGCTGTCCAGACTGGTTCTATGGACCTATTTGTTATGATTCTGCAAAGTTGAACAGCTGATCATCGGGGGGGGGAGCAAAAATAGTGACTTACCAAAAATTAGGCTAAGGCAGTTAAATGGTGCATATGCAAGATAAGGAGTGACTGGGTGGGGAGGGGCAGATGGGGAGAGGCAGGCCAGCCAGTGGCTCAATTTGCCAGTTTTCCAAACTTTGCAGAATAGTAATAACTGGTTCTATGGAACCAGTCCAAACAGGTAGAATCCCATTCCTGGTCCAATGTTTCTTCAGCTTCTTTGCAGAGGTGGCACTTGCTATCCATTTCTGTCTCCTCAATTCTGTCTTTGCATGCATTTGTTCTTAAGGCTTGGTTTAATGTATTGACCATGTAATACATTGTCTTTTCATTTCTCTATTTCTTTATTTGTTTTTTTTTCAGGTCAGTTTGGTCTCTCCAGGTCTCAGCAAAACTTCCTATGGTAATATACTAGTTTCCATGCAACTTCTTCACTGTCCTTCAGATTATCTTCTAATGCTTTTTTTCTTTCTTCAATCATTGCATCCCTGCTAAATTAAATTTCCAAATTTCTTTATCTGTTTTTAAAAGTATAAAACCACAAAATTATTATGGAAAGTTTGTTGATCTTAATTGGCTCTCAATGCTGTTTCATTTGCTAATATATACAGTTTTAATTGTGATGTTATGATCAATTGTAAGCTACAAAAAGATGAAGAAATTTCCTAGTTTTTCATATATATAAACCCACAGGTAAAAGAGAAATTGCACAGATTTCTCTGATGGATCACATAATTGAAACTGTGAGACTGTTCAAACAACTTTATGCTATGATTGTATCTGTAATGATATTGAATACCTTGAAAACATTTCTACAAACAAATATTCTAAATAATAAATGCATTCCTGCTCTGTTGAGTTCTACAAATTGATTATGTCTTATAAAGCTGTGAATTTTTACTACTAAAATGGCTCAGAACGCTCAAACTGCCCAAGGAGCTGCTGATACAGTTTTACAGAGGAATTATTGAGTCTGTCATCTGCATCTTTATAACTGTCTGGTTTGGTTCTGCAACCCAACAGGACAGACTTCAGTGGATAATTAGGACTGCAGAAAAAACAATTACTACCAACCTGCCTTCAATCAAGGACCTGTATACTGCACGAGTCAAACAGAGGGCTGTGAAAATATTTACAGACCTCTCACATCCTGGACATAAACTTTTTTAACACCTACCCTCAAAATGATGCTATAGAGCACTGCACACCAGAACAACTAGACACAAGGACAGTTTTTTCTCAAAAGCCATCACTCTGCTAAACAAATAATTCTCTCAATACTGTTAAACAATTTACAAAGTTTGCACTACTCCTACTATTAATCTTCTCATCACTCCTTATCACCCATCCCCTCCCACTTGTGACTGTATGACTGTAACTTTGTCACTTGTATCCTTTATATTGACTGTTTCCTAGTATGATTTGATTGCTTATTGTACCCTATGACTATCATTAAGTGTTGCACCTTATGATTCTTGACTCTTGATGAATTTGCTTTTATGTATGCTGAAAGCATTTGCACCAAGACAAATTCCTTGTTCAATCACACTTGGCCAATAAAGAATTCTATTCTATTCTATTCTATTCTATTCTATTCTATTCTATTCTATTCTATTCT
>BLBF01000044.1:26394868-26445780 GCA_015471245.1 Laticauda colubrina | reverse complement strand
CTATTCTATTCTATTCTATTCTATTCTATTCTATTCTATTCTATTCTCAAATGCATAAGAGATGCTTGGAATTACATCTACCACGTGTTAGAAATCACTGATTGAGAAGTATATCACTCAATTGGAAAGGAGTAACTGAAAAGATTTCACATTGTAAAAACAAATTTTGGATGATCTCTACCAGTGATGGCTAACCTTTTCATTATTGTGTGCCGAAAGTGCACACTTATGCATGCCTGCACCCATAATGCAGCATGCATATGACCCCTGCATGCACCATGCAACTCTACACATGCATACATGACATCCCTGCACATGCCCCACCCAGGGGTGGGATTCTACCAGTTTGGCTCAGTTCTATAGAACTGGTTGTTACGGTTCCCGGAAGTTCGGAGAACTGGTAAATAGGATCTCTGGCTGGCCCTGCCTCTCTCCAATGTTCCAAGCAGTAGCTCAGGTGCCAGCAGAAATGGCTCTACATGCCACTTTGAAATATCTTTCAGAACCAGCTCCTTGCCAAACCTATGATCACTAGCCACAGTCATCCCCATCTTCAAAAAGGGAGATCTCAGCCTAGTTGAAAACTACAGACCAATCTCTTTATGCTGCATCACCTGTGAAGTCATGGAATCAATTATTAACCAATCCATTATCCTCCACTTAGAGACAAGCAATCTACTCTCTAATAAACAATTTGCTTTCAGAAAAAAACTATCCTGTAATCTGCAACTCTTACACAGCAAAAACATATGGACTACACAACTCGATCAGGGCAAAGCAATGGATGCAATCTACATAGACTTCTGTAAAGCCTTTGATTCAGTGGTACATGACAAACTACTCCTAAAGCTAAAATCTTATGTATCTCTGGACACCTGCATAACTGGATAGAAGCATTCCTGTCAATCAGACAACAAATGGTCAAAATTGGAAACATCTTATCAAATTCTGTACCTGTAAACAGCGATGTCCTTCAAGGCAGTGTTCTAGGACCAACTCTCTTCATACTCTACATAAATACCCTCTGTGATCATATGAAGAGCAACTGTGTTCTCTTCGCTGATGATATAAAGCTATTCAACACCATAGACAATATTGCTACCATTCAAAAAGATCTCGACTATGTATCAGAATGGTCAAACAAATGGCAACTTCAAAGCTCAACAAATAAAAGCTCTGTCTTACATAAATAAGAAAAAATATTTTTTAAATAAAACACAAGCTGAATAGTCAAGACCTTGTTGATGATCCAAACTCTGTCAAGGACCTTGGAGTACTCATCTCTAATGATCTAAGTGCTAGAGCCTACTGTAACTATATCGCCAAAAAGGCATTAAGAGTTGTTTACCTAATCCTACGTAGCTTTTTCTCTGGTAATATCACACTACTAACTAGAGCATACAAAACATTTACTAGACCAATACTTGAATACAGCTCATCAGTCTGGAATCCACATTACATATCTGATATTGATACAGTTGAGAAAGTCCAGAAATATTTCACAAAAATTCTCCACTCCTCTACTCATTGCAGAATACCTTATGCCATCAGACTTGAAATTTTAGACCTAGACAACCTAGAACTACGCCGCCTTCGGTCTGAGCTAAGTATAGTACATAAAATTATATATTGCAATGTCATACCTATTAATGAATACTTCAGCTTCAACCATAACAATACAAGAACACACAATAGATACATACTCAAGGTAAACCACACCAAACTTGATTGCAGGAAATACAACTTCAGCAACAGACTGGTCAATGTCTGGAATACTCTACCTGACTCTGTAGTTTCTTCCCCAAACCCCAAAAACTTCAACCTTAGACTGTCTACTATTGATCTCACCCTTTTCCTAAGAGGTCTGTAGGGGGTGTGCGTAAGCACGCCAATGTGCCTACCATCCCTGTCCTATTGTTTTTTTTTATTGTTCTTATATGTATCGATTTCATATATTCATAACTATGTTTACACTTATACATGTTATCTTATAATCACTTGACAATATAAAGTAAATAGATAAAAATAAAAATGTGTGCCATAGATTCGCCATCATGGATCCATACATGCTGAGAACACTGAAATTTCATTTCTGATTTCTCTTACAGGTGAAGTCTAATATTTATTCCACTTTCAGACAGAACTAAAAATAATGCCTAAAGTCCAAGACAAGAACTGGGATCAACTATTTAATTTTTCCCTTTGTTATTTTACATATGGTCCTTTAATAAATAAATAATTTTTTGAATACTGAATCAAATATATGAACTCAGAAAATTTTAAAATCTAATCAAAAATTAACAGATTTGAGTAGGAAATTTGATTAGCAGTTGGTGGTCTATGGCAATTCATTAAAAAAGCAAGGGTATAATTATAAACAGTACTAAGGAAGAAATAAATGGAGCATAGCTGTTAAGGCAAGTGGCTACACACCAAAAAAATGATGAAAAATTGAATCATATACAAGGTGAGAAAAGGGGCAACTCATCAAAGACAAGTATTCAGAGAGAGTGTAGAATTGTTAAAATGGTGTGTGAAGGTTAAAACTCAGAATGAACTGAAATTGGCAAAGGATGCCAAGAACAACAAAATAGCTCCTTCAAATATGTCACAATAAAAGGAAGATCAAAAAATTAATATAGTAGCATCAGAGATGGATGATTCAGCCGTGATTTGATTTGAATTGGAGATTCAAGATTAGAAAAGAATAAGATTTTGTACAAGTTTGCAGTTCAGACTTTAAAACAATGAATTTTACTGGATCCTATTTCAGATTCAATTAAAAACTATTCATATATAGTCTATAATGGGAAAGGATCACAGTGAATTCTCCATCTGAACTGGAAGGGTTGATGCCAAGACTGGCCTGCTGCTGCTTTTTCATTCTTACTTTACTAAAATTACTAAAGCTAGGACACGAAAGAGGGCAGTTACTCTCAAGAATCATCCTTAATGCTTTGTTTTTGCTAATGACTCAATCTGCAAATCCTCGCACTGAAGCATTGTGAAGGCAACAGTTCCCAAGCCATGGAACTCCTCAATACATCACTCTTAGAGCTTCTCAGAATGAGGAATAGAAACTGACAACTCGTATAGAGTCGTGGAGAAATGTAACAGGAAAAAGCCAACACTATCCTTCTGGGCTTCTGAAGTATCTACTCTGACTCATAAGGAGACTATTTGTGGCAGCAGATATTAAAGCATATAATTGCAAAAGAATACTTTTTATAATCTTCTATTTGTTTGTGATCTGGATCAGAGTTTCTCAGCTTTGCAAATTTTAGGATGTGTGAACCAGCTCCCTGAATTTTCTCCAACAAGCATGCTTGCTGGGGAATTCTCAGAATTAAAGTCGATACACGTTAAAGTAGCTAAGATTGAGACATACTGATCTAAACTTTTAATCAAATCAGTGATCACCCCAAACAAATGACTTGAATGGATAATGGCAGTGGGCCCCAACATTTCTGGCTCTTTGACTGGAAGCAGCAGTGGTGACGGGAGAGGGATGCTTTTGCGCATGCATCCACTGCTTGCACAAATGCAACTTTGCACGCACGAGTGCTTGGCTGTTGCTTGTGTGGCCCAATTCACAATAGCCTGTGACTCAGTCCTGGGCTGCAGACTGCGTGTTGGGGACCCCTGAGTAATGTGATAATGATAGGATGGAAAGAAAGAGTTATATCCCTCTAGCCTCATTGATTGAAGAAAGTGGGGGAAAGAGGGAATTGGGCAGGTCTCAGACACTTAATAAGATTATGAGAAAATACTGTTATAGTAAACCAAGCATAGTTAACCAAGCACTATACTTTTAGGATTAAAAATGAGAAATCATTTCAAAAGCTGCCATGAAGTCTCAAATTGAAATATTGCAATCCAGCTCAGGAGATACTAAGACCACTACTGGCATAATGGTTAAGGAAGAGATCAAAAGGCACTTAAGATGAGGCAGCTAGTTATATCTCTTTTTCTTTTTGCAAAGAGTCCATCTGTTTATAGTTTTAGAGCACTGAAGCAGCTGTAAAATACATGTATCTCAGTGTTGGGATTCAATTTTCTTTACTACCAGTTCTGTGGATGTGGCAGGGAAAGGATACTGTAAAATCACCCAGGTGGTATTTCTGGTTCTCCAAACTACTCAAAATTTCCAGTACTGGTTCTCCAGAACTGGTCAGAACCTGCTGAATTCCACCTCTGAGGTATCTGGCCTGTGAACAGAGCTCTCTGCAGTATAAGTCAAGGATATCTATAAGCAGGATGAAAAAAAGTCACAACATTAGTTATAATTATATGATCAAAGCCCTATTTTTTTATGTAAGGACTGAGTCTTGAACATTTTTTTGTCTTCCTCCCTGTGGAGATACCTAAGGTTAGTTTATAAAAGTTCAGGATAAAGGATGGTAGACTTAAAAAGACTTTTGAAAGGAGAAGACTTACTATATCAGTGTATTCTTCAAGACATATTACAAAGAGTTACAGTCAGTAACTAGAACCCAATCTACAGTTAAGAATAAAGACAGAAATAATCACTTTTGCAGGAAGTGGCTTAAAATATTATCATTACTTTTTTTTATATAACTGAATAAATTCCCAGTAACTAATAAACAATATTTCTGTGAATTATTCTTAGAAGTGAACAGTGGATTACTATTAAGGTGGCCTCTTGTAATCCAGATCTAGTCTTAGGAGCAAATTGCATAGTAAAAACCCAAAGTTACTTAAGAACCTCGAACTTCAAAAATTATACAGTTTTATCCATAATGCTGCACATACATCCTGCTCTAGAATTTAACTCACTGTATTAACCAAATTAGTTTTCCTAACAGTTAAAGGTAATGATACTTTCTGCCATCAATTAAAATAAAATAAATACTTGAAATTTCTAAATATTGAAAAAATATGTGTGATATTATTACAGAAGCAAAGCAAAGCAAGCAGACTCCTAGGAAAAGCAGTCTTTCAATTATCCTGAGTTTTCTTCATTCAGGGTTACAACTTAAGCAACACTCAAATGATTAAAATGTGGCAGAATGGCATGCTACCAGTTCAGCCTGGTTCTATAGAACCTGTAGCTGCAAAGAGCAGCTGACACTGAACCAGTTCAGTATTTGGTCCACATGCCTGTCCGGGCTCTCGGCTATCCTTTATTCCCTGCTTTTTCCTCCTTGAATGCTTTGCATGGCACAGCTGAGGTTGAAAAAGCAGGAAACAAGAGGTCTTTCAAATGTTGCACACTGGAATGCAGCGCTTGTCAGCTGTCCAGGCAGCACAGCTGATGATTTCTTGCAAATGCTGCACACATGATTGTCCCCAGTTCAGAGAACTGGCAAATTGCTCCACTGGCTGGCTCCCCACCCACTCACTCCTGACCTAGCATGCGAGCCATCTAGCATGCCTGGTTTGGTAAGTTGCTATTTTTTATTTTTTTTCCCCTGACCATTAGCTGTTCTGCTCTGCCAGGAGATTTAGATTAGCTAGAAAGCAGGACATCCTTGGATTTCTTGCTTTCTAGCTAATCTAAAAGCAGAGCAAATCTTCCTTTGGACTAAAGCTTTTCAGTGCAGAATCAGGTAGCCAATTGTAGATAGATAGATCTCTAAGTGAATCTGTGATTCTGTGAGCAACTCAATCTGCCTGCTTGCTTTGCCTGCTTTTGGGTAAAGTTGCTCTTTTTTATTAAAAAAATATCAATATTTACAAAAATATTTGTAATATTTACACACTAAGCCATGCCCAATCAGCAAGCCATGCCCACCCAGTCACATGACCACCAAGCCCATACCCACAAATTAGGCCACACCCACAGAACCAGTTGTTTAGAAATTTGAATCCCACCCCTGAAATGTGGTTTCTGTTTTTTAGTGAACTGAACCAGCAAATACCACCTCTGACTGGAGATTTTACAGTATCCTTCCTCTGCCACATCCCACCAAGCCATGCCCACAGTACTGATAGTAAAAAGAATTGAATCCCATCACTGATGCTTATATATTTATCTGAGGAAATGTACCTTCAAAAGTTAAAATGGTCCTTTCTTTGTGAGGAAAATTGAATTCACTGGAGTAAAAATTTATATTGCAAACTTATACTTTTTTTTTCACCTTTTGTTTTCCAAATGCATCATACAAACTTAGAGTGCTATGTACAGAGATCAAATGTTCAAATTTATTTTTTTCTAGCCTATAATGGAACAGTGCCCTAATATTGTAATTTCATCTTTATATATCTGAAATCAGCAAAGGCTTGAATTTCTCAAAATTATGTTTCAGAGACTTATCTTCTGTCCTCAGATTCCCTCTATTTGAAGCAAACTTCAACACCATAATAGAGAAGAAAAAAGAATATAATTGGAATTTGTATATTTTAAGCATTGAATTAATTACTGCACTATTCATAGACTTTGATCTCAAGATTTCATCATTCTTATCTTGGTATTTAAAGAACTGAAGTTTAAATAGCCATGTTATTATTAAATGTTTAAATAAAATAATTAAGAACTAATATACTTCCTCCTCAATAAACTCTCAAATTAAAAACCCCAAAGATAGTTTACCAGACTCCAATGAGTTCTCAAAGTTTATAGATTCTCAGGTGAATGTATTAAAGGCCCTGTCACACTGCCCAACAGATGCAAAACGGACACAACGGATGAGCAAAATGTTCCATCCATTGTTATACGCTCTCAAAAGGGGCAAAAATTTGCATAACCGGAGCAGATAACACAGACGCGGGGAGTACGCAGAGCGGATGGAAAGCGGATGCGGAACGGAAGCCCAGCGGATGGAAGCGGATGGGAGTGGATGGCACATCCGCTAGGCTTCCGGGGGGGGGCGCAGCAAAGCGGATACGGAACGAATACAGCGGATGCACAGCAGATGAAGCGGATGCAGAGCAGAAGCCTAGCGGATGCACAGCGGAAGCCTAACGGATGCCTGGCGTTAATTGCACATGCGGGGGGGATGCATTGCGTAAGCCATGTGGATATAAAGGGAAGCAGCTCGCACGTGGCCAGCATTCGGAGGAAAGACCTGCTGCAGGATACATTGAGTCCTTGCCTGCCCTGCCTGCATGCCTGCCTGCAAGCCTTGCTGCTAGCTTCCCTGCCAGCCCGCCTCCAAGCCTCCTGGCCAGCCTCCCTGCCAGCCTTGTTCTCTGCCTGCCTTCCAGCCTCCCTGCCAGCTAGTCTGTCTGCCAGCCTTGGTGCCTGCCTGCCTGCCTGCCTTCCTGCCAGGCTTCCTGCCAGGCTTCCTGCCAGCCTTTCTGCCAGCCTTCCTGCCAGCCTTCCTGCTAGCCTTCCTGCAATCCTTGGTGCTTGCCAGCCTCCCTGCCAGCCTCCCTGCCAACCAGCAACCCCACAACCATGGGGAAGAAGCGAAAGTCTCAGCAACCTGCCGCCATCCCTGGCAAGAGGGACGGGGCCACCCTCCCACCCCGTCCCTGACTCTGCTTCGGCTGGGGCTTCTGCTGCTCGGGCTCGCTGTTCTGGTGCTGGAGCTTCTGCTGAAGCTGCTCCTGGCGGTGGTGCTTCTGCTGCTGCGTACTCTGCTGAAGCTGCTCCTGGTCCTGCTGGTCCTGCTGGTCCTGCTGGTCCTGCTGGTCCTGCTGGTCCTGCTGGTCCTGCTCATCCTGCTCGTGCTCCTGGACTTGCTCGTACTGCTCATGCTCCTGGTCTTGCTCATCCTGCTCATCTTGCTTGTGCTCCTGGTCCTGCTCGTGCTCCTGGTCCTGCTGGTGTTGCTGGTGCTGCTGCTGGTGGTGCTGCTGGGGCTCCTGGTGCTTACTCTGCTGCTGCTGATCCTGGTCCTGCTGATCCTGCTGCTGCTGCTGCTGATGATGATGATGATGATTATGATCCTGCTGGTGATGATGATGATGATGATGATGATGATGATGATGATGATGATGATCCTGCTGGTGCTGGTGCTGCTGGTGGTGTGGAGGAGCAGCCCCTACTACCTGGGAGCCCCTCTGATGAGGGCCCATCTGGTCCTGGCAAAGGGAGGAAGAGGTGTATGCAGGGACGGGAGAGGAGGCAATACTTCATTGAGGAGGAACACGAGGATGAGGTGCTGGAGTGGCTGAGAGAGAATGACTATCTGACCGGCTGTACAGGGACACCAAAAGGAAGCAGGCTGCTTGGAGAGAGAGGGCGGAGAGTATGGGTTACACTTCGGAGGTGCTCCTCGGCTGGTGGAAGCATATGCACACCTGGTACGGGAAGCTGCACCTCAAGAAATCTGGCCAGGCCACGGTTAAGCTGACGGACAGAGAGACCTACGTCATGGCCAGGTGCAGCTTCCTGGAGGGTGAGATCTGCCACCGAGGAGCACCAGCAGCCCCTCTGTCTACCCTCTCTCTCTGGCAGCCTGCTGAGAGCCAGTCCTCTTCCGGCCGAGAGTCAGTCCCTGTCTCCAGGCAGGTTTCTGTGGAGCGTGCCACGGCGGATAACCCGCGGACAGATGTTGTAACCATGGTGGAGCGTGTGGAGGATTCCCTGGTGCGGTGGGAGAAAGGAGACATCGAGTCCACCACAGTCGTAGCTGCATCCACCCCCCCCCCCAGTTCTGCCTCCACAGAAAGGCAGAGAGCCAGACAGCAGGAGGGGAAGAGCAACACTGTCCTGCTGGAGATCAGGGACACCATCCGCACCAGCATAGATCTCCTCTCTCAGCTGGTCAGCACCGACTCCTCATCCTCCAACCACAAGCCCTTCCTCACCTATGTCAACCAGACCCTCAGGAACATGGAGGAACCCCAGTACCAGGTGGTGAAGGACAGGATCACCGATCTGCTTCACAACCCTCCAGATCCAGAGGAACCTGCTCCCACCCAGTCCAGGTCTGCTCCTCCACCCCAGGTGATGTCCCTCCCATTCCAAGGCTTCCCACAGCCCCTCACCTACCAGGGCTACAGCTACCAGGAGGTCCAGCAGCACAGGCAGCAGCCCTTTCAAGTCCAGGCACAGAGTCATCGGACGACACCGTTGCCACTGATTCCACTGATGCCACCCACGACAATGATGCCACCGATGACAGCGATGCCACCCATGCCAGTCCTCACCCAGCTGCAGACCAGACACCCCCACTACACTACTCCTTCCTCCACCCCACAGCCAAGCCCGGCCTCAGTACATCTGTCATCAGTACTGGGGCTGACACACCATGGCATGGAGGAAGGACCTGTCAGCATCGCGGGTCTGAGCCAGCTGTCTGAGAGCTTCCTCAACACACCATCCCCTGTTGTCCTCTCGGGGCCAGGCACCCCAATGATGATACAGACCAGCACTGCAGCACCACCCACCTCCACATCACCTGGACCCTTCACCCCTGAGACTGGGCACACCTCCGAGTGACCAATAAGAGTGCCAGAGACTGGGTAGCTGGCTACCTGTGGACTTTATTTGGACCCTTGACTTGGGTCATTTTTCTTTTACAGCTTGTTGTTCAATAAAGTTTATCTTTGATTCACACACTTGCTTCATTTCTTTTTTTGTAATAAAGTCTTGGTGGAAACTTTTAGAATTGGTTTAAGCCTTTACATGCTTGTGGGATGGGTTAAGATAGCAGTGGGATGGGCAGGGATACCTGTAGGATGGGTAATAGCTATAGGATGGGTAAGGATAGCAGTGGAATAGATAAGCCTCCAGTGCAAGCATAGTGGGACTGTATGGTCCACCCTCCCTGGTGCCACACCTATGGCCCTTTATTATCAATAATAATGTAATCAATCATCCACACATGTCAACATAAACACAACTCTTTATTAAATGTCCTGTTCATTGTAGGCCCACCCAACATACATGGCCCAATCTCATCCATGTGATGAGACAGGCTGAAGAAAGCACCCGTTAATCATCTATCATCCTGTCTTGCCACTCCACTGCTCCAGCTGGGGAGTTGCACCAGTGTCTCAGGAGGTTGCGCTACTTCTTCCCTTCATGTGAGGCTCTGTTGGGGCCTTGCACATCCTCAGTGTCTATCAGGTTTCGCCCTTGCCTCCATTCCCCAGGCTCCATGTCCCCATTGCCTTGTTGGAGGTCCACGAGCCTGTTCTGCAAGACTGGGTAGCGGGTGCGCATGAGATTGTGCAGGATGCAGCAAGCTTCCACGATCCTCCTCATGGTCTCTGGGTGATGCTGCATGGTGGTGAGAAGTACCTGGAACCTGTTGGCCAGGATGCCAAAGGCGTTCTCCACCACCCGCCTTGCCCTGGACAGCCTGTAGTTGAAGATCCTCTCTTCACGGGTCAGGAGTCTGGAAGTGTATGGCTTCATGAGGTAGGTTCTGAGGGAGAAGGCGTCATCCCCCACAATGAAGTAGGGCACATCTTGCGTGTCGTTGGGCAGGGGGTCTGGATCTGGGAAGCCCATGATGAGGTTGCCTTCCAGCCCCTCCTTGAAGTCACTGGCATTGTATACCTGGGCATCTGAACATGAGCTGCTGCCTGAAGCATCGATGTACATGAACTTGTCGTCACCATCGAACATGGCAAAGAGGACGATGCTGAAGAAGCCCTTGTAGTTGAAATAAGTGGAGCCCGACTTGGGTGGTGCTTTGCAGGCCACGTGCTTGCCATCTATGGTTCCAACGGTGTGTGGGAAGTTCCACCTCTGATACCACTGCTCTGCAACTTTCTTCCATCAGTGGAGGGGCACTGGAGGAGCTCCTCCAGGTATTCTTCGATGATGGCCTGCACCACTTCTCTGACCACAATGCTGATGGTGTTG
Organism: Laticauda colubrina; assembly: GCA_015471245.1. Classification (NCBI taxonomy): domain Eukaryota; kingdom Metazoa; phylum Chordata; class Lepidosauria; order Squamata; family Elapidae; genus Laticauda; species Laticauda colubrina. Next base: position 26,435,054 of record BLBF01000044.1, on the reverse strand, counting down.
GGTGGCACCCTCCAGCCGTACTGCATGCTCCTGTAGGTGGTCCCTGAGGCCAGGTGGCGCAGAGTCAGTGCCACCTTGAGCCCAGGGTCCAGGCTGGACTGGAGGCTGGTGTTTGCCTTGGTCAACCTGGGTGTCAGCCGCTGCACAACTTCATCAAACATGGTTGGAGGCATCCTCATGAAGTTCTGGAATGCCCGAGTGTCTTTGTTCCTGAGCTCCACCATCAGCTTGTTGTACAGTCCGTACTCTGCTCTTCTCCCGATCCATCTTCGGACCCAGATGCTTCTTGGCCGCCTCTTTTTCTTCCCGTAGTAGAGTTCACAGAGCCTGTAGATGGCTTCCCACTGTTGCAGAAGGATGGTGGCTGCCAAAAGGACTGTGTTACGATCCACGGTGGACATGACTGGATGCTGTGGAAGAGCAAGAGTCAGATGAAGGCTGCAGAGGTCTGCACAGCTAGGCTGCTGATCTGAAAGTGAGATGCAGCTGAGTTGCTCCCCCTTTTTATAGGCAGTATAGGTGTCCCTTTGCATCCTCTAGGCATCTTCTAGGCATCCTTAATATCCGAGATAGGTCCTTTCTGCGAACGTTCTTTCCATTTTAAACGCTTTGTTTCCATGCTGCATCCGTTCTGCATCCGTTCTGCATCCGTTCCACTTCCTCCCTGCGTCCGAGTGGATGCGAGTTGCGCAGATGCAGAACGGATGCCTAGCGGATATAGCGGATGTGTAACAGATGCAGAACGGATGCCTAACGGATGCGTAGCAGATGCAGAACGGACGAATTGGATACATTTTCCGCGCAAAAGTTTTGACCAGCTCAAAACTTTCTGAGCGGATGAAATGTCAATAAACGGATGCTGGACGGATAGAGAGGAAGCAAAATGGAGGCAGTGAGTACATCGCGTTTTCCAACGGATGGCAAGCTTTTTTGTCCATTTTACATCCTCTTTGCATCCGTTGGTGCAGTTTGACAGGGGCTTAAGGGAGGAGATTGAATCTGATTTGCAAATCTGAAATGACCTATTTGTGTCAAAACTACTAGACTTCAGAAATAGATTATTACAAGGGAAAAAGTTGTTTTCTAACTATTATTTATCATAGTTGATGTGTGAAGAGAGTTAAAGTGAAATTCAGAGCTATAATCCAGAGCTATGGCTTTGGCTTTTTCTTCTATTTAAAAAGTGTCAAGATAGATAATAAGGATGGAAATAATTTTAGACACATAATCTTGGGTGACACCCCTGTTAACTAGTGCAGGACTTGATAGGGCACTCTTTATTTTGACTATTTGTTGCCTGTTTGATAGGAATGCAACTATCTATTTGTGCACTGATGCAGAAATGCCCTAAGAGCATAGTTTTAAAGTAGTTTGTCATGTACCATTGAATCAAAAGCTTTGCAGAAGTCTATATAAATTGTGTCTATTGCTTTACCTTGGTCGAGTTGTATAGTCCAAATATTTTTGCAGTGTAGGAGTTGTAGATTACAGGACAATTTTTTTCCTGAAACCAAACTCTTAGTTAGAGAATAGGTTGTTTGTCTCTAAGTGGAAGGTAATGGATTGGTTGATGATTGATTCCATGACTTTGCAGTGACACAACATAATGAGATTGATCTGTAATTTTCAACTAGGCTGGGGTTTCCCTTTTTGAAGATAGGAATCACCATGGCTAATGATCATAAGTCGGGCAAAGTGCTAGATCTAAAAGATATCTTGTAGATTGTGCTTAGTGGTTTGGATATTGCAGTGGAAAGCTTTTTTAAGAACTAGGAACATAATCCATCAGGGCTAATAGGTAGAGATGGTTTTTGTTTGCCTAGTGCTTTTTCAATATTATCTTCTGTAAAATCAATATGTAGTAGATCATTGTAATTAGTTGTGGTACAATTAGGAACTGCAGGGCATGAGTCATTACTATTGACAAAGACTGAACTGAAGAATATGTTGAAAATATTGGCCTTAATGGATTCATCATTACAGTCTTTTCTGTTAGGCTCTTTTTAGAGCTGCAGATGGCAGCAAGCAGGCTTCTCCATGAAAGCTGTGTGATGATTGTAACAGAGACTTGGCTTCACTGAGTTATACCCAATGCAGTAGTGGAGTTGACAAGCTGAGTCATTTATTGCTCTGATAGAAGTGGTGACTCCAGTAAGAGCAAGGGAGGTGGATTCTGGATCTATATACACAGTGACTGGTATGTTAACAACAGAGTAGTTTATATGTATTGTTCCCTATTTGTGGAACTGATGACTGTAACATGTAGGCCATTTTATCTGCCTAGAGAAATCACTGTGATAATTATTTTAGCTGTTTATACTCCACCTGATGCCAATGTCAATATGGCGCTTTTTAAGCTATATGACGTTATCTCCAGGCAGTAGCAAACTCACCCAGAGGGCACTCTTGTCATGGCTGGGGACTTAAATCAAGCCTGTTTAAAGACAGTTCTCCCTAGGTTTGTGCAGTACATGCAATTCTCCACCAGAGAGAAGAACACTTTAGACCATATGTACTCTAATCTGAAAGAGGCATATAGAGGAATCCCCCTCCCCCACTGGTGACCATCTTTCACTTATGTCATGCTCAAAGTATGTCCCTCCCAGGAAAAGAAGTCAGCCAGTCATGAAAATAGTTAAAATTTGGCCAGAGAGTGCTCTCAGTCAGCTGCAGGACTGTTTTGAAACCACTGAGTAAAGTGTATTTGAACATCAAGACCTGCATGAATACACTGATGTATTCTTTCTTACATCAAAGTATGCACTGACAGTGTAACAAAGGACAAGTGCATCAGAGTCTATGGGAACTGTAAACCCTAGATGACTGCCAAGGTATGGACACTTCTGAGAGCCCGGGATTCTGTCTTTAAGGCAGGAGACAATAATATATATATAGAGGCCAGGGCAAACCTTAGATTTAAGGTTTAAATCATTAAGTTGACAAAGCAATAATACAAATATATTGTATTGTTAACCTGAAGAAAGTGTGGCAGGGACTGCAGCACCGAACTAACTATAAGGGCAACATGAAGAACATGGTCAGTGCTGATGCCTCATTGGTAGAGGAATTGAACATCTTCACCTGCTACAAGGTGAAAAACCCAGACCTCATAGCCTCTGCCTACCAGCCTTCTGATTCCCAGCCACTCACCCTATATGAACATCAAGTGAGAGCTGCACTGAAGGCTGTGAATTCCAGTAAAGCTGCAGGTCCAGATGGGGTACTGGAGATAGTAGTAAAGACTTGTGCCAATCAATTAGCAGAGGTCCTGACAAGGATCATTAACATCTCCCTGCAAATGGTCTGTGTTCCAACATGCTTGAAAACAGCCGCTATTGTCCCAGTCCCCAAGAAAACAGCAATTAATTGTCTAAATGACTACAGACCTATCATGTTAAGAGCAGTAGTGATGAAATGCTTTGAAAGACTGGTTCTCCAACACCATAGGACATGCCTCCCACCAGACTCTGACAAACATCAGTTTGCCCACAGGGGGAACAAGTCAACAGATGATGCCATCGCCAATGCCTTACATTCTATAGCGAACTATCTGGAGAAAACTCCGGAAAATCTGGAAACTATGTCAGGATGCTTTTTAAGGACTACAGCTCCACCTTCAAGTTCTCCAAGATGGCGCCAATGATGGCTGCCTCGGTGAAATGCTCTCTAATGGTTTCTTTATTCCTTATTATCTGCAATTCACTACAGATTTCATACTCACAAGACCATCTGCTAAAAATTAGGCAATGTTTCCTTAAGGAACATCTTTCTGATTGCCCACCCCTACCTGTCTGTGCAAATGCAGAGGAGATTCTAACCAATTCCCTGGTGCTATGGATTACAACAAAGAAAGCAAAGAAGCAACCACGCCAGGAGAGGAGATGAGGTAAACGAGCAGGAATTTTAAACAAACTAAGGAATAGTCAATCTTTCTGACTAATTTACACTCACTGGCTAACAGGATGGATGAAATTCATCTCTTAAATAGATGGAATTCTGATTTTCATAATTCAGCTGTTCTTTGTTTTACTGAAACCTGGCTTTATCCACAAATTCATAGGGATAATACCATATACACCCCAGGATTTCAGACACTTAGATCAGACAGAATTGAAGAGACATCAGGTTAAACAAAGGATGCAGGATTATATGTATATATCAACAACAGGTGGTCTCAGGATATAATTATAATATATAAGTTTTTACACATCAACTGCAAGCCATTTTACTCTCCATGTGAGTTCTCCTCATTTCTCCAAATAACTGTGTATATTCCTCCACAAGTCTGTGTAAACAAGGCATTACGAACTCTTGCTGATCAAATTATAGAGGCTGAAGCCGAACAACCAGGTTCCCTTCCCATCATTTTAGGAGATTTCAATCAAGCAAATTAAAGGAAAGAGCACACAAAGTATTTCCAGCATGTAAATTGTCCCACCAGAGGCAAAAATACTTTAGACCACTGTTACACAACAGTAAAAGATGCTTATTGGTCTTTACCACGAGCAGCTGTGGGACATTCTGACCACTGCATGATTCATCTTGTACCTGCCTACAAAGACTTAAAACCATTAAACCAACAATTAAATTAGTGAAGACTTGGTTGGATGAGTCAAAACTGAAACTCCAGGCCTGTCTTGATTGCACTGATTGGAATGTTTTTGAAGATGCCTCTGCAGACTGAGATGAGCTCATGGATACTGTAACATCACATGTTAGCTTCTGCGAAGACTTATGTGTACCAACAAGGAACCTGAAAATATATAGTAACAATAAACTTTGGTTCACAGCTAAACTTAAGCAGCTACGTTGTTCCAAAGAGGAACCCTACAGAAAAGGTAACAGAATGCTACACAGCCAGGCCAGAAACATATTAACAAGAGAGATCAGAGCAGCAAAAAGAAGCTACTCTGGAAAGTTAAAGAATCAATTCTCAACAAATGAACCAGCAAACATGTGAAAAACTCTGAAAAACATCACTGGCTTCAGCTAACCTCCTTCCCAGGCAGAAGGAAATCAACAACAAACAGATGACCTGAATGTGTTTTATTGCAGGTTTGAAAAGAAACTACAGCCATCTATCTCCACAACCCACATCTCAAACACACCAACAACAGCCAAGCCTCCTACAACTGGCCCCAATCCATTGGGCTCACAACCTCTGATCACAGAAAAAGAAGTGCAAGATCTATTACACAGACAGAAGCCAGGAAAAGCACCAGGGCCAGACAAGATAACTCCTTCTTGCTTAAAAATCTGTACTGACCAATTGGCCCCCATCTTCACCCAAATCTTCAATAGATCACTCAAGATGTGCTATGTTCCTTCCTCTTCAAACATTCTACCATCATCCCAGTGCCAAAAAAGCCCTCCATCAAGGAACTGAATGACTACAGACCATGTCATATCAATTCCTTGATTGCTCAATTCTTGCTTAATTTTGAGTTCCCATTTTTCATTCAAAGTATCTAACAATATTTTCCATGTTAATAACATTTGGGTGAACTATTGCTTCCATTGTTGAAAGCCAAACAAATAATGTTGTTTTCTGACTTTCTCCCACACTAACAATAATGCATTCCTAATATAATGTATTTGAGAGTAACCATTCTTTCTTCTGTAAAAACCTTTATAAAAGAATATCTGATAGAGTTAACCTTGGAAATACTCTGAGTCACCTTCCTGGAAAGTGGTTATAAAGATATAAAGTGGGAAAACAAAAATGGTTCTTACCTCTAGCACTGACAGAGCATTTTGAAAAGCAAAACAAAGCACAAGGGGGACACTTACTGGGTAATGAGGATATACAACTGAAGGATTGTGGAAGTGAGGATTAACTATTCTTTGTGACATTAGCTCTGCTTTGTTTTTCTCTCTTTGTTTCTGGATAGTTTATATCTTACAACTGGTTGATCAGTAGTGGATTATAAATAATATGGATTAAAGCATAGAGCTGCTTGGCTCCTAAAGTGACTTATCAGATTCTATAGATGATAAATATGCCTGATGAACTCATAAGACTATTGGACAGATAAAGCAGAATTTTAAAGACAAATAGAGTGGTCCCTTTTGAATTACAAATTTGTGTTTCCTATCCAGGGCTCATTGTGGACAAAGAGGATATATAACTGCAAGACTGTGGAAGTGAGGAATAATTCCTCTTTGGGACACTAGCTTTGTTTGGTCTCTCCCTCTTTGCTTTGGGCTTTTGGAGATTTTATATTTTATATTTTGGTTGACTAGTAGTGGAACATAAACAATATGGACTAAAGCTAAAGACTGCCAGTTCCGGAAGAGACATACTAAAGGCTATAGACCATAAAGGCACCTGATGAACTAAAAAGAAAAAAATTCTCTTTGGACAGATAAAATGGAACGTCAATGATAAACAGAGAGATAGCTTCTGAACCTCTTAAATTGAACCACAATCTATGCTTTCCTTGTTGGAACTATGGTTACCATTTTTACAGGTTTTACTAGTTGTAATTTATGCACCAAATGGGGGACAAGAACAATTCTACAAAAAACTACAAAATATTATGAGTGACAGAGTGTGACAATCTTTGCATTTTAGGAGACTTTGCAATAATAGACAAAAACCTAGATTACAAAAGCAGTAGTGGGATTCTACTGGTTTGGCCCAGTTCGGGTGAACCAATAGAAAAAAAATGCTACCGTTCTACCAAACTGGTAGTAAAAAAAACAACTACTGGTTTGGTTGAACTGGTATTTCTAGGGTTTTTTTTTCCTCCTGGTGATCAGCTGTTCTGATGATCAGCTATGCTGGGACTCCCCTCATTGTCTTACTGCTTCCCCAGGAAACTTCTCTGAGGCCCAGGAGGCAAAAAGTTTCTTGCCTTCCTGGGTCTCAGGGAAGCCTCCTGGGAGCAACACCCCCCCCCCCCAAGGCTTATCTGATACCCAGGAGCCCAAAAACAGAGCATGAGGGGATGCTGCTGTCAAGCCCAAAATTGACATATACATAGCCATTTTATTTAGCCATATTATACATTCCTTTTCTTTATTTCTCTTTGCTGGTTACGGGGAGAGGGTTTCTGGCTTGCCACATTCCTAAGGTGGAAGGAGTGGTGATAGTGTGGGTTGTTTAGGCTAGGTGATTTTCCTTCCGATTGGAACAGAAACTGATCCTGCTGAGACCTGGAGGTGGAGATTGATAACACCAGGCATCATTGATTTACTTCTATTGGGGAATGTAACTTTTTGAGGTTGTTTCCCATTTCCAATATTATATAGTGTAATTCCGGATTGTGTCAGATCCAGAATTACAACAGACTTTGCCAATTTGATGCTTTCTTAAATTAAAGAAATTGTTTTGGAAGATGGACTTTGTCTTTTATTTTTAAAAGGATTTCATCATTTGGAGACCTGACAGCTGCACAGCTCCCTATGCTCTATTTTTTGCCTTCCTGGAAACTTCCTGGGAGCAAAAACATTCCCCAGGAGGCTTCCCTGAGGCCCAAGAGGCAAAAAATTGGAGAATAGGGTGTGCTGCACACAAAAAAGAAGCCACACCCACCCAGTCACATGGTCAGGCCTACCTAGCCACTCCCACCTAACCAAGCCCACAGAACCCATAGTAAAAATATTTGCATCCCACCCCTGTACAAAAGTAATAAAATAAGGAAGGGAATTAGAAGTAGATTACCTAGAACCTTCTTCAAAATGGTAGAAGAGCTAAATTTGCCAGATATATGAAGAGTGATTATCAGGGCAGGATCAAAACACATTTTATTCTAACAGACACCAATCCTGATCTAGAATTGACATGGTATGTATGTCAATGGAATTAAATTCTTATGTAAGTGAAGTAGAAATAGATGCAAACCTCTGGGCAGATCACAACCCAATGAGAATCAAAGGAAAACTATAAGATGGACCAATTAACAAATTAGAAGTATATGGGGAAATATCAGGTTGAAAATTAATAGACAGAAAATGAAACGCTTGTCTAAAAACTTAATGAAATTACAACAAATAGAACTAGAAAGAATAACAGAACTACAAACAATAAAGAAAATTAAATATCTAGGTATATGACTGACCACACCATGTAAAACAATAAAGGAGAATAATTATGATAAATTATTACCACAAACAAAAAAAGATTTGGAATTATGGGCTAAATTGCAATTATCTTTACTAGGAAGGGTAGCAGCTATTAAAATATCAATCTTACCAAAATTTTTATATTTATTTCAAATGATCCCTATTAGACTAGAGAAATCTTTTTAAATGAACTCAATAAAATTACACTGAAATTGATTTGGTTAAGCAGAAAACCTAGAATAAAGATAAAATCATTACAGGATGTAAAAAGCAGAGGAGAATTGGGTCTTCCAAATTGGGAGTTATATTATAGTGCAGCAGCGTTAACCTGGACAAAGGATTGGATCAATTTAACAAATAAAAGAATACTAAGTCTGGAAGGCCATGACCTACAAAGAGAATGGCACACCTTTTTGTGGGAAACAGGAATGAAGAAACAACAGTATTTTCAGAGACATCTAATTAGAGATGCCCTGTTACAAAATTAGACTAAAATCAAGAAGAAACACTATACGAAGATACCAATTTGACTATCTACGATGGAAGCTATTATCCATCCAAATAACTTAGACTGAGCAAAGATGATGAAATATAAAGATGTACTAGATGCAGTAGGAAATTTGAAATCGATGCAAGATCTACAAAAACAAGGGATACATATTGACTGGTGGGCATTTCTTCAGCTACAAAATAGATATATTTATCAAAGATATAAAAGACTTTGGAATATATTTAAAACCACAACAATTAGATAAAATACTAATAGGCCCAGATAAAAAAAAAATTACAAAAATTTGTAAGTACCTGCTGGAGGTGGAATAAGACAAAGAGATTGTAAAGGCATATATGATAGCCTGGGCCCAAAATATAGGTCATAATATAAATTTGACAGAATGAGAAAGGATGTGGAATCAAAATTATAAGTTAAGCCCATGTCACACTGAACCAACGGATGCAAAGAGGATGTAAAATGGACAAAAAATCTTGCCATCCGTTGGTTAACGCGATGTATCCGTTCTGTACTCACTGCCTCCATTTTTCATCCTCTCTATCCATCCAGCATCCGTTAATGGACGTTTCATCTGCTCCAAAAGTTTTGGGCTGCCTAAAACTTTTGCACGGAAAATGTATCCAGTTTGTCCGTTCTGCATCTGCTACGCATCCACTACTCATTCGTTACGCATCCGCTACGTATCCGCTATATCCGCGAGGCATCCACTGTGAATCCGCGGAACTTGCATCCACCCGGACGCAGGGAGGAAGCGGAACGGATGCGGAACAGATGCAGAACGGATGCAGGACGGATACAGCATGGAAACAAAGCATTTAAAGCGGAAAAAACGTTCGCAGAGGGGATCTATCTCAGATATTAAGGATGTCTAGAGGATGCCTAGAGGATGCCTAGAGGATGCAAAGGGACACCTACACTGCCCATAAAAAGGGGGAGCAACTCACCTGCATCTCACTTTCAGAACAGCAGCCCACCTATGCAGACCTCTGCAACCTTCATCTGACTCTTCCTCTTCCACAGCATCCAGTCATGTCCACTGTGGATTGTACCACAGTCCTTTTGGCAGCCACCATCCTTCTGCAACAGTACGAAGCCATCTACAGGCTCTGTGAACTCTACAATGGGAAGAAAAAGAGGCGGCCAAGAAGCGTCTGGGTCCGAAAATGGATCGGGAGAAGAGCAGAGTACGGACTGTACAACAAGCTGATGGTGGAGCTCAGGAACGAACACACTCGGGCGTTCCAGAACTTCATGAGGATGCCTCCAGCCATGTTTGACGAAGTTGTGCAGCGACTGACACCCAGGTTGACCAAGGCAAACACCAACTTCAGCCCCAGCCTGGACCCTGGGCTCAAGGTGGCACTCACTCTGCACCACCTGGCCTCAGGGACCACCTACAGGAGCATGCAGTACAGCTGGAGGGTGCCACACAATACCATCAGCATTGTGGTCAGAGAAGTGGTGCAGGCCATCATCGAAGAATACCTGGAGGAGCTCCTCCAGTGCCCCTCCACTGAAGAAGGATGGAAGAAAGTTGCAGAGCAGTGGTATCAGAGGTGAAACTTCCCACACACCGTTGGAGCCATCGATGGCAAGCACGTGGCCTGCAAAGCTCCAGCCAAGTCGGGGTCCACTTATTTCAACTACAAGGTCTACTTCAGCATCATCCTCTTCGCCATGGTCGATGCTGACTACAAGTTGATGTACATCGATGCTTCAGGCTACGGCTCATCTTCAGATGCCCAGGTATACAACGCCAGTCACCTCAAAGAGGGGCTGGAAGGCAACCTCATCGGGCTTCCAAGATCCAGACCCCCTGCCCAACGACACGCAAGATGTGCCCTACTTCATCGTGGGGGATGACGCCTTCTCCCTCAGAACCTACCTCATGAAGCCATACACTTCCAGACTCCTGACCCGTGAAGAGAGGATCTTCAACTACAGGCTGTCCAGGGCAAGGCGGGTGGTGGAGAACGCCTTTGGCATCCTGGCCAACAGGTTCCAGGTACTTCTCACCACCATGCAGCATTGCCCAGAGACCGTGAGGAGGATCATGGAAGCTTGCGGCATCCTGCACAATCTCATGCACACCCGCTACCCAGTCTTGCAGAACAGGCTCGTGGACCGTCAACAAGGCAATTGGGACATGGAGCCTGGGGAAGGGCGAAACCTGATCAACAGTCAGGATGTGCAAGGCCACAACAAAGCCTCACCGGAAGGAAAGAAGCAGCGCAACCTCCTGAAACACTGGTGCAACTCCCCAGCTGGAGCGGTGGAGTGGCAAGACAGGATGGTAGATGCTTAATGGATGCTTCTTTCAGCCTGTCTCATCACACGGATGAGATTGGGCCATGTATGTTTGGTTGGCCTTAAATGAACAGGGCGTTTAATAAAGAGTTGTGTTTGTGTTGACATGTGTGGATGATTGATTACCTTATTATTGATAATAAAGGGCCATAGGTGTGGCACCTGGGAGGGTGGACCATCCAGTCCCACTATGCTTGCACTGGAGGTTTATCTATCCCACAGCTATTAGCCATCCCAAAGGTATCCCTGCTCATTCCACAGGTATCCCTGCCCACCCCACTGCTATCTTAACCCATCCCATAAGCTTGCAAAGGCAATTCTAAAAATTTCCACCAAGACTTTATTTAAAAAAAGCAATGAAGCAAGTATGTGAATCAAAGATAAACTTTATTGAACAACAAGCTGTAAAAAAAAAATGACCCAAGTCAAGTGTCCAAATAAAGTCCACAGGTAGCCAGCTAGCTGGTCTCTGGCACTCTTCTTGTTCACTCGAAGGTGTACCCAGTCTCAGGGGTGAAGGGACCAGGTGCTGTAGTGGTGGGTGGTGCTGGAGTGCCTGGCCTCGAGAGGACAACAGGGGACGGTGTGTTGAAAAAGGTCTCGGACATCTGGCTCAGCCCCGCGATGCGGATAGGTCCTTCCTCCATGCCATGGGGTGTCAGCCCCAGTACTGATGACAGATGTACTGAGGCCGGGCTTGGCTGTGGGGTGGAGGAAGGAGTAGTGTAGTGGGGCTGTCTGCTCTGCAGCTGGGTGAGGACTGGCGTGGGTGGCATCGCTGTCGTGGGTGGCATCATTGTCGTAGGTGGCATCGCTGTCATCGGTGGCATCATTGGCGTGGGTGGCATCGGTGGCATCAGTGAAACAGGTGGCAACGGTGTTGTCCGATGACTCTGTGCCTGGACTTGGAAGGGCTGCTGCCTGTGCTGCGGAACCTCCTGGTAGCCGTAGCCCTGGGAGATGCGGGCCTGTGGGAAGCCTTGGAATGGGAGGGACATCACCTGGGGTAGAGAAGCAGGCCTGGACTGGGTGGGAGCAGGTTCCTCTGGGTCTGGAGGGTTGTGAAGCAGCTTGGTGATCCAGTCCTTCACCTGCTGGTGCTGTGGATCCGCCATTTCCTTGAGGGTCTGGTTGACATAGGTGAGGAAGGGCTTGCGGTTGGAGGAGGAGGAGTCGGTGTGAACCAGCTGAGAGAGGAGATCTATGCTGGTGCGGATGGTGTCCCTGATCTCCAGCAGAACATTGTGGCTCTGCCCCTCCAGCTGTCCTGCTCTCTGCCTTTCTGCAGAGGCGGAGCTGGGGGGGTGGATGCGGCTAGGACTGTGGTGGACTCAATGTCTCCTTTCTCCCACCGCACCAGGGAGTCCTCTACGCACTCCATCACACTTACCACACCTGTCCGTGGGTTCTCCGCCGTGGCACGCTCCACAGAAACCTGCCTGGCGACAGGGACTGACTCTCGGCCAGAAGAGGACTGGGTGGCAGCAGGCTGCCGGAGAGAGAGGGTAGTCAGAGGGGCTGCTGGTGCTCCTTGGTGGCGGATCTCTCCCTCCAGGAAGCTGCACCTGGCCATGACGTAGGTCTCTCTGTCTGTCAGTTTCACAGTGGCCTGGCCAGATTTCTTCAGGTGCAGCTTCCCGTACCAGGTGTGCATGTGCTTCCACCAGCCGAGGAGCACCTCCGAAGTGTAACCCATACTCTCTGCCCTCTCTCTCCAAGCATCCTGCTTCCGCTTGGTGTCCCTGTACAGCCGGTGTCCCTTCCGGCACAGATAGTCGTTCTTTCTCAGCCACTCCAGCACCTCATCCTCATGCGTCTCCACAATGGAGTATTGCCTCCTCTCCCGTTGTCGCATATGCCTCTTCCTCCCTTTTGCAGGACCAGATGGGCCCTCATCAGAGGGGCTCCCAGGTAATAGGGTCTGCTCCTCCACACCACCAGCAACAGCAGCACCAGCAGGATCATCATCATCATCATCATCCTCACCAGCAGGATAATAATCAGCAGCAGCATCTTCACCAGCAGGATCATAATCATTATCATCAGCATCAGCAGCAGCAGCATCAGGAACAGCAGGACCAGGATCAGCAGCAGTAGAGTAAGCACCAGCAGGGCCAGCAAGTCCAGGAGCATGAGCAGGACCAGGAGCACGAGCATGACCAGGAGCACGAGCAGGACGAGCAAGACCAGGAGCACGAGCAGGATGAGCAAGTCCAGGAGCACGAGCAGGTCGAGCAGGTCGAGCAGGACCAGGAGCAGCTTCAACAGAGTAAGCAACAGCAGAAGCCCCAGCACCAGCAGAAGCACCACCGCCAGGAGCAGCTTCAGCAGAAGCCCCAGCACCAGCAGAGTCAGGGGCAGGGGGCGGGAGGTTGGCCCTGTCCCTCTTGCCAGGGATGGCGGCAGGTTGCTGAGGCTTTCTCTTCTTCCCCATGGTTGTGGGGTTGCTGGCTGGCAGGGAGGCTGGCAGGCACCAAGGCTGGCAGGAAGGCTGGCAGAAAGCCTGGCAGGAAGGCAGGCAGGCAGGCAGGCAGGCACCAAGGCTGGCTGGAAGGCAGGCTGGCAGGGCAGGCAAGGAACTCAAAGTGTCCAGCAGCAGGTCTTTCCTCGGAATGCTGGCCATGTGAGAGCTGCTTCCCTTTATGTCCGGGGGGCTTATGTAATACTTCCCCCCCGCATGCGCAATTAACGCGCGACATCCGTACCGCTTCCGCTGTGCATCCGCTAGGCTTCCGCTGTGCATCCGCTAGGCTTTCGCTGTGCATCCGCTTTATCCGCTAGACTTCTGCTTTGCATCCGCTTCATTCGTTCGTCGTCCGTTCTGCATCCGCTGTATCCGTTCTGCGTCCGCTTTGCTGAGCCCCCCCGGAAGCCCTGTGGTTGCGCCATCCGCTCCCATCCTCTTCCATCCGCTGGGCTTCCGTTCTGCATCCGCTTTGCATCCACCCTGCGTCCTCCCAGCGTCCGTGTTATCCGCTCTGGTTATGCAAATTTTTGCCCCTTTTGAGAGCGGATAACAACGGATGGAACATTTTTCTCGTCCGTTGTGTCCATTTTGCATCCATTGGCCAATGTGACATGGGCTTTAACGAAATCAGCCGCATACAAAGAGAATGTGTACAAGATGTTTTACTGATGGTATTTGCCTCCTTCAAGATTAGCGAAGATGTATCCTAATATGAATCCAGCATGCTGGAAGTGCAAGAAGAAAGGTACATTTTACCATATGTGGTGGTCTTGCCGAGAAACCCAAAAATATTGCTAAAAATCAAAAAATGGTTGCAAGAGATTACTAAAACACAAATAGAAGTAGAACCGGAATTATTTTTATTGGGGATATTTAAGAAAAAATACCGGAGAAATATAAAATGTATAATATTACATATTCTGATGGCAGTCAGAATTGTTTTGGCTCAATGCTGGAAACACCCATCTATACATTCAGAGGAAATGGTTATTCAAAAAATAATGACATGTGCTGAGATGGATAAACTAACATTGATGTTAAAAGAGAAAGAGGAGACTGAATACTATAAAATTTGGGGAAAATGGTATGACTGGATTGAACAAAGATAGTTAAAAGGTTGAATTAAGGATAAACAATATATAAATTAAGGATAAACAATATATAAGTTAAATGTTTATAGTCGCATAAATTGTATATATTTGTAAACAATGCACAAAATAGCAGTATAAGAAAATTGCCACAGTTTGCCAAATTGTCGAATTTAAGAGATTGTTACTTTTTACTGGTTTTATCTTTTAAGCTATAAACGTTCAATAATGTTCATTTTAAAAAAAAGAAAAGAAGAGATCTCATTACAAAAGGTATGGGATACAGCTAAGGCATATATTAGAGGTTTAGTCATAAAACGACATAACATAACATAGAAAAGAAAAAGAAGAAGAAAGTAAACCAAAATATATTAGAAGAATACAAGAGGTTAGTGATAGAATTACAAAAAGCACCACAAAACAGAATCTCAGAAATCAAATGGAATTAATAAAACACAAGTTGAATATAATAGATAAAGAAGAATTAGCACAAAAAAATAAAAATGCTAAACAAAACTTTTTTGAAAATGCAAATAAACCAGAAAACTGGCTGGCATACAAATTGAGAAAGAAGAAAGAAAAAACTGATACATCAATTAATGGTTGAGGAAGGAAATCTTTACCATTGTAGGAAGTTAGCCCCCTCCCCTCTCCTAGAAAATTGAAATAGCCTAGTGTTCTATATGTAAATTGGGTGACTCCAAATCTGCAAACCTGATTGGTCAAATAAACTAAGCATTGGATTGGTTCACTAGGAACCAATCCAAAGAGCTGCTGAAAGGCAGCAAATTTAAGCAACTGCCATTGGCTACAAGCAGGCAAGCCAGCCTGTATAAAAGGCTGGCCTCAGCTTCAGCCAAGTGTTCCTATTTGCTGACTAGTTAAAGAATAAAGTATTTGTTGTTGGAACCCGGTCTACCTCGTGTGTTTTCTGAACAAAACACTGGCAACGAGGATGGGATCATCCTGAACAGAAAAAAAAAACCGTGCACGCGGTGATAAGAAGTACAGATGACAACCAAGATGCCTGGAAACAACGCACCACCCGCACCCTTCAATCCCAACGAAGAGGATTGGGATTCCTATGCAGACCACTTCCAGATGTATTTGGAAAGCAATGAAATGGAAGACATTTCAGAGCAACGCAAGAGAGCTTTGTTCCTGACTCACTGCGGGCCAACGGTTTTCAAGATGGCAAAGGCCCTTGGGAAGCCCCGAGATGTTAAACAACTAACGTGGCCAGAATTGCAAAGAATTCTCAAAGCACACTACGCTCCGATGGTGTCAAACTTAATAAAGTGACATGAATTTTACCACAGAGACCAGAGAGAGGGAGAGACCGTCGCCGATTTCGTTGCTGCCCTTAGACAATTAGGGGGTGAGTGTGATTTCCTGAACATTGACGAAGCAATGAGGGATTGCGTGGTGTTGGGTCTGAGAGACTCGACTGCACAGAGTAAATTACTCAACAAGCCCAACATCACCGTTACCGAAGCCATCGCGGAAGCCACAGCCGCTGAAGCCGTGAAAACATCGGCTGTCGCAATGAAAAAGATGAACACACACAGCGAAGAAACAAACCCAACCAAAGACAGAAAGCAGCCTGCCACCACAACCCACTACGAAGAGTCTGGCGAAACATTCGAATCGAGCGAAGAAGACGACGAGGTCCACCGTTTGCTCACGAACAGAAAAGAGCATGAAAGAAGGAATTGGCGGGAGTGCACTGGCTGCGGAGGAAACCATTCCCGAGCCGAATGCAGATTTCTCGATGCCATCTGCAGGCATTGCAAGAAACGAGAGCACATCGAGAAAGTCTGCAGGAACAAAAAAAGCTACAGCCCAACGAGACACAGAAATTCCGCAACATGAGCTGAGCCTAAACGAGCTGAGAGAAAGTGGCAACAAGAGAAACGAGCCAATACACACCAAACTGTCACTATAAAGAGCGCTCAGACGGAAAGCGGGAAGAAAGTTAAAGTCATTGTAAAAATCGAAGGAAAGCACTGCAAGATGGAAGTGGACTCGGGGTACTTCCTCTCCATGGTATCGTGGGACACAATAAAACAGCTAGTCCCAGGTATCAAACCCAAAGAATTACAGAAGCAGCACCTAACTCTCAAGGACTACCAGGGAAACCAAATCCCTGTAGTTGGCATGGGACATTTCCGAGTCGCCTACAAACAACATGTCAAGGTGCAACCGCTGACCATAGTCGACCGAGACAGACCAAGCCTCCTGGGCATCGAATGGTTCGCGCCATTGGGCATCGGGATGACCGGGATCGATCGAGTGACTACAACCGGCTGGGAAGATGACCTCATCCGAGAATTCCAGGACGTTTTTGACGGCTCACTTGGCAAGTATCGGGGAAATCCCATTTCTTTCAGTCTAAACCCCCATATAGCCCCACGAAGAATAAAAGCCAGGCAAGTTCCTTTTGCACTAAAGGCAAAAATAGAGGAACAGCTGGACAAATTAATAGCCCAAGGGGTGTTAGAACCTGTGGACCATGCCAAGTGGGAAACACCTATAGTCACACCAGTCAAACCCGACGGGTCCATTAGAATCTGTGGTGACTATAAGACTACCCTGAACCACGCATTACAACCAAGCGCATACCCGGTGCCTGTAGTCCAGCATTTGCTTCACTCCCTGGGAAAAGGAAAAGTTTTTGCAAAACTTGACCTAGCACAAGCCTATCAACAGCTCCCAGTGGACCCAGAAACTGCTGAAGCACAGACTATAGTCACACATAAGGGCACATTCAAGTGTCACCGACTCCAATTTGGAGTGAGTGTGGCCCCAGGCGTTTTCCAGAGTGTAATGGAATGCCTCCTAAATGGCATACAAGGAGTCGTACCATATTTTGACGACGTCCTGATCTCATCCAAAGATGAAACCCAATTAAATGAAACTCAATTAAGGAAAAGACTCAAAAAAGTACTAACTAAGTTCAGAGAATCTGGCCTCAAAGTGAAAAGAGAAAAGTGTTGCCTAATTAAGAATAGCGTCGAATTCCTGGGCTATTTAATAGACGGAGAGGGTATACACCCTACAGACAAAAAGATTAAAGTGATTAAAAATGCACCAGAACCAAAAAACAAGACCAAATTACAAGCCTTTTTAGGACTAATTAACTTCTATAATGTATTCCTGCCAAATAAGGCCACTATAGCAGAACCATTGCACCGTCTTTTAGACAAGAAAACAATTTGGATTTGGGGTTACAGAGAAAAGCAAGCCTTCCAAAAAATTAAAAGCTTGCTAACATCATCAAACGTTCTCATTCAATTTAGCAACACACTGCCCTTAAGAGTGACCTGCGACACCTCCCCATTTGGAGTAGGTGCCATCCTAAGCCACCAACTACCTGATGGCAGAGAAGCGCCCGTCGCATATTATTCAAGGACTTTATCCAAAACCGAGCGGAATTACAGCCAATTGGACAGAGAGGCACTAGCAATTGTCGCAGGAGTGAAACGTTTCCACGAGTACCTATAAGGGCGGACTTTTTAAATTATAACAGACCACAAACCGCTAATAGGAATTTTGGCGGGAAACAAACTGACACCAAATATCCTCTCCCCAAGAATGACTAGATGGTCAGAGTTCCTAGCAGCCTACTCATACACTCTGACACACCAACCGGGGAAACAGATTTCACATGCGGACGCTTTAAGCAGAGCACCCTTGCCAGCAACTGAAGAAGACCCGGCACCAGCGATGACAGCATTACAAATAGAGACTTGCCCCGATCTACCCATATCAGCTTATGATGTCACCAGAGCCACCGCAAAAGACTCTTTGACTGCCCGTGTTCTTAACTGGGTAGGTAAAGGCTGGCCAGAAAATAAAAAAACTGAAAACTTTAAACCTTTCCGGACCAGACAAACCGAACTTTCTATTCAAAAAGGTTGTTTACTGTGGGGTGATCGGGTGGTTATTCCTAACAAACTACAACCTAGGGTACTTAGTATGCTACACGAAGGTCACCCGGGGGTTGTAAAAATGAAAAGCCTTGCTAGAAGTTATGTCTGGTGGCCGGGTATTGATAGGGACATAGAATACTGGGTAACCTCGTGTAACAAATGTCAAGCAATTAGACCATCCCCACCCAAAGCACCCATTAGAGATTGGGAAATCCCACGGGGCCCCTGGTCATGAATCCACATCGATTTCGCTGGTCCAACTAAAGGACATACCTTTCTGATTGTTGTGGACGCCTATTCTAACTGGTTAGAAGTAAAAATTATGCCATCAACAACAACTGAATTAGTAATAAAACAACTGGACAGCTTTTTTGCCACCCATGGCATTCCGGACGTCCTCGTGTCCGATAATGGACCACAACTGACCAGCCGACACTTTGAACAATACCTAGCCTCCCTAGGTATTAGACATGCCCTAACCGCGCCGGCCCATCCGGCTGCAAACGGTAGGGCAGAGAGAATGGTCCGATTTACAAAGGAAGGGTTAGAAAAAATGGACACTGGAGATGTACAGCAAAAAATTGACCGATTGCTCACACTCCAGCACATAACACCCAGTACCACAACCAACAAGTCCCCAGCAGAGCTACTCATGGGGAGAAAACTAAGGTCACACCTTGATAGATTGCACCCAGAATTCACGCCAGAAAACCCCCCCCGACTCCTCTACACGGTTTAGAAAATTTGGAATTGGCGAGTTACGCCAAAAACTTCACTGGGGACCCAGTATGGCTACGAGGACAAATTACCCAAATAATAGGTCCCAAATCCTACCGGTTAACAGTAGATGATGGCAGGGAATGGAAGCGGCACATAGACCAGCTTCGATCCCGAAATATAGAAAGAACCACAGACATATAACCACTCGTCGAAAAAACCGATGAATTGCCAACTAAGGTGGGGGGGGGGAAATGCGAGAATTAAATAAAGAACCGTTAAAAAATAAAACCAATGAAACACATGAACAAAAAGAGCAAATAAAAGACTCACTGTTTGGAGAGACTTGCGTGAAGAGCCCATCGGAAGGGGCCAGCCAGGCCAGCTCGACCTGCCCGGAGGAAACGGGAGGGAGCGGCAAAATCGCCAGCCTAAGAAACTCAGGCGACGGTAAAATAGCTGACTCACCCTTCCAGATGGTTCCAGGGAGAAGAACGGACGACACAGCAGCCCCATCCGAACCGGTCGAAGTCTTCACTAAGAATGAACCGCGCAAGTCAAGTCGAGTCCGGAAAAGCCCCACCTACCTGCGAGACTACATCACCACGTAGGACTGAACTAAGAGGGGAGGGGTGTTCTATATATATAATGTGGGTGACTCCAAATCTGCAAACCTGATTGGTCAAATAAACTAAGCATTGGTTTGGTTCACTAGGAACCAATCCAAAGAGCTGCTGAAAGGCGGCAAATTTAAGCAACCGCCATTGGCTACAAGCAGGCAAGCCAGCCTGTATAAAAGGCTGGGCTCGGCTTCAGCCAAGTGTTCCTATTTACTGACTAGTTAAAGAATAAAGCATTTGTTGTTGGAACCCGGTCTACCTCGTGTATTTTCTGAACAAAGCACCTAGGATATATTAAAAAGATAGAATATTTCTTCTAAAAAAGTAGAAACTCAAGAAGCAGAAACTCACCTCAGAAGCAGAATCTCACCCCCACCTTTGTTAATGGGTGGGCCATTAAGGCCTGAGCCAGAATATTTTACATAACAAGAAAATTATAGCAATTAAAATTATAGCAATTGCCAAAAGCCCTTTTAAGGGCATAAATCATTCAGCAAGGCTAGACCAAGCCTGGAACTCAGGACAGCCTCCAGAATTTCCCCTGGGGATCTGACAACCAATGGGATACATTTCTTCAACAGGAACAAGAAACACTAAGGTGGGGCCCAACAAAGCTTATAAAAATCAAGCGCTCTCAGCAACTCAGCCCTTCTGGACCTTCTCTTCTCATCCTTTTTATTGATCTCTTCCCTTTTACTCTGGAGCTCCAGGCCATGTGGTCCTGTCCATCATTAAACCTTCCAAGCAGCTTCCATGTTTCCAGTGTCTTTTTCCCCACTTGGAACTAAACCCAGAAGGATATTTCTTTCAACACCATCAAAATGATGATAAAAAGAAAGTGATCCAAAACTACTATGGAAAATTATATGACCAAGAGACAGTTTCAGAAGATAAAATAAAACAATACTTTAAAAAAGCTACCTAAAATACCTGGAAAAAAAAATAAAAGCCATGTTAATGAACACATAACAATGATGGAATTAACAGAAGCAATTAAGAGACAAAAGAATGGTTTACCAGCAGAACTTTACAAAGACTTACAAAATATTTTAAGTATGCCAATATTGGAAGTGTTCAATGAAGTGTTGTTAGAAGTTAAAATATGAAATTAATGGATAGAAGCATACATCGCTCTCATACCAAAAGAAGATTCAGATTTACAACAGTTAAAAAATTACAGGCCGATATCTTTATTGAATGTGGATTATAAAATATATGCTTCAATAATCACAAAGACTAAAAAGGTTTTTAAATCATTTTATACATTCAGATCAAAATGAATTTTTACCCAAGAGACAAATCAAAGACAATATTAGAATAATTTTAAATACACTGGAGTACTATAAAGTACATCCAGGGAAGCAAATGGCATTGATCTTTCTAGATGCACAGAAAGCATTTGACAATGTGAACTGGCAATTCATGTTAGGACAACTAAAAGATATGGATATTGGGGAGAGATTTATTAACATGGTTAAGGCGATATATTATAAGCAAGCAGCAAAGGTAAATGGAGATATGATAGAGAAGGTTAACATTAAAGAAAACTGTTTGTTCTTTATAATCTTTTGGGTTCAACTTTTTGCAACTTCCTAGGCTTTCTGTTTGTGTTTAGTTAAGGTAATCTTTTATGTTTCTTTTTGCAGTGTCCCCGGCCTTTTGTTTTTCTTTTCCTTACTATTGTGGTTTAATTTCTCCTTTCTTGTATGTCCTGCTTCTTAATATATCTTTTGTACTTCGTAATAGTTCTGGTATTTTATCTTTTCTAATGTTACTAAAGTTCTATTTACTTTGATTTAATTTCTTTCTTTTGGATATTTGTTCTATAGTAATTTTTTTCTATTCTGATGTGCTTAGAACTTTTATTTCTTCAGCTTTGGGTATTTGTAGGATAAAGTTGGTGTTTAGGTGCTGGTTTTTCTATGGCAACTCAGAGTAGTTCCCTTCCTACACTATATTGATAAAACAATAAAAGTCATATTTAAAAAATGTTGAAAACAGAGTTGAATTCCTAGCATAAGACTATAATGTTTAAAAAAGCTACATTAGAAAAATATATTTAAGGCTTTAGGCAGACCAGATTACAGAAACTGAAAGCTGAAAGAGTGAATGTTATGCAAAGTCATGTTAGATTTATATGCCCAAAAGAGCTCTGATGGGCAAAAATGTTAATAAGAAGATTAAACATTACCTGAATACTGAATACTGGCTGAATACTGAGGTCAGTGGTATTGCAAACCCAGCATATCAGTTAATATGTGCAATCACAGCCAAGGTCTTCCATATACGGAAGTGAAATTACAAGTACTGTCGGGCTTCACTGATCATGCCCAACACATTGCCAGCCACCTAATAGGGAGTGGGAGATGAGTCTCTGAATCTCCACTTCCTACCCGACTAGCTGTTCCCCTCGCTGAAACAACACAGGACTGTTGCCTATTCCAGTTATAGCACGTAACGATGTGGATCCATTGCAAGTTTCTGCCGAGCTATCTTTAATTGCAGGGCATGAGGATTGTATTGCATTCCAGCGATGAGGGGAGGAACTCATCTTATTGTGGTTTCCTTTTCTTTGGCTTATGAGTCAGCACTTCGGGGTTAGGTGTGTTCTGGGCGTCAGATGTAGTTGTGATTAGGATTACAGGGGGGCAGTGCATGGGGTTAATTAGTTAGGTGGATGCTAGTTTGGGAATGTGAAGGGGATGGGCCATAAAAGGCACTGAGAGGCGTTCAACGGCTTTGCTCGGGATTGCCATTGTTTGCCCACTGGAAGAAAACAATCTACAATAAACTACTTTTCACCAAACCTGTGAGTAAATGTGTTTGTTGACTGAGTTTCTGGATTTCTAAAACAGGGCTTACAATTATATTACCTGATTCAACTCAAGAAGCAGCAGAAAATCTATTAAATTTGATGTCCTATAAAAGGCTTTTTGATTCCATTTGCTGCTTCAGAGCAGGTCCCTGATTTGATTCATGGATTTAATTTAATGGGGTTATTTGATCCAAGCATTCTTGAGCCAAAAGACTCTTTTGAAGCTTTGTATAGGCTTAACAATAAATCTTATTTATAGAAAAGGAACAGGGTTAAATTTCACTACTGTGATGATTTGAAATTGCATACAATTTTGAATGAATAATTTCTATTTTAATTGTGATATGTCAGGCATGAGGAAACCAATATGAATTAGACACTCACAAATAACAATAATGTTATTTATACTAACACGGGAACCAGATTCTGCCATAAACCCAGATACTACACTAATATTATTATAAACTCCAACAAGCACATACATAAGATTAGAAACACTTCATATGCTCAAATATGATAAATGTCATCAACTATCAGCAAAACAAGACAAATTTTGTGAAAATGTATTAGTGGACAAAAATTGGGCACCAAGAATCAAAAAGGACAGCATGTTAATTTTCCAGCACATTTTATAGTAAATCGCAAAACAGCTTTTTCATGAGCAAGAGGCTGCTGACCATTCATAAATCAAATTGTTGCAGGCAAACAGAATGCAGAATGCAGGCAAACAACAGAAGGAACAGAGAGACTAACTGAGATTTCTTCTGAGACTAAGACTAAGATAACCCAGGTTTCTGGCTCCATCTTATGGCTGTTTGAGAAACCACACTGAATTACACTTTTATGATGTGGAAAGGGAACTTCACGAGGACAGTGGTGTCACCCCAGCAAGAAAAGCCCAAAGGGAACATCAGGACTGCCATAAAACAAACTTGCATAGGAAAAGGAATCAAATAAAAGGTATTAAAGAAGCCCCTTAGACAAAAGCCCAAGTAATTAAGAAAACTGGGGAAACAAGAAAAGAAAACCCTTACAAACACAAGACATGCCAAATCAGCAAAAACAAACAGATGAAAGACACAAAATATATTATAAAGGAGACAGACAGGAAATTGCCACAAAACAAATACAAAAAAAACATTATAAAGCTAAAAGAGATTAGGAAAGAACCAATAATACAATCAAGCCACCCTGCAGAGTTTGTCTTCCGCACCTCGTGAAGTTTGCCCTCCGGCGGAAATAAAGATAAACTCTGACAGGATTTTAAACATTAAACACAAATAATGAACATTCACACATAAAAGGTGAAAAAGGTATAAAGAACCAGGGACTTACCATACGAAGTTAGCTAGTCCAGGAACGCAGCCTCCTCACTATCTTTCGTCTTCCTGAAAAATAAAAAGATCCAGCTTTTAAGCAGTTGTCTTTATCCTTGAGCTGGAGCTCTCCCAGAGGGAAAATTCAAATCTTCGAAAGAAAGGCATTTTGACAGCCTTTCAACAATTGGCAACCATGAAGATTTTCCAGCCAACCCTGCCACCAGACCGGGCCCACAGATCCACTCCCAGCCAGTGTGGACCTTCTTTGTCCAGGGACAATATCCATGGACCCAGCCTGGAAGGCATAAGGGTAGTAAAGGGAGTCCTTGGGTTTTTCCGCTCAACAGCTGCTTGAAAGCAGGTGAATACCACTTCAAATTTATAACCTTACTAGGTAGGAGAGTTGAAGAGTGAGTGGACCAGGTGTGGTATTGTGGGTTTTCTCGATGAAAACAGTGGGACCTCACCTCCTTCATGATTGCCAGCTGCACCCCAGCCAGCTGCTAACTCAAACACGAGCTGTGACCGGCTGGATTTGGGAACACAAAGGGTGATCACAGAGTGTGAGTCTTTCTGAAGGACGTAAGAAAAACTGAGCGGGCTGCAAAAGGAACTGGTGTTAGGAAATAAATAAAAAAACCAGGAAAAAGAATAGTCCCGGTGCATCCCACAAGCAAAGTCCTGTGCATTTAGAAGGGGCCCATACCAGCTGCTGGCAATCAGAATTGGAAATAGTTTGTCTAAAAAGCAGAGCAGGTCCTTCCAGATCCCTACCTTTAAGGGAGATCTGAAAACTGACGGCGGAGTGTGGGGAGGAGCCCGTACCAGTGCTGCTAGGGGGCAGACGGTCCTCCAAGATCCCTGTTTTTTAGGGGGGGGTCTTAAAACTGATGGTGGAGTTTCCCTAAGAGAAAGGGGCCCGTACTCCATGATTAGGGAAACCGGAGTCCTTTCCAGACCTTTTTTGTCTGAAAACTGATGGCTGTAGCCTGGCTAAACCAAAATAATCCCCACATCAGGTAGGGAATATGGGAAGTTGTAGCTCGAGGGCAATGGAAGATACCCCCTTGGATAAATTACTTGAGGCTTGGGATGAAAGGCAAGTGCCTGTCCTGCCTGGAATGAATAAAAAAGATGCAAAAATAATTTGCAAAAAGTGGGCTTTGTTGCAAGATGACACGCGAAGACAAATTTGGCCTGATAGCGGTACTTTAGATTATAAAACCCTGAAAGCACTTAGAATACACATTAAACCCAGCCAAATACCCTATTGGTACTGCTGGGATGAAATGGCTAGGAACAAAGACCTGACCGAGGGAAAAGATCAGCAAAAATCTGAAACCCATTCCCTGGAAGGAAAGACTGAGGCATGGATTATGGCTCCCCTTTTAAGCAAACCAGTGCCAGGCAGAACTAGGGGACAATTAGAATACATTTTTACCCACACTCCCTTCTCTGCCTCTGACTTGGTCATCTGGAAAAAGAATACCCCAGCTTTCAGGGCTGATTCTCAAACAGTAAATCAAACCCTGAAATATATCATAGAAAGCCATAATACATCCTGGGTGACATGACCCAGCTGCTACAAGTCTTTCTAACGAAAGATGAACCATTAAAACTATTTGAAAAAATAGACCAAATAGCTATATTACCAACTATCTCTGGACAGGCAGACCCACCCCGTATCGCATGGCCAGTACATCCCCCTGACTGGGACTATAATGATACCAATCACTGGGATGAATACACCAGAGCAAAAGATAACTTACTAGAAGCTTTAGAGGAAATAGGTAAAAAGCCTTTAAACTGGTCCGAATTCCAAAAAACAACACAAAGAGAAAAAGAAAACCCTGATGTCTTTTGGGTCCGCCTGTCAGAAGCAGTTATTGCATATGCCCATCTAGACCTTAGCTGCTTGAAGGACAAAAGGATTTTAGCTTCAGCCTTCGTAGACCAGTCCACCGTGGATATTAAAGAACATTTCCACCGCTTCGTCTCTAACTGGCCGACCTGAGACAGCAGAGTTGTGCAGGATCGCTAACTTTGTCTATGATCAAAGAGACAAGTTGAAAGAGGAAGAGAAAGATAGAAAGAGACGGATAGAAAGACAGGAAGACTTAAAAATGTTTGCTGTAATGCAACATGATGCCAGACAAACACCAGGTAGAACTCCCTATAATTCAAAGAAATGCTGGCATTGCAATAAAGCAGGGTGGTCGCAAGGCAGATGCCAGCATTGCTATAAGTGCGGACAGGAGTCATTTCAGCAGGCAATGTAGGCAACATCCCTCCTGCAACCGGTATCACCCACACCTAGAAACATGAGGCCAGGCAATAATCCAGTCCATTACACTGAGCAACAAAGTTTCAGTCACCAGGCACCACCCAGCGCTCCCTTTCCTCCAATCAATAATAACAATAGACATCAATGGGAGCAAAGAAGAGAACATGATTTACCCCTTTCCTGACAAGAACATGACAATGAAAGCACTGAATTCATGGCTACCTTTAACGGGCTGGCTATCCCCTAAAAATCGGCCCAGAAGGGGAACCCATTGTTACCATTCTTATAGGAGGAAAGAAATACAATTGCTTAGTTGAAACTGGAGCCACCTCCTCATTAATTACTGAACCACCATATAAAGCTTCAGTGGCTGAAGGGGCTCGGGATAGCATAATGGGAGTGGGGGGGAAATAATCCCTGTAGAATTTACCCACAACGTACCAGTAGAACTAGGACCTTTCACAGTAGACCATGCCTTCACTATTTGCCCCCAGTCGCCACTATCTCTACTAGGAAGGGATTTCCTCTGTAAAATGGAAGCTACCATAACATGTGGCAAACAGGGGAAATTGCAATTGGAAATCCCAGGAAAAGGCAAACACAAGGCAATCATGCTGATAACCAGTAACACGGGGCTTCGTGAAGATTTTAAAAGCCTACCACCCTCCTTATGGGGCTGGGACACATCAGAATTGGGACTGCTTAAATGAGCAACACCTGTTACTATCCAAGTAAAACATGGATCAACTCCATGCATGCCCCAATACAAAATCCCTGTAGAGGCAATTCTCCCCATAAATAAATTAATACAAGCATACCTACAGCAAGGAGTTCTCATTAAATGTACCTCTCCCTGCAATACGCCCATTTTTCCTGAAAAGAAATCTACAGTACACAAGGATGGAAACCCCATCTTTAGATATGTGCACGATTTGAGGCTTATATATAATCACGTGATACCAAGAGCCCCCATAGTACCTAACCCATCAACTATAATCACCAAGGTGCCAGTCTCAGCCACCTATTTTTCTGTCATAGATTTGTGCTCTGCTTTTTTTAGCATTACGGTGGACCCAGCATCCCAATATCTATTTGCCTTTACCTGGCAAGACCAACAATATACTTGCACTCGATTGCCACAAGGCTATACTGAGTCCCCCACCCTATTTTTATAAATATTATAGACAGACCTCTCCTCCATTTCCCTACCATAGCAGTCTACCTTAATCCAAATATGTTGATGATTTACTGCTGACATCTCAAACTGAGCTAGCATGTAAAACAGATACCCTGTACTTACTTAAAGCCCTGGCAGAAAGGGGGCACAAAGCCTCTCCTTCCAAACTGCAATATTTAAAACAAGAATTAACATATCTGGGCTACATTATTGCACCAGGAATTAGAAGACTGGCCCCTAATCGGGTAGAAACTATTTTAGCCATGAAACCACCCCAGACAAAATGACAAGTAAGAGCTTTACTGGGAGAACTGGGTTTCTGCCACCCATGGATCCCCTCATTTGGAGAATTAGCCTGAACACTCATTCAACTAACAGGCAAAAACATGCCTGACTCCATTGAATGGTCCAAATCTTTGGACAAAACACTTCAGACCACGAAACAAACCTTGGTATCAGCCCCAGCACTTGGGCTACCTTGCTATAGGAAACCTTTTACCTTATTCATCCATGAAAAATTAGGTGTTGCCTCTGGCGTTCCAACACAGCCTTTTGGACACACACATTGACCAGTCGCTTACTATTCTGTAACCCTCGATCCAGTAGCTCAAGGGGCTGTCCCCTGCTTAAGAGTCGTGGCAGCTACAGTCAAACTGGTGAAATGATCTAAGGATTTGGTACTAGGGCATCCACTATTGCTAAATATCCCCCATGAAGTTTGCACCTGGAGCCTATAGTGAGGCTACAAGAATAGCCACAACATGCCAAACCTGCCAAGCAAATAATACCACCTCCAGAAAAACAATTCATGAAGGAGGAAGATCCTGGGAAGAAACCATTTGAAAAGATCCAAATGGATTATATACAACTACCTAAGGCAAATAGGTATCAATATGCTCTTGTCTGTAAAGACCAACTGACCCACTGGGTAGAGGCCTTCCCATGCCACCATGCTACTGCCCTAGAAACAGCCAGACAGCTCCTCAAGGATATTGTGCCTAGGCTTGGGGTCCCCACCATTCTGGACATGGATAAGGGAAAACATTTCAAGGCACAAGTCCTCACACACATATTTCAGGCTCTAGGCATTACCCAAAACCTCCACCCTAATCTCTGACATCATCAGGAGACATGGAGAGAGCAAACAGGGAGGTAAAAACCCTACTGGGCAAACTCAATCAGGAAACACACCTCTCCTGGCCACAAGTGGTCCCAATTGCCCTCTTTTATATCAGAACTAGACCAAGACAGGACATAGGTATTTCCCCTTTTGAGGTCCTTTTTGGTCAGCCTCCTGATACTTTACAAGGTCTTGATCCTCATTCCCTCTGCCTAGATAGGGGGGATATGATTCTCTCTTCTTATCTTGCAGCCCTGCAAAAGCTACTACAGACCCTCTGGAATCAGAGTGTGCTGATGCAGACCTTTCCCCTGGAAGAAGCCCTGCACCCATATGAGTCGGGAGATTGGTTGTGGATCAAGTTCTTCACCAGAACCTCACCATTACAATCCAGGTGGAAAGGACCCTACCAAGTTTTACTGACTACTCACACCGCCATTAAGATCACAGAACGAGACTCTTGGATACATTGGACACATGCAAAGCCAGCAGTCATAGACCACAGCCAAACTCCACCACAATCAATCCCACCCATCAAACTGAAGAAAAATCTGGACACAGATGAATGGACGCTTGCAGCATTCTTCAACACCAGTGAACCAAACAAGGAACCAAGGGCAAACGCTGAATTACACAAAACTGGACTCCCAGGTGCTGAGTTTCACACTCTATTTTTTATTTTTACCTTCTCCATTTTTTTCTTTTTTTCTTCGTATTTTTTTTAACAAAGAAGAGACTATAACCATACCTTTTAATAATTTTTGAACCTATACCTTTTTTACATTTTCACATTGTACAAAAAAAAGGGGGCGGAGGGAAGAAAAGGAATCTAGCAATGGAAAACATGAAATGCAATATATACTATGTATTATTATTATCTGTAACAATTGTAACACTTGTAACACAAGCAACTGCATTCCTGGAACCAAAGCTTATCCCAGAGAAAGGAAATGTATGGGAATATTTAGCAAGATAAATACTCAACACCACTAACTTTTGCTTAGCAGGAGGGAAATCAGTCAAGGACATCTTAATCACATGCCTAATGGGAGTAGCAACTAGGCCACATAACATCATTAACTACACCACATTTAGAAACCTTCCTGACTCCTACAAAAGCATTTTTAGCTGAGGCCACTTTACAAAAACCAAGAACCACACCATGTATGCCCTACACATTGCTGCAGTAACCACCTCTGAGAGAGGCTTTCATGTCACTGGGTGCAGCACACCTAGGGTCACAGAATGCACCAGTCTTAGCAACATAGAACTAAAATGCAACTACACAGAGACCATATCATTTTCATATGGTTACCTGAAGCTCCCACCAGGGTAGTTTTTCCTTTGTGGCTTAAAAGCCTACTCATACCTTCCTGCAAATGCCACCACTGGCCCCTGCACCTTGGGAAGGTTAACCATGCTTATGCCATCTTTACAGAGATGACACAGGAGAGCCTTCCAAACCATAGACTCAGACTGTGACTCCAAAGTCTCCCTTCCCACCAAAACAGAATATGTCTCACTGGCAATATCCCTGGTAGGGGTACCTGGATTGGCAGTGCGAAATTCTAAAAATTTGAATAGACTACCATGTACCCAGGCAAAAAGCTTGAATTCGACCTCCCATGCCCTGGAAGCCCTTAACAGAGAACTGAAGGAGGTCAGAGAAGCCACCCTGGAGAATAGGGCAGCAATAGACTTCCTTTTCTTGAAGCATAACTATGGCTGCGAAACATTCCAAGGGATGTGTTGCTTCAATCTGGATGAAACCTCAGAACTCATAGGGAGGGACATCCACCACCTGAAAGAGCTAGCTCAGAATATTGGTCAGGAGCAATCATTCCTGAACTTTTCATGGCTCTTCTCATGGATGCTGGATTTCCATTGGCTCAAAATCCTTATAACAACCACAGTCACCATTTGTGTCTTTGAAGCACTCATGTGTTGCCTCTGTCGATGCATACCACCCTGCCTTAGCTGCCTAAAGGTCTGTATTCCCTCTCAGAGGAGAAAATTAAAAGGGGGACAGGCAGCCATGATGATGATCCAGATTGATCACGAATACCTAGTATACCCAGACATTCCATCAGAGACCCCACCCTTAGGAGAAAAAAAAAATGAAGGATTGTGGAAAGGGAACTTCACAAGGACAGTGGTGTCACCCAAGCAGGACAAGCCCAAAGGGAACATCAGGCCAGCCATAAAACAAACTTGCATAGGAAAAGGAATAAAATAAAAGGTATTAAAGAAGCCCCTTAGACAAAATCCCAAATAATTAAGAAAACTAAGGAAACAAGAAAAGAAAACCCTTACAAACACAAGACATGCCAAATCAGCAAAAACAAACAGACAAAAGACAAAAAATATATTACAAAGGAGACAGGCAGGAGATTGCCACAAAACAAATAGAAAAAAACATTATAAATCTAAAAGAGATTAGGAAAGAACCAATAATACAATCAAACCACCCTGCAGAGTTTGTCTTCCGCATTTCGCGAAGTTTGCCCTCCGGTGGAAATAAAGATAAACTCTGACAGGATTTTAAACATTAAACAAAAATAATGAACATTCACACACAAAAGGAGAAAAAGGTATAAAGAATGAGGGACTTACCATATGAAGCCCAGGAACACAGCCTCCTCGCTGTCTCTCGCCCTCCTGAAAAATAAAAAGATCCAGCTTTCAAGCAGTTGTCTGTATCCTTGCACCAGAGCTCTCCTAGCGGGAAAATTTGAATCCTCAGAAGAAAGGCATTTTGACAGCCTTTCAACAATGATTCTCTTAAAGAGACAGTATTAAAATGTCTATCCTGGTTTATATATTGTCCAGCCCAAATACCTGTTTGGTGACTTACATTCCTAACAGAGGCCTCTTCATCACTGCTGCCAACATCTACAATCTCCAAAGGCAGCATTCCACTTCCTGATGGTCTCGACCCCATCTCTGCATCACATGGAGGCCCTTCATCTTAGTCCTTGCTCTCCGAGACCTTAGCCATCCACATCTGCTGCCAGCGAACCACAACAATGGGAGAAGCAATAAAATAAGTTTGAATTTTCTCTTTTGAAGACTATTGAGTAACAAATACTTTAGAAATAAAAAATTAAATTATATTTCTCTTGTTCGCTGTTTAGTTTTTTTTTGTACTTTCATACTTGTTCATAATTACTTTTTTCAAATGATTAAAATTTTCAAATGTTAAGAAGCAAAATACTCATTAAATGCATAAATACATGGGATGGGAAAATTAATTTAGGACCTACCATATAGTTGGTTTGGTGCTGATTATCTGTGAAAAATATTCTTTCTAGATAATTTGGATTTATTAGCTTAATTTTTTTTTACTGCACAAGAATCTTTTTTTGCTTTGCTCCAAAGAGAGGTCATTTCTAAACAAAGCCATGAAAAATATCAGACTGAATAGTTATTTTCTTAGAGCTCATGTTCAAAACCCTATAAAACATTATGGATATTATGCTTTTAGGAATTTAAATTTTCATGACAAAAAAAATCTATTTCCAGTCAAGCTTATCTTTGGATGATACGCCATAGCGTATTTGCCAATGCTTCCTTTTGGAATGTTGATTTATCACTCTAACTTCCAGTTCTGAGATTTTCTCATAGGTTTCTACTATACTATAAACAAATTAACTGGATTAAGAAACTGATGCTTTAACCACTGTATCAAATTACTTTCATGTGTGTGTGTGTGTGTGTGTTTGTTTGTATGTATGATTAGTGTGCTCTGGATTTCCTTCATTATATATCACTTTAAGGAGTTGATACATGCACAAAGAATTAAAGTTTGTTTCTTAAGGTTGGAATAATAGTTAAAACAATAATTTCCATTCAAATGGTTCATTTAATATTTTGAAGCTTGGAAAATTGTCAATGTCTGCTCTCAAACTGTAAAATGGACGAGGACCTTCAAATTAAAACAATATATTAAATGAATAACTACAATTTTATATCTTTAAAGAGGAAGAAATTAGACATTCTTACTGAAGGTTGCTAGATATTATATAAAAATTGAGAGATAATAAAAATATTGATTACATAGGGATATTCCTCAGGGAATAGCTTAATGACTTGTTCTTGCATGAAAGAACTATTTTTATCATTCTAAGCATAATGTGTAATATAGCCTTCAGACAAATGTTCATATTTTAAACTACAGTAATAATCACTGCTCAGTCCATGTATCCATCTTTTTTCTTAATTTGAAAGATTACAGGTAAAAGGAAATTTAGATTTTTCCAAATGGCTTTGTATTTAGTTCTTAATTGGCAAAAAATGTTCTAAAATAGTTTTCTTTTATCAGGCTTGCAAAATGTTCAAATCATTATCTTTTCTTTTCTTTCCCTTAATTTATATACTACTAAAACTCTTATTGTAATATTTAATTGGGAGAAAAAGTAAATTGTAAGGCAAAACATTTTCAACCAAACTACTTCAAATGGGTTAACTTAAAGTATGCATCCAAAATATGAGACTTGTCACTTCCTTGAAATTAAAATTTAGAAAATTTTACAAAAGATTTTATGACTTAAAACATTTTATGATCTAATAGAAAGCATCATAAAACATTTCCCATAGTCCACTCCTGATGGTTGATTGTGCTATAGGGTTCAACGTGAGCTACTTTCAAGTGCTAGAAGGTAAAACCCGCTCTCTCCTAGAAAAATGAAATATTTTACAATATATTAAAAAGGCAGAATATTTCCCCTAAAAGAGAAGTAGAAACTTAGAAAGGCAGAAACTCAGCCCCCCACCTTTGTTAATGGGTCATTAAGGCCTGGGTCAGTCTATTCTACATAATAAAGATCTAACTCCTTCGGGCAGAGCCATTTAATTGCCCTCCATTGCACTATCCACCAAGTTTCAACCAAACTTAGCACACAGACAACTTGCAAAGCTAGCTATGATCTCTGACAGAAACCAATCAGGATACTTTTCCTGTGCTCTAGAAAGTTAAAGCCAGAGATGATATAAAAACCAGGGACTCTCAGCATCTCTTTTCTTTTTCTTCACTCAAGAGCTTCACGACATGTGATCCTGTCCACTATTAAACCATCTTTCCAAATAGCCTCCTTGTTTCCAGTGTCTTTCTCCTCACTTGGAATTGAATCCAGTTTCTTCCAACACAAGGCAGGTACTTCTCTGATTAACATTTTTAAACATTTTTAACAAATGTTTAGTACATTAGAAGCTCTGTGTGATGACCCAGGGTGGGATACAAAACAAACACAGTCACAGAAAAGAGGTGAAGCCCCTTTTATTCCTCACTTTGCTTCCAAGCTCTGAATATCCTACAAACAGTTACGAGGAGGAAAAAAGCAACACAAACCAGGTAAGATAAGGGCTAGAGGACTTCCACAAATAACAGAACATATACTGGGAAGGATGCCTAACTCAGAGAGAAACCATAAACGAGAGATATTTCCACACTTTGTTTCAACTGTACGCAGGTCCATCCTCTTATTCAGTTGTTACAGCTGCAGCCTATGAAGAGGATCAAAGCACTCTTCTCCCGAGTAGACCACGTCTCTCCCTTATCCTCTCCTCTCTGTGTGCCCTAGTATGGAGCCGAGATGTGCCTGGATCGTCCTCTGATAGCTCAGCTGGCCTCTGCCCTTTCCCAGCCTCCTCCACAACCTCTGGAGCCACACTTCCACTCCATGTCGGTTGTTCCTCCTCTCCCTCAGAGTCAGTCTCCACCAGGGTATGACACTCTGCTGAAGATGCTAGGAAATCTGATGAAGAAACCTCTCTGAAACTATGAATCTTAAATGCATTATAATAAACTACTTTCCAACTATTAAACAGTTTGAAACATAAATAAAAACAGCAGCAATATTTGTATTCAATTTTGTTTCAATTTCTTTCAATTTACAGGCTTTGCAACTATGTAATATAATTCATTTGAACTATTGGATCCAGGGCTATGAAATAATCTGATCTAATGTCTTCTTGCTTGTTTGTTCCCAGGCTGCAATCTAATCTGATAAACAGGATATCAAGGAAAGATTTTTTATGTTACGGTAAAAACAACTCTCCAAAGTGTGTCTTTCTCTTCTGACTTTTAACTGAAAATGCTTCCTTTCTTTTAATGTGGCTAAAGTCCTAGAGAAGATCCCATTTTGTTCAGATGCATGTAATAAACAATGTTTTAAAAAATCTCATTGTACTATAGATAGTACTGAATTCTGAGATTCAAGCTTTAGTCGTTTAATCATAGTACTGTTTTATGTGGTCCTTTTTTCCAGCTCATGATAAATACAAAAACAATGAATACATATACTAGCCATAATTATAGCAAGTAACAGACAATTTTACCAACTGATTTATAAAGGATCATTATTTAAACTACTGTAGCTTTAACATTTCCACTGAGCTGAGCAACTGGCTCACATAATCAGTAAAGAACTTGGAAATTCTCCAATTCTCAATTAAAATAAAAGACAAAAACAATAAAGCAAATAATGGAGCATCATAATTTATAATATGTAATTGGTTAACTTCTACGCTTCTCTCATAAAACTTAAGAACTCTTTTCCTAAAGCTTTCCCCACAGTGCGTAAACAATAAAGAAAAGTGAATTGTTTACCAAAGGAAAGCATACAGTCTAAACTCAAACAATCTTTAATTTAATTAGTCAGTAGAGATAGTAAATTGAGATATTAAACATAAACACAACCAGACAATATGATAACATTTTGAGCCTCTGATTCTTCAGTATAAAATGGCTTATACTTTAATATAATAAAGTATATAAATAGTATGTAGGAAATCAATTATATGAAGATACTTTAAATAATGTTACATAGAGAAGAAAAATTATAAGAAATTTTTAATAATAGTATTAGATTAGCAAAATCTAATCCACATATGCAAAATATACATATTGGTTATAATGGTACAAAATGAATCATAAGTTATCTCTATTATTTTTATCTATATAAAATGTATTACATCAACCTTATTCTCTATTACTATTGGCTATTTTCAAAGATAATACCATCCATGGATAAGTCAGCCTTTGAATTTTTATCCAAAATGTCATGAAAAATACATCACTCAAGGATAAGCTGAATCTTATTTTTGTATGTTTTAATTTTTACAATTGGCTTATCCATGAGTGACATATTTTTCATGATATTTTCTTGAAAATGTGAGTGCCATCTGATGTATGTACAGGCTTATTAACAGTATAGATCTTTTTTAAAAGCATTACTGTATAAATAAATCAATTTGTGGATATTCTGAACCCAAATTTGATGGTGTATTTTTGAGTCTAAAATTATCAACTTATCCACACACACTCACACACACACACACACACACACACACACACACACACACGTATGCATATACATATCTATGTATGTATGTATGTCTATTACTGATAACCTGGTTGGATGTTTCTTGGTCTATGAAGTGAAGTTACTTCTGCGTAGGGAAGGGTTATGGGCTACATCAGGATCCACCAGATGTAAACGCTTGGGATCCAAATGATGAGGACAATGCCAAAAAGTTAGCTGACTTTAAATGGAACAATGAATGAGCTCTTTGTATAATTGGACTAACACTGAGTGACCAGCAACTAGTCCATATTCATGGAGAAGAGTCTGCTGCTAGGTGTTAGGAGAATTTGGAGAGGATTTATGTTCATGACAGTGTAAGTGCACACATACATCTTATAAACTGTTTAGAGCACATCTTCTTAAAGGTGGAGATATGTTCGCTCATTTGAATTTCATGAAAAGAACTTTTCAAGAGCTACATGAAAAGGAACTGATATTTTCAGAGCTGCATCAGGTTTACATCATTCTTTCCTCATTGGATGAAAGTTATGATGATTACATACCTGCACTGGAAGTCCTGACCAGAAATGAACTGCCACTCACTGACACAATTGGACAATTGTTAGAAGAGGCAATAAGAAGACTGGATAGAGACCAACTGAGAGAGAAACAACCACAAAAAGAGGATTTGTTTTCAACTGCCTATACTGTTAGGAAATGTTTTTCTTGTGGGGCTAGGGGACATATAGCTAGATTCTGTAAGAAGGAAAATAACAAAATAGTAGTAATCACCAGAAAGCCAAGAAGAATGTTAGTTTAGCCATGTCTAGCAATTCAACTGTAAACCATGATTTGTGGGTAGTTGATAGTAGAGCATTGCAGTGCATTACTAGAAATAGAGAGAGGTTTGCAAAGATGTCCACAAGAAAGCAACATGTACCACTGGCAAATGGATGGAAGATGAAAGCATCTGGTGAAAGTACTGCATATTGTTCATGTGTAAATGAGCGTTTATCTATGTTATATGTACCTAAACTAAAATTTAATTTATTATCAATAAGGGCTTTAGTTAACATTGTTATGTAGTAACCTTTAGGGGAGATAACTGTACAATAGAGAAAGAGGATAAAAGTGTTACTGCTACTTTAGAA
Source organism: Laticauda colubrina (assembly GCA_015471245.1). Classification (NCBI taxonomy): domain Eukaryota; kingdom Metazoa; phylum Chordata; class Lepidosauria; order Squamata; family Elapidae; genus Laticauda; species Laticauda colubrina. The sequence goes on along the minus strand of BLBF01000044.1, from coordinate 26,398,175 downwards.
AATGATTTATATGTGATACATGATGACCAGTTGCGGATGGATAACTTGGTTTATAACAATGTTAAGCCACATGATGAAGGTATACATTTACTGCATAGATGTCTGGGGCACATTAATTTCAAAATGCTGAAACAAACTGTTAAATTGTCAGAAGGAGTAAAATTAAAACCCTGTAGCAAATATTTAAAATTGTAATGCCTGTAATCAGGAGAAAAGCAAAGTTACTCCTGCAAACAGACTGAATGGGTTTAAGATCAAAGAACCATTAGAAATTGTTTTTGCTGACATAATTGGTCCTAAGAAACCTAGTTTGGGAGGTGCCTGCAATGTTTTGAGTATAATGTATCATTACTCATGGTACAGTTTCTGCTATCTAATGAAAAACAAAACAGAAATGTTCCAACATTTCTTTAATTGGCTAAGATTTGCTCAGAGAAAAATGAGACATAAGGTAATTACATTAGTAACTGATAACGGGACTGAGTTTATTAACAATAGATTCCAAATGATGTTAAAATTGGCTGGAATCGAACATAAGTGTTCCTCGCCTGACAGGCCACAACATAACTCATTTATAGAATGAAGGGGGCAAATGTTACAAGCCATGGCTTGCACTATGTTATCCGATTCAGCTTTGCCTGAAACACTGTGGGGTGAATCTATAATGTGTAGTAATCATGTGTTAAACAATGTGGTGAACACAACAACTGGTGAATTGCCATTCACTCGGCAGAAAACCAAATTTAAGTTATCTACACACATTTGGAGCTCCAGCATGGGTGCATATTCCCTCACAAGTAAAGGGCAACATAGAGGCACTGAAAGGGCAACATAGAGCTATGAAATTATTTTTCGTAGGTTGCGAGGCCAACCATAGATCATTTAGATTCTGGAATCCAGGCACAGCTAATATTTACTGTAGCACTAGTGCTAAATTTCTTGAGCACATTGGGTGGCATAAACTAGAATAGAAATCCAATGAAGATGTTGTTATCAACACCCAAGTAGTCCCTAACGATGAGATAGTTAAACCATCAATAGCCATTAAAAAGGAAGAACAGGCACAGGAGGAGGTAGAAGAATAGGAGCAGGTGGAACGGGAGAGTTCACCAGTGAGCCTTGAGTTATCTAGATGTTCAACCCATGTAACATGACCACTAGATAGATATCAGGCTAGTATAGAATGCCAAGTAAATATAGTTGCTACTAACTATAATGAGCTGAAACTGTATCCTGCTAGGGATCAGGCTGCTTGGCAGGAAGCAATGGATAAGGAACAGAAATCCTTACAAAGGTTGGAGGTGTATGAAAATGTCAGGTTACCACCAAGTGAGCATGCCATAGGGTGTAAGTGGATTTATAAAATTAAGACAGGTGTAGATACCCATAAAGGGACAGGACTGTTACCCATAAAGCCAGGTTAATAGCACAAGGGTTCGATCAATCAGCCAACGACTACAATGAGATATTTGCACCTAGTCTGAAGGCTACCACATTACAAGCAGCATTATTGTGGACAGCTAAGAAGAAATACACAATAAACCATTTAGATGTTGAGATGGCATATCTTCATGCACCATTGCAACATACTATATATTTAAAGAAGCCTTTGGGGATAAAAGCTGATCACAAAACTGATTGCTGGAGATTAAAAAAGAGTCTTTATGGCTTGAAGCAATCAGGCTATGAATAGAACCAGTGCATAGTGAAGGAATTAACAAAGATAGGTTTTGTAGCTGGCATGGCTGATCCATGTTTATTCAAAAAGGAAAGTGATGGTGTAGTTTCATTGTTGTTATTGTTCACTGATAATATACCATTAATCACCAAATAATCACCAAAACTGAGCAAGAAGCTACTGAGATTATTACACTGTTAGGGAAGAAATTTAAAATCAAACATTTAGGTGAGATTAAACAGTGTCTTGGTTTGAAAATAGAAGAAACTAAGGGAGGCTACAAAATCTCACAGGCAGATAAAATTAACCAGTTACTGAAGAATTTTAAAATGGAACTTTGTAAACCAGCTAAAACACCAATGAGCCAGGAGTTTAGCCACAGTGATGTGCAAAGTCCTGTTTTTGATAAAGACATTTATCAATCATCGATTGGTAGCTTATCCTATTTTAGTAATTTGTCTGGGCCAGGTTTAATGCTGAGCCTACTGAAAGGCACCAGCAAGCTGCTAAGCATGTGTTGAGATATCTCAAACAAACGATGCATTATGCATTATATTTGGAGTCTAAGGATGAACTAAGTTTAACTGCATATGCCGATGCAAGTTTCGCTACAGACATACCGACATGTAAATCACTGTCAGGTACTGTAGTATTATTAGGAAAGGTGTTTATTGGATAGCGGCCTATTTGACAAAAACATCTAAGCTTATCAACAATGGAGGCTGAATTCCCATTTTTGTCTCTATTATGTACAGACTTAATATGTTATAAGCAACTAATGATAGACATGGGAATTGATGTAAAGGAACCTATTGTTGTATATGAAGACAACCAATCAGCAATTCAGATGGCTTCCAATCTCGCCGTAAAGACAAGATCAAAACACACCAATCTACGATATCTGAATGTGAGACAATGTGTGCAAAGTAAAATGATTAAACTGGAGTATGCACGTCAGAGAATAACATTGCAGATCATTTTATAAAAGCCCAAGGCACTGTAAAACATAAGGCTTGCTGTGAGGAATATGGACTTAAACTGTAAGGTTTTACATATTGTCCTACCCAAAGGGGAGAATGTTAGGAATGATAGTCACCTAACAGTTGGGTTGGCAATATATAAACCAGGATAATTATTTAATACTATTATATCTTTAAGAGAGTGCTGTAATTGTAATTGGCTGAGGTTCCTCCGACGGCCATAAGGTGGAGCCAGAAACTTGGTTTGTTCTTGCATTTCTCTATTGCCTTTTGCCTGATTGTCGTTCTGCTGGAATTGCTGTGAGTCTTGCAAACTATTAGCAAACTCCATTTACTGAACTTTGTTTATGATATTGGACTTCATTTTTTTGGATTATCTCTGGACTGATTGTATTTAATATTACCTGCTTTACCTGCTTTACCCATGTATGATTTGGACTGTTTGTTGGACTTTATTTACCCATTTCCAGGAAGTAAAACCTACATTTTACTATTCAGTGTATCTGGTTGTGTGTTATTCCTCACCACTCTCACTATGTTTCTTTGAGTGCACTCATTGTCCTAATGGGGAATAGCTCACTAAGATAGATAGATAGATAGATAGATAGATAGATAGATAGATAGATAGATAGATAGATAGATAGATAGA
>BLBF01000044.1:26318190-26394858 GCA_015471245.1 Laticauda colubrina | reverse complement strand
AGATAGATAGATAGATAGATAGATAGATAGATAGATAGATAGATAGACCGACCCATTTCTCCCAGAAAACACCAGGAGTCACAAAACCTGGGTAAGTGGCTGGGGGGGTGTCATGTGACTTTGTGGGAGTGAATAATGTTGAGTTGGCCATGGTCATCCAGGTTTTGTGGCTCCTGGTGTTTTCTTTCCTATGGGAAATGGGTCGAAATGGCTCTTTGAGTGTTTAAGGTTGCAGATCCCTGGCTTAGAGAAAGTGACTGGCTCAAAATCTATCAGCCTAGCTTCATGCCCATTGTAGGACAAGAACCATCTCCTAGCTTTTAGCCCAGTGCCACTAACCACTAAAACAAAATGGCTTTCTGTGCTTAATGTAGAGATGGAAATATAGGACACATTTTCTCATAAACTTAATCAATACTTCTAGTTTTTATATATTTTAGAAGAAGATAAGAGGATATATATATCTCACCATTGTTCCCATTTTACAAACATTTGGATGTGTAAGTGCTTCCATTGTTGACCACCAGACTGGTATCTTCATATAATGTTGTTCTCTGTTTTTTTCCCATACTCATAGCAATGTATTCCTAACCATATGCCTTTGAAAATATCCATGTATTTTGCTTCTCCCATACCACAAAAATACATGCCAGCCCATTTGCAAATCATGTCCTTCCAGTGTTAACAATATTTTATTCCTCAGTGTTATCCATTCTTTCATCCAGGTTAGAACTATGGTCTGATAATATATTTCCCAAATCCTCCTCTAATTATCTCACCCTGCAACATTTTTACATTAATTCTTGCTTTTTTTCCCTTGCCATATATATTTCAGTACGATTTTATTGTCTTCAAAATATTTTTTCCCAATTTTATTGGAATTGTTTGAAACAAATGCAACATTTTTGGTAATACATTCATCTTGATCGCCACAATTCTTCCATTAATGATAACTGCACATCACCCCATTTTTAAAATCTGTCTTAATTTGTTGCTTAAGTTTCTAATAATGATCTTCTTTAATTGTTCCACATCTTGCCATCAATTGAATTCCTAAATATTTAACTTTCTCTACTATCTGAATATTTAAACTCTTTGTCAATTCTTTTTCTGTTTTTCTGTCATATTTTTTACCAATATCTTAGTTTCCCTTTGTTCATTTTCAATCCAGCCATTTTCCTATATACCTGTATTTTATTTATTAATTTAGGTCCTGTTCTTAGAGGCTCTTCTAATATAAAAATGAAGTCATCTGCAAATGACTGTAATTTTTACTCCTTTTATCTCCTTATCCTTCCTGATATTTCTATTTAGCACTTCTATTGTTAGTATAAGTAACATGATAACAAAGGATACCCTTGCCTTGTTCCTTTCTCAATATGATTTTTTCCCTGTCAATTCTCCATTAACCATTACCTTTGAATATTGTTCATAGTATTAATCATGTTGATAAACTTTTCCCCAAATTCCATTTCTTCCACCTGTATCAATATAAACTGCCAGTTCACATTGTCAAAGGTCTTCTGTGCATCCAGAAATATCAACGCCATATGTTTTCCAGGATGTGCTTCATCATATTCCAAAGTGTTCAAAATTATTCTCATATTATCCTTTATTTGTCTCTTAGGTAGGAACCCATTTTGACTGGATGTATAAATTGGTTTAAATAACTCTTTAGTCTTTCAGCCATTATCGATGCAAATATTTTACAGTCCAAGTTTAATAGAGATATTGGTCTATAGTTCTTAATCTGTTGTAAATCTGTATCATTTTTAGGAATAAGAGTAATGTATGCTTCCATCCATGAGTTAAGTATTTTTGCCTCAATAAATATTTCATTTACTATTTCTAATAATGTATCATTTAAAAAGTCCTGTGGGGTTTTGTACAATTCTGCTGGTAGGCCATGGTGCTTTCCCATTATTTTGTATTTTAATTGCTTCTGTTAACTCCATCATTGTAATTCTTTCCTCTAACATTATTTTAATTTCTTCTGTTACTTTAGGTAATTCTACTTTCTTCTTCATATGTAGTTCTCTAAAATATTTTTCTATTATTTCTTTTTTGTCTTCATTTCTATGGCAGAGGTTCCCTTTATCATCCATTAATTGAGAGATCCTTTTCTTTTCCTTCTCCTTTTCCAATCTCCTTTCCCAATCTTTAAAAAAAAAAAATTGTTTGCAAGTTTTTTTATTTTTTTGTGCTAGTTCTTTGTCTGTTATTTCCATCTTGTATTTTGTTAAATTCATTTTATTTTGTATTTCCTTTTTTGCTGTTTTTTTGAAGTTCTTTCTCCATTCTTCTTCTAATATCTTTTGTGTCTGTTTTTTCTTTCTATTTCTCTTTCCCATGTATGTTATTGTTAATCCTCTTATATAAGCTTTAAGGCCCTGTCACACTGCCCAATGGATGCAAAATGTTTGTAAAAAGGACACAGCAGACGAGAAAAATGTTCCATCTGTTGTTATCCACTCTCAAAAGGGTCAAAAATTTGCATAACCAGGGCGGATAACACGGAAAGGAATGGACAGGGGGAGGATGCAGAGCGGATGGAAAACGGATGCAGAGCAGAAGCCTAGCGGATGGAAGCAGATGAGAGCGGACGGCACATCTGCTAGGCTTCCGGGGGACATCAGCAAAGTGGACGCGGAACGGACGAAGCAGTGGAAAGCAGACATGGAATGGCTGAAGTGGATGCACAGCGGATGCACAGAGGATGAAGCGGATGCAGAGCGGAAGCCGAGCGGAAGCCTAGCGGAAGCCTAGTTGATGTGTTGCATTAATTGAGCATGCAGGGGGGATTTATTGCATCAGCCCCAAGGATATAAAGGGAAGCAGTTTGGAAGCAGGTCACCATTCAGAGGAAAGACCTGCTGCCAGACGCATTGAGTGCCTTGCCTGCCTGCCTTGCTGCCTGCCATCCTGCCAGCCTTGGTGCCTGCCATCCTGCCAGCCTTGGTGCCTGCCTTCCTGCCAGAATTGCTGCCTGCCAGCCTTGGTGCCTGCCTCCCTGCTAGCCTCCCTGCCAGCCTCACTGCCAGCCAGCAACCCCACAACCATGGGGAAAAAGAGGAAGTCTCAGCCATCTGCTGCCAGCCCTGGCAATAGGGACAAGGCCACCCTCCTGCCCCCTGGCCCTCACTCTGCTTCTGCTGGGGTTTCTGTAGCATGGGCTCACTCTTCTGCGGCTGGGGCTTCTGCTGCTTCTGCTTCTGGAGGAGCTGATGATGCTGCTTCTGGCGGTGGTGCTTCTGCTCGTGCTTACTCTGCTGATGCTGCTCCTGGCGGTGGTGCTTCTGCTGGTGCTTACACTGCTGAACCTGCTCCTCATCCTGCTGCTCCTGCTGGTCCTGCTCGTGCTCCTGGTCCTGCTCGTGCCCCTGGTCCTGCTCATGCTCCTGGTCCTGCTCGTGCTGCTGCTGCTGCTGCTGCTGCTGATGATGATGATGATCCTGCTGGTGCTGGTGCTGCTGCTGCTGCTGATGATGATGATGATTATGATCCTGCTGGTGATGCTGCTGCTGCTGCTGCTGCTGCTGATGATGATGATGATGATGATGATCCTGCTGCTGCTGCTGCTGCTGCTGCTGGTGTGGAGGAGCAGCCCCTACAAACTGGAAGCCCCTCTGATGAGGGCCCATATGGTCCTGCCAAAGGGAGGAAGAGGCATATGTGGGAACGGGAGAGGAGGCAATACTCCATTGAGGAGGAACATGAGGATGAGGTGCTGGAGTGGCTGAGAGAGAATGACTATCTGTGGCGGAAGGAACACCAGCTGTACAGGGACACCAAAAGGAAGCAGGCTGCTTGGAGAGAGAAGGTGGAGAGTCTGGGCTACATGTTGGATGTGCTCCTTGACTGGGGGAAGCACATGCACACCTGGTACGGGAAGCTGCACATCAAGAAATCTGGCCAGGCCACGGTTAAGCTGACGGACAGAGAGACCTATGTCATGGCCAAGTGCAACTTCCTGGAGGGTGAGATCCACCACCGAGGAGCAGCAGTAGCCCCTCTCACGACCCTCTCTCTCTGGCAGCCTGCTGAGAGCCAGTCCTCTTCCATCCGAGAGTCAGCTCCTGTCTCCAGGCAGGTTTCTGTGGAGCGTGCCACGGTGGAGAACCCGCGGACAGGTTTTTAAACCGTGGTGGAGTGCGTGGAGGACTCCCTGGTGCAGTGGGAGAAAGGAGACGGCACTTCCACCACAGCCCTACCCGCATCCACCCCCAGCTCCACCTCCACAGAAAGGCAGAGAGCCAGACAGGAGGGGCAGAGCCACACTGTCCTGCTGGAGATCAGGGACACCATCCGGAGCAGCATAGATCTCCTCTCTCAGCTGGTCCACACCAACTCCTCATCCTCCAATCGCAAGCCCTTCCTCACCTATGTCAACCACGGACATGGCGGAACCCCAGTACCAGGTGGTGAAGGACTGGATCACCGAGCTGCTTCACAACCCTCCAGATCCAGAGGAACCTGCTCCCACCCAGTCCAGGTCTGCTCCTCCACCCCAGGTGATGTCCCTCCCATTCCAAGGCTTTCCACAGGCCCTCCCCTACTAGGGCTATGGCTACCAGGAGGTCCAGCAGCACAGGCAGCAGCCCTTCCCAGTCCAGGCACAGAGTCATCGGATGACACCATTGCCACCTGTTCCACCGATGCCACCGATGCCACCCACATCAATGATGCCACCGACGACACTGATGCCACCCATGCCACCGATGCCACCAACGCCAGTCCTCACCCAGCTGCAGACCAGACAGCCCCACTACACTGCTCCTTCCTCCACCCCACAGCCAGGTCCAGCCTCAGTACATCTGTCCTTGGTACTGGGGCTGACACCACATGGCATGGAGGAAGGAGCTCTCAACATCACGGGGCTGAGCCAGCTGTCTGAGAGCTTCCTCAACACACCATCACCTGTTGTCCTCTCGGGGCCAGGTACCACAGTGGCTCTTCAGACCAGCACTCCAGCAGCAGCCACCTCCACAGCACCTGGACCCTTCACCCCTGAGACTGGGTACACCTCTGAGTGACCAAGAGGAGTGCCAGAGACTGGGTGGTTACCTGTAGTCTTTATTTGGACACTTCACTTGGGTCATTTTTCTTTTACAGCTTGTGATTAATAAAGTTTATCTTTGCTTAACACACTTGCTTCATTTATTTTTTTCAATAAAGTCTTGGTGGAAACTTTTAGAAATGGTTTCAGCCTTTGCATGCTTTTGGGATGGGTAATAGCTGTGGGATGGGCAGGGATACCTTTGGGATGGGTTAAGATACCTGTGGGATGGGCTAAGATAGCTGTGGGATAGATAAACCTCCAGTGTAAGCATAGTGGGACTGTATGGTCCACCCGCCCAGGTGCCACACCTATGGGCCTTCGTTATCAATACTAATGTAAGCATTGATCCACACATGTCAACATAAACACAACTCTTTATTAAATGCCCTATTCATTGTAGGCCCACCCAACATACATGGCCCAATCTCATCAGTGTAATGAGACAGGCTGAAGGAAGCATCCATTAATCATCTACCATCCTGTCTTGCCACTCCACTGCTCCAGCTGGGGAGTTTACTAGTGTTTCAGGAGGTTGCGCTGCTTCTTCCATTCATGTGAGGCTCTGTTGGGGCCTTGCACATCCTCAGTGTCTATCAGTTTTCGCCCTTGCCTCCATTCCCCAGGCTCCATGTCCCCATTGCCTTGTTCTGCAACACTGGGTAGCGGGTGCACATGAGATTGTGCAGGATGCAGCAAGCTTCCACGATCCTCCTCACAGTCTCTGGGCGATACTGCATAGTGGTGAGAAGTACCTGGAACCTGTTGGCCAGGATGCCAAAGGCGTTCTCCACCACCCGCCTTGCCCTGGACAGCCTATAGTTGAAGATCCTCTCTTAACGGGTGAGGAGTCTAGAAGTGTAGGGCTTCATGAGGTAGGTTCTGAGGGAGAAGGCATCATCCCCCATGATGAAGTAGGGCACATCTTGCGTGTCATTGGGCAGGGGGTCTGGATCTGGGAAGCCCATGATGACCCCGACTTGGCTGGCACTTTGCAGGCCACGTGCTTGCCATCTATGGCTCCAACGGTGTGGGGGAATTTCCACTTCTGATACCACTGCTCTGCAACTTTCTTCCAGCCTTCTTCAGTGGAGGGGCACTGGAGGAGCTCCTCCAGGTATTCTTCGATGATGGCCTGCATCATTTCTCTGACCACAATGCTGATGGTGTTGTGTGGCACCCTCCAGGCGTACTGCATGCTCCTGTAGGTGGTCCCTGAGGCCAGGTGGCTCACAGAGTCAGTGCCACCTTGAGCCCAGGGTCCAGGCTGGGGCAGAATTTGGTGCTCTGCTTGGTCAACCTGGGTGTCAGCCTCTGCACAACTTCGTCAAACATGGCTGGAGGCATCCTCATGAAGTTCTGGAATGCATGAGTGTCTTTGTTCCTGAGCTCCACCATCAGCTTGTTGTACAGTCCGTACTCTGCTCTTCTCCTGATCCATCTTTGGACCCAGACGCTTCTTGGCCGCCTCTTTTTCTTCCTGTAGTAGAGTTCACAGAGCCTGTAGATGGCTTCGCACTGTTGCAGAACGATGGTGGCTACCAAAAGGAATTTGTTACGATCCATGGTGGAGATGACTGGATGCTGTGGAAGAGGAAGAGGCAGATGAAGGCTGCAGAGGTCTGCACAGCAGGGCTGCTAGTCTGAAAGTGAGATCCAGGTGAGTTGCTCCCCGTTTTTATAGGCAATATAGGTTTTCCCCTATGTGTCCCTTTTCATCCTCTCGGCATCCTCTAGACATCCTAAATATCCGAGATAGGTCCCCTCTGCGAACTTTTTTTCCGTTTTAAATGCTTTCTTTGCATGCTGCATCCGCTTTCATCCTTTCTCCGTCTGTGCTACTAACGCTGTGCGTCCGTTCCATGTCCGTTCTGCTTCCTCCCTGTGTCTGTTTACCACTGGAGCGGATTGAGTTGTGCGGATGCGCAGCGGATGCCTAGCGGATGCAGAATGGCCGCATTGGATACATTTTCTGCTCAAAAGTTTTGAGCAGCTCAAAACCCTCTGAGCGGATGAAACGTCAATAGATGGATGCTGGACGGATAGAGAGGAAGCAAAACGAAGACAGTGAGTACAGAACGGAAGCATCGCGTTAACCAATGGATGGCAAGTGTTTTTCTCTGTTTTACATCCTCTTTCCATCTGTTGGTGCAGTGTGACAGGGGCTTTAGCTGTATCCCATATGTTTTGTAATGAGGTTTCCTCTTTTTTGTTTTTTATGCAGAAGAATTTCAGTTCTTTTTCCATACATTCAGTGTACCCTTTTTCTCTTAATATTGAATATTTCATTGTCCATCTTGACCTCTTCTTTTGTCCCTTCCATATTACTTTAATCAGATTATGATCTGCCCAAGTGCTTTTTTCAATACTTATATCTTGTATGTTAGTAATTAACTCTGTTGTTGCCCACATCATATCTAATCTGGACCAGGATAAATGTCTATTTGAATAAAATGTGCATTGTTTATTCTTCGGGTATCTTTCTTTCCATACATCTTGAATTGCTAATTTGTCTGCCATTTTAAAGAATGATTTTGGTAATATTTTCCTGTTCTTTTTGTTTGTCTTTTGTAGTCCATTTCTACATCTGCTATTGCATTATTGTCTCCAATAATACAAATACTTTCTTATTCCATTTCTATTATTTTCTTGTGTAATTTATCATAGAACTCTTCTTTACTTTCATTTGGTGCATACATTGCCATTATTAATGTTTGTTTACAATTCATCAGTATTTCCACCATTAGTACTCTTCCATCATTGTCTTGATAAATTAATTCCATTTTTATAATGTCCTTTATATATAGTGCTATTCCTCTTTTACTTTGTTGTGCTGGGGAATATATAATTTCCCATTCTTAGGATAGTCCAATATTTTCTCATGTTGCTTTTTAATATGCTCTTCTTGCAAGCAAATTATGTCAAGTTTTAGTTTCTCTAATTTATTAAATATTCTTTTCCTTTTTATTACCAAATTTAGTCCATTTATATTAATTGTCATTAATTTTAATTCTTCTTCCATGTCTTTATTTATGATATGCTTTTCTTGCTCTTGTCACTCTCATTTCCCTTGGTTCCTTTGGTCTTTCTTCTTCCCTGGTTGCTGTCTCTTCTTGTTCTCTTTCCTCTCTTCTTTGTCATCTTTCATTCCTTCCTGCAGCTTCTTCTCTCAGCTTTATTTCTTCAATTTCCCTTCTTTTTTCTCCTTCATGTTCTCTAAATTATTGATCATAGAATTGTTCTGCTTTCTCATTTGTATCTAATCTGTGTCTCTGTTCATGTCATTTCACCATTACTCCCTCTGGTATCAGCCATCTGAAATTAATTTCTCTTTTGATTAAACATTTTGTCAAAAATTGGCATTCCCATCTCAGATCTCTAACATTTCTTGGTAATTTGCTTCAATACTGTTATCGCCTTCCCTCCCCCTTTGTATTTTAATGTATCATCTTTCTGGAGAGGGTGGAGCTGACATCACGGTGATACAATGGAACTCCAGGGGCTCCTGGGTGCTACGTTGAAATTCTGACAGCACACTCACAGAACCAGTCGTAAAAACATTTGAATCCCACCACTGGTATCACTTTTGAAATGTTGGAAGGTAATATTTGAAATAGTTGCTAGTTTAGCATCATTGACAGTGCTATTTATTGCAAAGCAGGATACATGTTAAACTTGGAACTGATTGTAACTCTTTTTGTAATAGGATGGTTTTATTAATGTGATCATAAGTGTTATTCTGTTGAATTATATTATACTGCACCTTAAGGCTTTTTATCCCTTTGAATGGATTCACTTTAAATACACTCATTTTTATTCATATATTTATTAAACTCACCACACGGTTACAGACATAATGTATAGAGTATATAGATAATATTGAATGGATTGGCTGCTTTGTGCTGTAGTCCTTGATTTTCTTTTTTTTTGAAAGATAAGTATACACAAGACATTAATGATCCTATGATGAATTAAATGCTTAATCTGTTGATTAAAAGACTCTTAGGGTAGTTGGTTAAAAGTTTTGTTGTGGTTTTGGAAATGGAGGACCGGAAAATTACTGAACAAAGTATTTGGAGGACCTTAATTCAATTTTAATGTAACTCACAGTTGTTCAGAGGAGAGAGAGAGAGAGTGTGGGTGTGTGCGTGCATGCATTGCAAATATGTAACCATCCTTTTGGCATTAAAATCATATCCCCCTGAAGGAAGCTGTAAAGGTTAAAAGCTTATAGATGTGACTGGAAAGAGAGATAAGAAATATTTTAAATGTTAATTTTCTTATGGTACCTGTAAAAGAAATTCTTCAATGTATTTATATTCCCAAATCTGTTTTAAATTAAGATGTACTTCTTAATTTTGTTTAAGTATCTATTTTTGTAGACTTGCTTAAAGTTCACAGGCACAATATAGGATACAGGACTGAGACTGCATACATCAGGACTCCTTTGCACATATAGAATCAGCAAACTCAAATATTGCTCCTGTATAAGGTATTTACATTCAACTAGAGAATTAGTTTACATTCAGATAGAAAACTTTGCAAATAAAGTAGTTGTGTTATTTACTTTACAAAGAATATTCTTTCATTAGAATATTTGGAGGACCATCCAATCCATTTGCTCTGGAGTAACATGACTGGACAATATAGACAAGTCTTTTGATCTAGCAAACTGTAAGAAAGACACAATGGAGAATGTCAAGAAAGTTACTGCAGTGGATAGTAGGACACCAAAAGAGAGAAATTCTCATCGGTTAGAAAATGAATAACAGAAATGACTATAAAAACTCTGCTGCCTGCCTCACCATTAACAAAGCATGGATTTCGACTTCTTTGTTCTTTGTTCTGTATTTTCTGTTATATTCTATGCTGCCCTTTTCCTTTACTTACACACATTCTGATAAACTAGCTAGCAGCAGTAGTTAAATATCTGGCCACTAACCCTGAGAATAACAGCAATGAAAAAAATCATACCCGAATCAAGCATAGATAGGGCCAATACAGGTTTCTCTTCAAATGCAGAAGTATGGGAGAACAGTGAGGAAGAGAGGTGCAGAAACGGTGAAGTTGCTTTACTCAATGACAGGGGAGAAAGGCAGATAGGTAGACAGAAATGTGGCATGAAAGCCAAAGAATATTATTAGCAGATTACTTATCGAATATTGTGGTGAAATCTCCATAGTCCTAGACCCAGAAGGACAAAAATAGTGAGAGTAGCAGAAGAAAAATGGTCATAGAATCCTATAACTGGATGATAGAAGGCAGTTCCAAAGCAGGCCAGCAAACACTCTAAGGCTGTTTCATGTAAAAGAGAATGTTTGCAAATAGGAGAGTATGATCCATGTTCTGAAAGCGCTAGTTTCATCCTAGATCACTTTTATTTTTCTTTGCTTTATTTCAGTTGCAGGCTGGAGTTTATTATGAGGACATATCTGCAACATAAGTCACATATTTTAGTATGCACTTGTGGAAAGAGAATTCCACAAGGACAGTGGTGTCACCCAAGCAGGAAAAGCCCAAAGGGAACATCAGGCCAGCCATAAAACAAACTTGCATAGGAAAAGGAATAAAATAAAAGGTATTAAAGAAGCCCCTTAGACAAAAGCCCAAATAATTAAGAAAACTAGGGAAACGAGAAAAGAAAACCCTTACAAACACAAGACATGCCAAATCAGCAAAAACAGACAAAAGACACAAAATATATTACAAAGGAGACAAACAGGAGATTGCCACAAAACAAATATAAGAAACCATTAAGTTAAAAGAGATTAAAACAAAACCAATAATACAATCAAACCACCCCGCAAAGTTTGCCTTCTGCACCCCACGGAGTTTACCCTCTGGTGGAAATAAAGACAACCCCTGACAGGATTTAAAACATTAAGAAATACAAACACAAGCACTCACACACAAAGGGAGAAAAGGGTATAAAAATCAGGGACTTACCATATGAAGGTGGCTAGCCCAGGAATGCAGACTTCTTGCTATCTCTCGCCTTCCTGAAAAATAAAAAGATCCAGCTTTCAAGCAGTTGTCCGTATCCTTGTGCCAGAGCTCTCCCAGTGGGATAATCGAATCCTTGAAGGAAAGGCATTTTGACCAACAATTGGTGACCACGAAGATTTTCCAGCCAACCCTGCAAGACCTTTTTTGTCTGAAAACTGACAGCGGTAGGCCAGGTAAACCAAAATAATCCCCACATCAGATCGGGAATATGGGAAGTTGTAGCTTGAGGGCAATGGAAGAGACCCCTTTGGATAAATTACTTGAGGCTTGGGATGAAAGGCAAGTGCCTGTCCTGCCTGGAATAAATAAAAGACGCAAAAAGAATTTGTAAAAAGTAGGTTTTATTGCGAGATGATACGGGAAGATAAATTTGGCCTGATAGAGGTACTTTAGATTATAAAACCCTGAAAGCACTTAGAATACGCATTAAACCCAGCCAAGTACCTCATTGATACTGCTGGGCAGAAATGGCTAGGAACAAAGACCTGACCTGAAAAGATCAGCAAAAACCTGAAACCCATTCCCTGGAAGGACAAACTGAGGAACAGATTATGACTTCCCTTTTAAGCAAACCAGTGCCAGGCAGAACTAGGGGACAATTAGAATACATTTTTACTCACACTCTCTTCTCTGCCTCTGACTTGGTCACCTGGAAAAAGGATACCCCAGCTTTCAGGGCTGATCCTCAAACGGTAATTCAAACCCTGAAATCTATCACAGACAGCCATAATCCATCCTGGGGTAACATGACCCAGCTGCTACAAGTCTGTCTAATTAAAGATGAACTATTAAAACTATTTGGAAAAAATAGACACCGTATACTTATTTGAAGCCCTGGCAGAAAGAGGGCACAAAGCCTCCCCTTCCAAATTGCAGTATTAAAAACAAGAAAACATATCTGGGTTACATTATTGCACCAGGAATTAGAAAATTGGCTGGGTAGAAGCCATTTTAACCATGCAACCATCCCAGACAAAATGACAAGTCAGAGCCTTACTGAGAGTACTGGGTTTCTGCCACCCATGGATCCCCTCGTTTGGAGAATTAACCCGACCACTCATTCAACTAACAGGCAAAAACATGCCTGACCCCATTGAATGGTCCAAACCTTTGGACAAAACACTTCAGATCATGAAACAAACCCTGGCATCAGCCCCAGCACTCGGGCTACCTGACTATAGGAAACCTTTTACCTTATTCATCCATGAAAAATTAGGTGTTGACTCTGGCGTTCTAACAAAGCCTTTTGGACACACACATCGACCAATCACTTACTATTCTGTAACCCTCAATCCAGTAGCTCAAGGGGCTGTCCCCTGCTTAAGAGCCGTGGCGGCGACAGGTGAACATGTGAAACGATCTAAGGATTTAGTACCAGGATATCCACTATTGCTGAAAGTCCCCCATGAAGTTGTTGCGATTTTCTTAAAGAGCCAGACACAGGCCTTCACTCAGCAGTATTTGGCTCAATATGAAGCTGAACTTTTCACCTCTGATCACATTACGTTTGAGAGGTGTAATACTCTAAACCCAGCTACCCTGCTCCCCACAGAACAGAGGAAGGTAATCTCCATGATTGCCTCCAATTAGTGCATGATGCTGAACTGCCCCACTCCGATTTAACAGATACCCCGCTACAAAACCCCGACATTGAACTTTTCACAGATGGTTCCTCCTACAGGCAGGAGAACAAAAAAGTAACAGGAGCAGCTGTAGTCTCCCTACAAGAGATCACCTTTCCTCCCTCCCACAGCGCCCAAGCAGCTTTGCTTATAGCTTTAACTAAAGCTTGTGAAGCTGCAAGGAACCAATCTACTAACATCTACACAAATTCCAAACATGCTTTTGGAGTCTGCCATGCAACAGGAGCCATGGAGAGAGCAAACAAAGAAGTGAAGACCCTACTGGGCAAACTCTGTCAGGAGACACACCTCTCCTGGCCACAAGTGCTCCCAATTGCTCTCTTTTATATCAGAACTAGACCAAGACAGGACATAGGTATTTCCCCCTTTTGAGATCCCTTTTCGTCAACCCCCCCCCCAAATACCCTACAAGGCCTCAATCTTCATTCCCTCCACCTAGATAGGGGGAATATGGTTCTCTCTTCTTATCTTACAGCCCTGCAAAAGAGACTACAGACCCTCTGGACCCAGAGTGCACTGCCACAGACCTTACCCTTAAGCCCATGTCACACTGCACCAACGGATGCAAAGAGGATGTAAAATGGACAAAAAAGCTTGCCATCCGTTGGTTAATGCGATGTACTCACTGCCTCCGTTTTGCTTCCTCTCTATCCGTCCAGCATCCGTTTATTGACGTTTCATCCGCTCATAAAGTTTTGAGCTGCCCAAAACTTTTGAGCGGAAAATGTATCCAATGCATCTGTTCTGCATCCTCTAGGCATACAGGGGACATCCGTTCTGCATCCATTACGCATCTGCTATATCTGCTAGGCATCCGCTGTGCATCCGCACAACTCAAATCCATTCCAGCGGTAAACGGACGCAGGGAGAAAGCAGAACGGATGCGCAGCATTAGTAGCACGGATGGAGAAAGGATGAAAGCGGATGCAGCTCATCCGCTCTGCATCCTCTATGCATCCTCTACGCATCGGCTCTGCATTTGCTCTGCATCCTCTATGCATCCGCTCTGCATCCTCTACACATCCTCTACGCATCCTCTACGTATCCTCTATACATCCGCTCTGCATCCTCTATACATCCGCTCTGCATCCTCCACACATCCATTCCTTTCTGTGTTATCCGCTCTGCTTATGCAAATTTTTGCCCCTTTTGAGAGCGGATAACAACGGATGGAAAATTTTGCTCGTCCGTTGTGTCCTTTTTGCATCCGTTGGGCAGTGTAACATGGCCTTTAGAAAAAGCCCTTTATCCATATGAGCCAGGAGATTGGGTGTGGATCAAGTTCTTCACCAGAACCTCACCTTTACAACCCAGGTGGAAAGGACCCTACCAAGTCTTACTAACTACATACACCACCATAAAGGTTGCAGAATGAGACTCTTGGATACATTGGACACATACAAAACCAGCAGTCATAGACCATAGCCAAACTCCACCACAATCAATCCCACCCATCAAACTCAAGAAAGATCTGGACATAGATCAGTGGATGCTTGCAGCATTCTTCAACACCATTGAACCACACAACTGTGAGGAACCAATTGCAAATGTTGAATTACACAAAACTGGACACCCAGGTGCTGAGTTATAAAACTCCATTTTTATTTTATATATATGTAAAGAAACTATTAAGCTAAAAGAGATTAAGATAAAACCGATAATACAATCAAACCACCCTGCAAAGTTTGCCTTCCACACCCCGCCGAGTTTACCCTCCAGCGGAAATAAAGACAACCCCTGACAGAATTTAAAACATTAAGAAATACAAACACAAGCACTCACATACAAAGGGAGAAAAGGGTATAAAAATCAGGGACTTACCATATGAAGGTGGCTAGCCCAGGAACACAGACTTCTTGCTATCTCTCGCCTTCCTGAAAAATAAAAAGATCCAGCTTTCAAGCAGTTGTCTGTATCCTTGCTCCAGAGCTCTCCCAGCAGGAAAATCAAATCCTCAAAGGAAAGGCATTTTGACACCTTTCAACACACTTTAGATGAGCAGCTTCAGTCCAAAAAATTTATTTTGTGATACAACAGCCATGATATCCTAAATTGTGGAGATTCATCCACATTCAGAGTTGATTCTTGCTTCTTTTTGGAGCTTTCTGATGAATAATTGCAAGTGAAACTGAACTGAACTTTTCATTTTTTTGATATATGGAAATCTCAGGATGGACACTGTCATAAAGGGATTGGCTGTGAAAACACAGACTGACATTGAAAAGACAACAGCCTGATGACTTTATTTTGTCGATTTTTTAAGTACAATTTTAGTTTGTGATTCGTTCAGAAAATTGAAGGCATGAAGCTCTGCATGTCTGAAACTAATTTTAGATTTAAACTGGGATTAACTAATTTGGCTAGCATCTTTTAAAAAGCTACTTTTTAATAAAATAAAAACAAAAAGTGGAGCAACTTTAGGAAATCAGATGTTCTCAAAACTAATACAATAAACAGCTAAAGTTTCAGGTAGGGTTTTTACTATCCTATCACTTTCCCATAGCAATATCAGGAATCTGCTGTAAATAATATTAATTAGCGAATTTAAATTGATGCCTTTGAGAAATGCAATAGTTGAGAACACAAAAATGACAAAAAAAACCACCCACCCTCCTTATGTAAAAAAAATTGAGCTATGTGCAAGCTTATAATTTTACATTGTTTAGCAAATCAAAAACATAAGTACACATGGTTTGAAATGCCTCTGGGAACAGATAGTGAAAGCATAAACATTTATAAGAAATTTTATTTCTCTGTAAATACTCATGCTTACTTAACTCTCCCTCCTCCTTTTCTAAAATATGATATGGTACATAATTTTAAAAAATTTAAAGGCATTGGCCATGTTTTTGCTTCAAGCTGGGTTGAGGCCATGTACATAGGCAGAAAGAAAAGTGAAATACAGCAGCTGAGATGAAAGAAATGCAACAGAAAATGTCTTTGACCATTATTTTAAATTTAAATGTATTAAAAAATATAAAGCAGGCTTGTCTTCAGCACTGCTTTAAAATAATCACTGTGTTACATGTAAGCATGAGTGTAATTACTATGGTTTGTTCATTGTCTATTTCATTTCTCTCTAACCTTTCCTACACAAATGATTGTAGGTGAGACATGTATATTTAATATAATATTCCATATTTTGAGAATTTTTTTTACATCTCCTTACAATCATAGCTTCAACTGGGTCTGATTAATCTATAAAAGGAATCTTTTAAAATATAAAAGGAATATTTTTACTTGAAGTCAAAAGAGTCATCAAACTATATGTACCAATAACAACTCCAAAAAGAAAAAAAACAGATTACCCATAACAATAAGGAAGCTTCAATCCAAAAAGAGATCACTTTGGCAGAAAAACAAATCTGGTCACGTTGCCAACTTCAAAAGTCGATACAAAAATTTATGCCACCAGATAAAGATTGAATGCACCAATTATCACATTAAACACCTTCTATGCATCAATTCCACCTGTGCTTTCTACAATTTTGTAAACA
Organism: Laticauda colubrina; assembly: GCA_015471245.1. NCBI lineage: Eukaryota > Metazoa > Chordata > Lepidosauria > Squamata > Elapidae > Laticauda > Laticauda colubrina. Next base: position 26,378,656 of record BLBF01000044.1, on the reverse strand, counting down.
ACAAACTAAAAGACTCAAACTAAAAAACAACAAACTGAAAGGATCTAATGGCAAAGACTGTAACAACGACACCATGAAAGCAAACCTCTTTAACAAATTATTTGGCTCAGTATTTGTAAACAGCAATGGATCATGCCCAATCTTTCCTAGTTGAACCACAGACAACTACAATGAACTAATAAATATTGATTTAACAGAAGACAATGTTGAAAAAGCACTATGCAATCTAAAGCCATCTCTTTTCTACTGGACTGGACGGAATATGTGCCTATTTCTTAAAAAAGCTATCCACTGCCATAGCCGAACCTCTAAGCATAATCTTTGAAAAATCTTTCAGGACCAGCTCCTTGCCAAACCTATGGTCACAAGTCATGGTCATCCCCATTTTCAAAAAAAGAGACCCCAGTCTAGTTGAAAATTACAGACCAATCTCCTTGTGCTGCATCACCTGTAAAGTCAGGGAATCAATTATTAACCAATCCATTGTCTTCCACTTGGAGACAAACAAGCTACTCTCTAATAAACAATTTGGTTTCAGAAAAAAACTATCCTGTAATCTGCACCTCTTACACTGCAAAAAGATATGGATTACACAACTTGATCAGGGCAAAACAAGAGAGCAATCTACATGGACTTCTGTAAAGCCTTTGATTCAGTGGTACATGACAAACAACTTCTAAAGCTAAAGGGCCTGTCACATAGGCCGACAAAAAGTATGTAAAAAGGACACAGCAGACGAGAAAATGTTCCATCCATTGTTATCCGCTCTCAAAAGTGCCCCAAATTTGCATAAACAGACAAGACAACAAAGGAAAGGAACGAACGGGGAGAGGACGTAGCCAGGATGTAAAATGGATGCTCCACGGAAGCCTAGCGGATGGAAGTGAATGGAAGTGGATGGCACATCCGCAAGGCTTCCAGGGGAGCACAGCGAAGCAGACGCAAAGGGGAAAGAGCAGATGCAGAGCAGAAGCCGAACGGATACAGCAGATGCATCACGGAAGCCTCGCGGATGCCTAGTGGATGCCTAGCAAATGAAAAGCGTTCACTGCACATGCAGGGAGGATGCATTGCGTCAGCCCCGCGGATATAAAAGGATGCAGCTCACAAGCAGGTCACCATTCAGAAGAAAGACCTGCTGCCAGACACATCTCCAGCCAACAACCATGAGGAAGAAGAGGAAGCCTGTGCCTACTCCTGCCAGCCCTGGCAAGAAGGACAGGGCCAACATCCCACCCCCTGGCGCTGACTCTGCTTCTGCTGGGGCTTCTGCTGCTCGGGCTGACTCTGCTGGTGCTGGGGCTTCTGCTGGTGCTGCTCCTGGTGCTGGGGCTTCTGCTGGTGCTAACTCTACTGGTGCTGCTGGTGCAGCTGGTGCTGCTGGTGCTGCTAGTGCTGTTGGTCCTGCTGGTGCTACTTTTGCTGCTGCTGTTGTTGCTGCTGCTGGTGGTGGTGGTGGTGGTGTGGTGGAGCAGCCCCTAGAACCTCAAAGCCTTCTGATGAGGGCCCAGAAGGCCCTGCCAGAGGGAGGAAGAGGCAATCGCGTGATAGGGAGAGGAGGCAGTACTCCATTGAAGAGGAACATGAGGATGAGGTGCTCGAATGGCTGAGGGAGAACGAGTACCTCTGGAGGAAGGGACACAGGCTCTATCGAGACACCAAGTGGAAGCAGACGGCTTGGAGAGAGAAGGCGGAGAGCCTGGGCTACACTTCAGAGGTCCTCCTCGGGTGGTGGAAGCACATGCACACCTGGTACGGGAAGCTGCACCTCAAGAAGTCTGGCCAGGCCGCAGTCAAGCTCATTGACCGAGAGACCTACATGATGGCCAAGTGCAGCTTCGTGGAGGATGAGGTCTGCCACCGAGAAGCAGCCCCTCTGTCTACCCTCTCTCTCAGGCAGCCCACAGAGAGCCAATCCTCTTCTGGCAAAGAGTCAGCTCCTGTGTCCAGGCAGGTAACTGTGGAGCGCCCCACGATGGAGACCCTGCCCTCGAAATCTGCACTCCCCGTGGCAGAGCGCGTGGAGGACCCCCTGACGCAGTGGGAGCAAGGAGAGGGCGCTGACACCAGAGACCAACCCACACCCACACCCAGATCCACCTCCACAGAAAGCAGGCAGAGAGCCAGACCGGAGGGGCAGAGCCATAATGTCCTGTTGGAGATCAGGGACACCATCAGAAGCAGCGTAGATCTCCTCTCTCAGCTGCTACACACCAACATACCATCCTCAAACTGCAAGCCCTTCCTCACCTACATCAACCAGATCCTCATGGACATGTCTGAATCACAATGCCAGGTGATAAAGGAGAGGATCACAGGTCTTCTGCAAAAACCTCCAGGCCCAGCTGAACCTGCTCCCACCCAGTCCAGGTCTGCTCCTCCACCCCAGGTGATGTCACAGCCTTTCCAAGGCTTTCCACAGGCCCTCACCTACAAGGCTACGGATACCAGAAGTCCCAGCAGTACAGGCAGCCCTTCCCAGTCCAAGCACAGGTACATCGAACGCCACCGGTGCCACCGATGCCACCGATGCCACCGATGACACCCACGCCACCGATGACACCCACGCCACTGATGACACCCATGCCACAAATGACACCCACGCCTCACCTCGCTCAGCTGCAAACCAGACAGCCCCACTACACTCCTCCTTCCTCCACCCCACAGCCAAGCCCAGCCTCAGAACATCTGTCATCGGTCTCGGGGCCAGGCACCCCAATGGCACCTCAGACCAGCACTCCAGCAGCAGCCACCTCCACAGCACCTGGACCCTTCACCCTTAGATAATGGCCACGCCTCAGAGTGACTGAAAAGAGTGCCAGAGACTGGGTTGCTACCTGTTGACTTTATCTTTGCTTGGGACACTTTACTTGGGTCATTTTGCTCCTTACAGTTTGTTATTAATAAAGTTTATCTTTGCTTCACACACTTGGTTCAGTTCTTTTAGTAAATAAAGTCTTGGTGGAAACTTTTAGAAATGGTTTAAGCCTTTGCATGGTTGTGGGATGGGTAAGGATAGCAGTGGGATGGGCAGGGATACCTTTGGGATGGGTAATAGCTAAACTGTTTATTTCACATATCTATAGATTACATGGCATTCCTGAACGCATAATCTCTGACAGAGGGGTCCAATTTACCTCAAATTTTTGGAAAGAATTCCTGAAGTTGATAGGCTCCGCCCAGGGCTTAAGCTACACCCACCACCCTCAAATCAATGGGCCCTGTGAGAGGACTAATGCAGTGTTAGAACAGTATCTTAGATGTTATATAAATTATCAACAAGATAACTGGTCTGACTTACTACCATTTGCTGAAGTAGCATATAACAACTCTGTACATAGTAGTACTGGATTCACTCCATTTAAAGTGGCTTCAGGACAAGATTTTGTACCCATACTTGAACTTCCTCATGAAAGGCCTAACATCCATTTGTTGGATGAATCGATAACTCAACTCCAATTTAACTGGCCAGTAACATGTAAAGCATTAGATGAGGCCCATCAAACTCATAAGAAATTTGCAGACAAGAAAAGATCTCCATAGAAATTATATAAAGTAGGCGACAAAGTTTTCCTGTCCACCAGATACCTGCAAACCACTCAAAAGTCAAAGAAGTTTGGTCCTAAATATGTTGGTCCTTTCACGATTGAACGGATTATAAATCCTGTAACAGTCCAGCTGAACTTACCGAAAACTCTTCGATGAATTAACCTGGTTTTCCGTGTTAGTTTGTTAAAACCTGAACATACTTCTGATTTAAGACCCATCCAGACTGACCCTCCCATACCAATAATGATTGAAGGTGAACAACATTTTGAAGTTAAAGAAATTCTGGACTCTCGCAAATGGAGGGGTCGGCTCCAGTATCTTGTAGCCTGGAAACATTTCTCTTCTTCGCAAGCCAAATGGGTTAACGAAACCAATGTTAAAGCCCCTAAGTTGATCCAAGCATTTCTTTCCAAGTATTCTGATTAGCCTTAGGAGTGTATTCCTTTTTAATTGTCTAATGATTAATTATTGTCTTTATATTTTTTCCTCTCTCTCTTCTAGGACTGATGGTTTTCCTTTTTCTAGGAGGGCTGAATGTCAACCTTCAAGATCTTCTACTATCGCTTTGTATCTTTAGGCTGTCATAAGAAACGGGGGAAGGGGAGAGTGGGATGAATCTGGGAAGTGAGCTGGAGGTATTACATTTTTCTGTTGTGTAAATGAAGGGGGGGAAGCATACATCAGAGTTAGGTTTCTATTTCTCGCTTAGCTTTCTTTTCTCTTAGCAACTGCAACCCGTTATCAAAGTATGCCAAGGTCAACGGACATAGGCCTCATCATCACCTGAAGATGCCCACATGATCATATTCACAATTTCTAATTGGAAATTTCATTTGAACTATTGGGGGTGGGAACACTTCCATCACTTTGTATATGTAATTTACGCGCCAAATTCATCAGATTCAGAATTCTCTGGTTGCTACCACTTAACTTTCAGTAAAAGATAACTTTTCTCTAAATTAAAGAGTCTAAGTATTTCTTTCTTGGATTTTGAATGGAGCACCGCCTGACACACAGCTTTTTCTCTGGTAATATTACACTACTAACTGGAGCATATAAAACATTTGCTAGACCAATACTTGAATAAAGCTCATCAGTCTGGAACTCACATATCTGATATGAACACAGTAGAGAAAGTCCAGAAATATTTCACAAGAAGAGTTCTCCACTCCTCTACTCATTGCAGAATACCTTATGCCACCAGACTTGAAATTCTAGACTTAGAAAACACTAGAACTATGCCGCCTTTGGTCCAATCTAAGTATAGGATATAAAATCATTCATTGCAGTGTCCTACCTGTCAATGAATACTTCAGCTTCAACCATAACAATACAAGAACATATAACCATGATACAAACTCATGGTTAACTGCACCAAATTTGATTGCAGGAAATACGACATCAGCAACAGAATGGTCAATGTCTATAATAGTGTAACTGACTCTATAGTTTCTTCCCCAAACTCCAAAAAACTTTAACTTTAAACTGTCTACTATTGACCTCACCCCTTTCCTAAGAGGTCTGTAGGGAGCATGCATAAGTACCCAAACATGCCTACTGTCCCTGTCCTATTGTTTCTTTTATTTTTTTTATATGTATCCATGTATTCATAACTATGTTTATACTTATGCCTATTATCTTGTAAGTAAATGACAAATCAAAATAAATAAACAAATAAAATAAAAAATAAAATAAATAAATACCATCTTGCAGATGTAGTCAAAAGATTCTTAATATCTTTTTTCAGATTGATGTTGCTTTTTTCTTTGATATGGTATCATAGAATATTAGAATCATACAGTACTTATAACCATAAATATATGTCTTAAAATATGTTCAATAACCATTAAATTAGCAGAATATATTTTAATTATTTAAAAAGTCTTCAAATTTAATATTTTTAAATGAAAATGGATACTTTAATAATAATGTATTTAAATATCATCTTTATTAAAATGGAATGGCTTTGTTTTGAAATGATCAACAATATTAATGATAAGATATTTTTAAAAAACTATATTGTATTTTTTCTTTTAATAAATTAAATATTAACCAGATTAAATTCCAACAAATAAAGTTGTAACATTTTCCATCTATGAGATTTAAAAGTTCTAAAATATATAGCCATAATTATCTGACTAAACCTAAACAAAACAATATTGAAAGAACCTGTGTACAATACCTGTAGTCAATATTATGTGCCTGCTAACTAATACATGTAATGTCTTATTAAAGTATTAAATGACAGTACTAAAAATATAATAAAGAATTATGCATACACACTGACCTTTCTCTAGATGAAATGTCAGCTTCTTGTAATAAAACCACTTCAGCTTTTAAATCACCCAAATTTTATCAATTTGGCAATATTTTAACATATATATCAGAACTTTCAAGATTTTTTGTATAACCCAATCATTATAGTTGTTAATATTTTCTGAGAATCAAATCTCTGATTCTCCTCCCAAAAGAATCTGTTCTGTTTCACTTAATCCGTTATGATTGGATGTCTTTCAGCTCTGAGAATAGCTGCTATGGACCCATTTATTGTCAGAGAACAGTGCCATACGCTAAATCAATAAAACAGAATTGTGATCATGTTTATAATTAATATTCCAATTGAGAGTTCAATGTTTCAGTACTTTCAACAATCTTTCATTACATGTTTATTATGGTAATAAAAATCTTTGGATAGGGTTGGGGGGGGGGGGAATGTCAAAAATGAAAGATTTGATTATTACTGTAGAAAGCAGCCTGTGCAATTTCCTTAATGTTTTTCTCTTAATGTGTCAGAGGACATCAAAGCAGAGATTTGTGAATGTGATAGAGAAAAATCTCAATGCATAAAATAAATAGCAAAATGAAAAGAAAAAAATTGTAGAAGTTATTGAGCAAATTGACTGTTGTTTACCTTTTGTCAACAGAAAATCAGGAATGCAACACCACCACCCCAAAGCATTGCTGATTGGTTGACATTGTGCCTAAATTTATTTGCTGTCTTCAGAGAAAGACATCTCACATATATTATTTAGTCTTAAAAACAAGAAAGCCAGGCATTTTCAGCCCAGCATGAAGAGCTCTCAATTAGTTGAAAATAATTTGATGTTTCTCTTTTTAAATATAAATGATATAACATAAGTGATGATCCTTGATGATTACCTTTTTATGTTTGTTTTGAGTATAAGCCTCTATTAGCTCTTTGTCAACATTTGTGGAAATTTTAAAAGAACTGAGTGATGCATAAAAATCACCATTTTGGTATTTATTTTTGTAAAATATCCCACTTACCCTTCAGGATGAAAATTCCTTCCTCACATTAAAATCTGAGTTTCCCTGGTGGCAGTCACACATTATTCACTACATAGGACTCTTTTGGTTTCTCTGAACAATTCAGACTTGAATTGCCCTTTATTATTATTTCTAACATACTCCACCAAAAAAACCTGTTTTAAAATAATTGTATTTTATATTTCTCACATAAATATCTATTTTCAAGTATACACAGAAATATTGTTACACAACCTTGCTATTGAGTATTATAATATAATTCTGTTTCCTGCTATTTTAATGGGTTCACCTACTTTAATTTAGTTATTTAAAAAAATTATTTTGCTGCCTATTCACACATATAAAAACATATAAAAAATAAAATTAATAGAATAAATTAATTATAATAAATAATAAAATAATATAATTGCCCCCCACCCCACCCCCATTTCGGCAACAACATATCACATAACCCATTAAAGTGGTCCATCCCACTCAAGGTTCCCCAGGCCAACAAGCAGAACCAGGTCTACAGCACCTTCCAGAAGAGTTAATAGGAAGAGGCAGAAGAAAAAGACAATAGTAACTGAATAAATGTAAAAACGAAATAATGAAATAGTAGGGCTGAGATATCATGGAAAATGTGATATTTTTTCTATTTTGTTTTATTTTAGATTGATATTTTAGGGTGGGATACCACATTTTGAATGACAAAATAGCTGATTTTGAATAGAAATAAATCAGATTGGGTTACATAATTAGTTTTATGTTAAAGTAGAACTTCTTATGGAATAAGTTGCCAACTGTTTACAAATAAAATCGGAGAAACATATCTATTTTATGACAAAATACTATGTAACTCAAAGCTATTATTCATCAGTATCCTAATATTTCCTTACCAGGCATTAGTTGGTCATGAGACATTGAGATTACTCTTGCTAACTGGATGAATGGTCACCAACTTCTCCATTGACATAAAGTGACAGTTTATTTACATCATAGGAAAGATAGCCCAATAAAAGGTGAATCATTATTGATTCTCCCAGGAAACTTTGTTAGTATTTTGTTTTGTTCAGGCTAATCTGACACTAAATATTACATTAATGACACTAATTTCTAGCTTTCATGAGACATATTTCAAAAAGTCATTTTTACATATCAGACCAATTAAATATATACTATTTAAAATAATTGATGGTGGCAAAACTTAGAAATGTCTTATCATTAACAAATTTAATCAGTTGCATTGGAAAGGAATTTAAGAAATTACCAAATACTATGTAATCTAGTTTAGTTATATGATGAGCGAGCCTTGGATATATAGTTCATTCTTTTTGACATTGTCCTTTTATTGTACTATTTTACAAACTTTATATCTCCCTATTTAGTCAGATTTATGAGCCAGACTTATTTTATCTCCACAATTTATTATCTGACCAGAATGACAATCTCCCTTAAATGGTGCTGTTTTTGAATGGATTGATTCTTTCATCTTAATTCTGTTGCTTTATCCTGCTTTTTGTTGATTTTTATTTTTTTTGCCATCTTACTTATTCATCATCTTGATCCAATTGCAACAAAACTTAAACATATCATTTGACATTGCATTCATACTATCTAGTTGCTTAGAAATGGCTCAGTAGCCACCTGTTCTATTTCAAATTTCAAGCTCACACTGGCCATCACAAAATCTTATGTCTGGGCATTTCATCATAAAGGCCCTGTCACACTGGCCGACGGATGCAAAACGTTTGTAAAAAGAACACAGCGGACAAGAAAAATGTTCCATCCATTGTTATCCGCTCTCAAAAGGGGCAAAAATTTGCATAACCAGAGGGGACAACACGGAAAGGAATGGATGGGGGGAGGACACAGGGCGGATGGAAAGTGGATGCTCCATGGAAGCCTAGTGGATGGAAGTGGATGGGAGCAGATGGAACATCCGCAAGGCTTCCGGGGGAGTGAAGCAAAGTGAACACGGAACGGATACAGCGGATGCAGAGCGGACGCCGAGCGGATGAAGTGGATGCAGAGCGGATGCAGAGCGGATAAAGCAGATGCAGAGTGGAAGCCTAGCGGATGCCTAACGGAAGCCTAGCAGATGCCTAGCGTTCACTGTGCATGCGGGAAGGATGCATTGAGTCAGCCCCGCGGACATAAAGAGAAGCAGCTCCCAAGCAGGTCAACATTCAGAGGAAAGACCTGCTTCCAGACAAATCGCCTGCCTGCCTGCCTGCCTGCCAGCATGCCTGCCTGCCAGCCTGTCTGCCTGCCTGCCTGCCTGCCTGCCTGCCAGCCTGCCTGCCTGCCTGCCAGCCGGCCTGCCAGCCAGCAACCCCACAACCATGGGGAAGAAGAGAAAGCCTCAGCCATCTGCTGCCAGACCTGGCAAGAGGGACAGGGCCACCCTCCCACCCCTTGGCCCTCATTCTGCTTCTGCTGGGGCTTCTGCAGCACGGGCTCGCTCTTCTGGGGCTGGGGCTTCTGCTGTTTCTGCTTCTGGATGACTGATGATGATGCTTCTGGCAGTGGTGCTTCTGCTGGTGCTTACTCTGCTGAAGCTGTTTCTGGTGGTGCTTCTGCTGGTGCTTACTCTACTGGCGCTGCTCCTGGTGCTGGTGCTTCTGCTGGTGCTTACTCTGCTGGCGCTGCTTCTCGTCCTGCTGATTGCTGGTGCTCCTGGTCCTGCTGGTGCTCCTGGTCCTGCTGGTGCTCCTGGTCCTGCTGGTCCTGCTCGTGCTCCTGGTCCTGCTGGTGCTGCTGGTGCTGCTGGTCCTGCTTTTGCTGCTGCTGCTGGTGGAGGTGGTGTGGAGGAGCAGCCCCTACAACCTGGAAGCCCCTCTGATGAGGGCCCATGTGGTCCTGCCAAAGGAAGGAAGAGGCATACACGAGAACGGGAGAGGAGGCAAGACAACATCGAGGAGGAACATGAGGATGAGGTGCTGGAATGGCTGAGAGAGAATGAGTATCTATGGCGGAAGGGACACAGACTCTATAGGGACACCAAAAGGAAGCAGGCTGCTTGGAGAGAGAAGGCGGAGAGCCTGGGCTACACTTCGGAGGTGCTCCTCAGGTGGTGGAAGCACATGCACACCTGGTACAGGAAGCTGCACCTCAAGAAATCTGGCCAGGCCGCGGTCAAGCTGACGAACAGAGAGAACTATGTCATGGCCAAGTGCAGCTTCCTGGAGGGTGAGATCCGCCACCGAGGAGCAGCCCCTCTCACAACCCTCTCTCTCAGGCAGCCTGCTGACAGTCAGTCCTCTTCCGTCAGAGAGTCAGCTCCTGTCTCCAGGCAGGTGTCTGTGGAGCGTGCCACAACAGAGAACCCCCTGACAGCTGTACTAATCGTGGTGGAGCTCGTGGAGGACCCCCTGATGCAGTGGGAGAAAGGAGATGGGACTTCCACCACAGTCCAACCCACATCCACCCCCAGCTCCACCTCCACAGAAAGGCAGAGAGCCAGACAGGAGGGGCAGAGCCATACTGTACTGCTGGAGATAAGAGACACCATCAGGAGCAGCGTAGATCTCCTCTCTCAGCTGGTACACACCGACTCCTCATCCTCCAACTGCAAGCCCTTCCTCACCTATGTCAACCAGACCCTCATGGACATGGCGGAACCCCAGTACCAGGTGGTGAAGGACAGGATCAACGATCTGCTTCACAACCCTCCAGATCCAGATGAACCTGCTCCCACCCAGTCCAGGTCTGCTCCTCCACCCCAAGGCTTTCCATAGGCCCTTACCTACCAGGGCTACGGCTACTAGGAGGTCCAGCAGCACAGGCAGCAGCCCTTCCCAGTCCAGGCACAGGTCCATTGGACGCCACTGTTGCCACTGGTTCCACCGATGCCACCCACGCCAGTCCTCACCCAGCTGCAGACCAGACAGCCCCACTACACCCCAAAGCCAAGCCCGGCCTCAGTACATCTGTCATCGGTACTGGGGCTGACACCCCATGGCATGGAGGAAGGGGCTCTAAACATCACAGAGCTGAGTCAGCTGTCTGAGAGCTTCCTCAACACACCGTCACCTGTTGTCCTCTCAGGGCCAGGCACCCCAGTGGTGCTTCAGACCAGCACTCCAGCAGCAGCCACCTCCACAGCACCTGGACCCTTCACCCCTGAGACTGGGCACACCTCCGAGTGACCAAGAGGAGTGCCAGAGACTGGGTGGTTACCTGTTGACTTTATTTGGACACTTGACTTGGGTCATTTTTCTTTTACAGCTTGTTATTAATGAAGATTATCTTTGCTTCACACACTTGCTTCATTTCTTTTTTTTCAATAAGGTCTTGGTGGAAACTTTTTGAAATGGTTTAAGCCTTTGCATGCTTGTGGGATGGGTAATAGCTGTGGAATGGGCAGGGATACCTTTGGGATGGGTAATAGCTTTGGGATGGGCAGGGATACCTTTGGGATGGGTAATAGCTGTGGGATGGGCAGGGATACCTTGGGATGGGTAATAGCTGTGGGATGGGCAGGGATACCTTTGGGATGGGTAATAGCTGTGGGATGGGCATGGATTCCTTTGGGATGGGTAATGGCTGTGGGATAGATAAACCTACAGTGCAAGCATAGTTGGACTGTATGGTCCACCCTCCCAGGTGCCACACCTATGGCCCTTCATTATCAATAATAATGTAAGCATTGATCCACACATGTCAACATAAACACAACTCTTTCTTAAATGCGCTGTTCATTGTAGGCCCACCCAACATACATGGCACATGTATACAATCTCATCAGTGTAATGAGACAGGCTGAAGGAAGCATCCATTAATCATCTATCATCCTATCATCTTGCCAGTCCACTGCTCCAGCTGGGGAGTTGCACCAGTGTTTCAGGAGGTTACGGTGCTTCTTCCCTTCACGTGAACCTCTGTTGGGACCTTGTACATCCACAGTGTCTATCAGGTTTCGCACTTGCCTCCATTCCCCAGGCTCCATGTCCCCATTGCCTTGTTGGAGGTCCACGAGCCTATTCTGCAACACTGGGTAGCGGGTGCGCATGAGATTGTGCAGGATACAGCAAGCTTCCACGATCCTCCTCACGGTCTCTGGGCAATGCTGCATGGTGGTGAGAAGTACCTGGAACCTGTTGGCCAGGATGCTAAAGGCGTTCTCCACCACCCGTCTTGCCCTGGACAGCCTGTAGTTGAAGATCCTCTCTTCACGGGTGAGGCATCTGGAAGTGTAGGGCTTCATGAGGTAGGTTCTGAGGGAGAAGGCGTCATCCCCCACGATGAAGTAGGGCACATCTTGCATGTTGTTGGGCAGGGGGTCTGGATCTGGGAAGATGGGCTTAACAATAGCTCTCAATTACTGAAAATATATTTCATTAAATTAAAAGTTATTTATATATGAGACTTAGCATAGGACAGACTTTGCAGTGGTTCATCCTTTTTAATGGAAAAAGACATCTAAACATAACTCAGCATTATTTATAGCTAGCTGCATTAACCATTTATTCTGTGTATTTAGTTGTGCTCTTTTCCAACCTATCAGCGCCTTTAATTGCAATACAAAGGACAAATTTCTTGGTTGCCACTTTGTGACATGAGCAAGAAGCATGTGCCTAAAACAGGTTTTGACCTATAAGTGCAGTATTAACATCAGCGATTGGAACTGAAAGAGTATATATGACTAAAAATCATACAAATGATATAATCTGAGCAGTTTTGATACTTCTGCTAAAAGCATGAGATTGTGCAAAATTTTATGTTATGTTTTTTTTAAAATATAATCATACTGCAGTTTGTCTTATATTACTTAGACTGTCATAAGATTGTTGTTGATATGTCAAAGATTCATGCCAGAAATAAATGAGGAAATTTGGATTCAAGAGCCAAACTTTCACCATTGCAACATAAAAGTATTGGGTATTTGGCTAATTATATCATCAACTACTTTTGAAGAATGCATAATTGAAGCAAATATTACACTAAAGGCTGATGAAACATTCACGAAGACAAGGAACATTTTTCTTTCAGTTCATATTTTTTTCTAATGTTGCTAAATTATGCAGAATGTTTCATTTATGAGTACAAACTGATTTGCAAAGGATTTTGTCTGTATCCTGGATAGAATCAACGTTTGTTCTGCACATCAATTATTCTACACATTGTGTTGTTGTGAAATATCACCATGTCATAGAAAAATGTGATGGTATATTAAATAGTAGAAAAAGAATACTCAAGGAACATGACTCTTTTATGTTACAGTTGTGTTCCGCAGCTGTTAAAGCAGCACATTATGCTCAGAAAATTTGGTAGAATATCACATTAGAAGTCACAGTGACATCAAGCCAAAGGAAATGGCAAGCCAAAAGAGCTGAATTATTTTTTCTCTCCCAGAGGAATTCTGTTAGTCTTATCAAATTTTTATGACCTCTTCAAAGCTTTGCAGACCACAGTTATTGGCAGCTGAAGTGGTGGCCTAGCTGCACAGTGAACTGCCTTATGTGGGGGAGGCTGGGGATTTAGAAGCTGTCATTGATACTGGGTGTTCCAGATGTCTTATTGGACTCCCCATCTTTGAAAAATTGGGCATAAAGACTAACCCGCTAAAACGCCCAATCAGATTTGAGCAAGTGGATGGAACCTTAATTGGGATGCGGGGCAGCCACTCAATTGACATAATTAATCAAGATGGAATTAGAGCCCCATCACAAACTCATACGTTTCATAGTGGCCCCCAAGATGTCAGAATCAATAATACTGGGACTTGCTTGGTTAGACAAATGGGTCTCGATGATCAAATGGGAGGATGGATTCAGAAAAATTCTTATTGGACCGGGCCCATTGCCCCCTCTTCCACCCACTACAAAGCCACCAGTCAGCTCGAACCCAGAGCCTGAGCCAGCATCCATGGCATCCCACTTTCTCCCAGATAACAACCAGGTACCTAACCAATACAAGATTTGGCTAAAGCAGTGGTTCCCAAACTTTTTCAGTCCACCGCCCCCTTGGTGCTACGAGCACATCCTCAATGCCACCCACCCAGGGATTGGATTAAAATTTCTGTGGATGTGACCTAATTTGACGGTGTGGTTTGCTGGTAATGTGATTGGGTGGGTGTGGCTTGCTGGTCACATGACTGGGTGGGCATGGCTTGCTGATCACATGACTGGTGGCGTGGCTTGCTGGTCACGTGACTGGGTGAGCATGGTTTGGCAAACCAAGTACAAGTGGTCCTCATTTAATGGCTGGTTGCTTAGCAAGTGTTCTAATTTGTGACTGGCCTCCCCAGAACTACTTGACCTGTTTTTGGAGTTTTGACAGCCATACACATACATAAACACATATTCCCTTCCAACTAGGGGTGGGATTCTACCAGTTTGCACCTATTTTCTAGAAGCGGTTGTTAACATTCTACGCAGTTCAGAGAACTGGTTGTTAGAAGAAATTACTGGCCTAATCCTGTAAAGGGCCTATCACATAGGCCGACGGATGCAAAACATATGTAAAAGGGACACAGCAGATGAGAAAATGTTCCATCCGTTCTTATCCATTCTCAAAAGTGCCTCAAATTTGCATAAGCAGAATGGACAACAATGGAAAGGAATGGATGGGGAGAGGACGTAGCAAGGATGGAAAGCGGATGCTCCACCAAAACCTAGCAGATGGAAGCAGATGACACATCCACAGGGCTTCCAGGGGAGCACAGCGAAGCGGACGCGCAATGAAAGGAACGGATGCCGAGCGGATGCCGAGCAGATAAAGCGGATGCAGAGCGGAAGCCTAGCAGATGCCTAGCGGATGCCTAGTGGATGCAAAGCGTTCACTGCGCATGCAGGGAGGATGCATTGCATCAGCCCCGTGGATATAAAGGGAAGCAGCTCGCAAGCAGGTCACCATTCAGAGGAAAGACCTGCTGCCAGCCACAGCTCCAGCCAACAACCATGGGGAAGAAGAGCAAGCCTGTGCCTACTCCTGCCAGCCCTGGCAAGAAGGACAGGGCCACCATCCCATCCCCTGGCCCTGACTCTGCTTCTGCTGGGGCTTCTGCTGCTCGGGCTGACTCTTCTGGTGCTGGAGCTTCTGCTGGCGCTGCTCCTGGTGCTGGAGCTTCTGCTGGGGCTAACTCTGCTGGCGCTGCTCCTGGTGCTGGTGCTTCTGCTGGTGCTTACTCTGCTGATGCTGCTCCTGTTAGTCCTGCTGGTCCTGCTGGAGCTCCTGGTGCTGCTGGTGCTGCTGGTCCTGCTGGTCCTGCTGGTCCTGCTGGTCCTGCTGGTCCTGCTGGTCCTGCTGGTCCTGCTGGTGCTTACTCTGCTGCTGCTCATCCTGGTCTTGCTAGTGCTGCTGGTGCTGCTGATCCTGCTGGTGCTGCTGGTGCTGCTGGTCCTGATTTTGCTGCTACTGTTTTTATTGCTGGTGGTGGTGGTGGTGGTGTGGTGGACCAGCCCCTAGAACCTCGAAGCACTTCTGATGAGGGCCCAGATGGCCCTGCCAGAGGGAGGAAGAGGCATACACGTGAACGGGAGAGAAGACAATACTCCATCGAAGAGGAACATAAGGATGAGCTGCTGGAATGGCTGAGGGATAACGAGTATCTATGGAGGAAGGGACACAGGCTCTATCGAGACACCAAAAGGAAGCAGGCTGCTTGGAGAGAGAAGGTGGAGAGCCTGGGCTACACTTTGGAAGTCCTCCTGGGCTGGTGGAAGCACATGCACACCTGGTATGGGAAGCTGCACCTCAAGAAATCTGGCCAGGCTGCGGTCAAGCTCCGGTCTGGCTCTCTGCCTGCTTTCTGTGGAGGTGGAGCTGGGGGTGGGGGTGGGTTGGTCTCTGGTGGCAGCGGCTTCTTCTTGCTCCAACTGCATCAGGGGGTCCTCCATGTGCTCCGCCATGGGGAGTGCAGCTGTCAGAAGGTTCTCCGTCGTGGGACGCTCCACAGATACCTGCCTGGACACAGGAGCTGACTCTTGGCCAGAAGAGGACTGGCTCTCTGTGGGCTGCCTGAGAGTGAGGGTAGACAGAGGGGCTACTCCTTGGTGGTGGATCTCACCCTCCAAGAAGCTGCACTTGGCCATCACGTAGGTCTCCCGGTCAGTGAGCTTGACCGCGGCCTGGCCAGACTTCTACAGGTGCAGCTTCCCATACCAGGTGTGCATGTGCTTCCACCACCCAAGGAGGACCTCCGAAATGTAGCCCAGGTGTAGCTCCGCCTTCTCTCTCCAAGCCGCCTGCTTCTGCTTGGTGTCTCGATAGAGCCTGTGTCCCTTCCTCCAGAGGTACTCATTCTCCCTCAGCCATTCGAGCACCTCATCCTCATGTTTCTCTTCGATGGAGTACTGTCTCCTCTCCCCCTTATCTCGCGAATGCCTCTTCCTCCCTCTGGCAGGGCCTTCTGGGCCCTCATCAGTAGGGCTTTGAGGTTCTAGGAGCTGGTCCACCACACCACCACCACCAGCAGCAGCAGCAGCACCAGCACCAGCACCAGCACCAGCAGGACCAGGAGCAGCACCAGCAGAAGCACCAGCACCAGCAGAGTCAGCACCAGCAGCAGAAGCCCCAGCAGAAGCAGAGTCAGCGCCAGGAGGTGGGATGGTGGTCCTGTCCTTTTTGCTAGGGCTGGCAGGAGTAGGCACAGGCTTGCTCTTCTTCCCCATGGTTGTTGGCTGAAGATGTGTCTGGCAGCAGGTCTTTCCTCTGAATGGTGACCTGCTTGCGAGCTGCATCCTTTTATATCCATGGGGCTGATGCAACGCATCCTCCCCGCAAGAGCAGTGAACGCTTTGCATCCGCTAGGCCTCCGCTAGGCATCCACTAGGCATCTGTGATGCATCCACGTCATCCACTACGCATCCGTTCCTTCTGCTGCGCATCCGCTTCGCTGTTCTCCCCCAGAAGCCCTGCAGATGTGCCATCCACTTCCATCCGCTTCCATCCACTAGGCTTCCATTGAGCATCCGCTTAACAACCCCGCTACATCCTCTCCCTGTCCGTTCCTTTCCGTTGTTGTCAGCTCTGTTTATGAAAATTTGGGGCACTTTTGAGAGCGGATAACAACGGATGGAAAATTTGCTCATCCGCTGTGTTCTTTTTACATAGGTTTTGCATCCATCAGCCAATGTGACCTCGCCTTTAGATATGTAGTAGTGGGTCTGGAGGAAATAAGGGTCATGCGTGCCTAATTTTGGAAGTTGGGGTGATGGTTATTGGGATGTAAGCTAAAGGTTTTGCTTTTGATATATTCTGTGTGGTGGTCATATATAGGTTAGTATGTCAGTATATAGGTAGTCAATATATAGGTTAGTATATATAAGTTAGTATGTTGCTTGATCAGTCAATGGAATCTGACTGAGATTACATATAATGTTCCACCCATGTTAGCCATGGGGGATCAGATTGAAAATATTCAATTTCAGAACAATTTGAAGGACAAATGAAACCTATTTTCATTATATTTTCATCTGCAATTATGTTTTGATATTAACAGCCACTGGTCCAGAGATATAATTATACTAAAGATATTCTGTGATGTAGACTTTGAGACATTAATTATCAATTGCAAACCATTCTATTTTCCATGTGAATTCTCCTCATTTCTCCTAATTGCTGTGTATGGTCCTCCACAAGCTTGTGTAAATAATGCATTGCGAACTTACCTGACTAGATTATGTGGACTGAAATTAAATACCCAGATTCATTTCAAATTATTTTAAGAGATCTAAATAAAGAAAACTTAAGAAAAGAGCTACCAAATTTTTTTCAGCATGTGAATTATCTCACCAGAGGCAAAAGTACTTTAGACCATTGCTACACAATATTAAAAGTTGCTTATCGGTCTTTACCATAAGCAGCTGATCATTGTATGATTCACCTTTTACCTGCTTAAATGATGAAACCAACTATTAAAACAGTGAAGACTTGGATTGAGGAGGCAATGCTAAAGCTATAGGTTTGCCTTGACTGCACTGATTGGAATCTGTTTGAAGATACCTCTGCAGACTTGGATGAACTCACAGATACTGTAACATCATATGTCAGTTTTTGTGAAGACCTGTGTGTGGTAACTGATAATATACAGTAACAATAAACTTTAGTTCACAGTTAAACTTAAGCAGTTAAGGCTAGGTCCCACTGGCTGACAGATGCAAAACGTAGGCATAAAGGACACAGCGGACGAGCAAAATTTCGGGGGTGGCTCCATCCGTTGTCATCCGCTTCAAAAAGTGGTGAAAATTTGCATAAACAGAATGGAAAAGAACAGAAAAGAACGGACGTGGGTAGTATGTAGCGGGGATGTTAAATGGACGTTCATAGGAAGCATAGCAGATGGAAGCGGATGACACCTCTGAAGGGGTTCTGGGGGAGAATTTCAAAGCGGATGCATAGCAGATGGAAACAGATGCATCACGTATGCCTAAAGGAAAGAAAGGGATGCCGCGCGGATGTATATCGGATGCAAACGCATCCTTTCTATTTCCGTGCTACTAGTGATGTATAGATGTTCCATGTACCTTTTGTTTCCTCCCTCTTTCTGTTTTCAGCTGCAGCAGATGTGAGTTGTGAGGATACCCAGAGGATGCAGAGAGGATACAGTGGATATTTAACAGATAGTAAACTTACATAGAACGTTTGTTGCTCGTATGTTGTGGATTTACATCATACATAGCGGAAAGTTCATCCATTCACAAAGTTTTGTGCAGCTCAAAACTTCTTGCACAGATGAAATTGCAGTGGACGGATCCTCGACGGATAGAGCGTATGAAACATGTATGCAATGAGTACACAACGGATGCATAGCATTTTCCAATGGATGGCAAGCTTCTTTTAACGTTTTACATCCTCTTTGCATCCGTAAGTGCAGTGGGACAGGGCCTTTAAATCATACCAAAGAGGAAGCCTACAGAAAAGGCAATAGAATACTGTACAATCAGGCCAGAAACTTATTAACAAGCGTGATCCAAGCTCGGAAAATCTAAGGAATCAATTCTGAACAAATGAACCAATAAACATGTGGAAAACTCTAAAAAAATATCACCAGTTACAGCAAACCTCTTTCTCATGCTGAAGGAAATAAACAACTGGCAGATGATCTGAATGTGTTTTATTGTAGGTTTGAGAGAAAACTACTGTCATCCATCTCCACAATCCCCATCTCAGACACAACAACAGCCAAGCCTCCTGAAACCTACCCCATCCCATTGGGTTCAACCTCTGAGGATTACAGAAAATGAGATGCAAGGTCTATTTCACAGACAGACAGGAAAAGCACCAGGCCCAGACAAGATAACTCCTTGCTTAAAAGCTTATGCTGACTAACTGGCCCCCATCTTTACCTGCATCTTTAATAAATCACTAGAGATGTGCTATGTTCCTTCTTGTTTCAAATGCTCTACTATCATCCCAATGTTGAAGAAATCCTCCATCAAGGAACTGAACGACTTCAAACCAATTGCTCTAACATCTGTAGTTATGAAAACCTTTGAAAGACTAGTGCTGTCCCACCTGAAAACCATCACAGATCCACTGCTAAACCCCCTGCAATTTGCCTACTGAGCAAATAGATTGACAGATGATGCTATTAATATGGCTCTGCACTACACCTACAACTTCTTGAATCTTCAAAGACAAGGGTCCTCTTTGTAGACTTTAGATGGCATTCAATACCATCATTCCAGATATTCTTCTAACTAAACTAAACCAGCTAGCTTTACCTGGCCACACTTATAAATGGATCATAAGTTTTGAGTTTGGTGTGCTTAGAAGAAGAGGCAGAGGCAATACAAAGCTTAACAGGCTTTATTGCTAACTTGTAACTCAGCTGTGTTCCTGCTGGAAGATCTGTGTTTGCCTCTTATAGCCGATGACATTGCCTACGACACTGCCAGAGATGTACAACTATCTAAAGTCATAGACTGGGTGCAAAGGGGGTGGCCCAGGGAAACTACCACAGTGGATTTCTGCCCTTCAAAACACACCAAAATGAACTGAGCATGCTAAAAGGGGCGGGGGGTGTCTCCAAGTAATTATTCCCAAATTGCTAAGACCACACATTATTGAAGTTCTGCATGAAGGTCATCCAGGGATCAACAAAATGAAGGCTCTGGCCAGGAGCTATGTATGGTGGCCAGGTCTGGATGAGGCAGTTACCAATAAAGTTCAGAATTGATCCATCTGCCAGATGTCCAGGCCTGCCCCACCATCTGCCTCTTCTGGGAAGTGGGAAGATACCAAAATACCATGGTCTAGAGTACATGTGGACCTGGCAGGCCCCATGCGAGGGAAAAACTTCTTGATTATGGTAGATTCATTTTCAAAGTGGGTAGAGTGGTTCTCCTCCAATCAACCACTTCAGATGCTATAAGCGGAGCTGTATACAATTTTTTTGCTTCCCATGTCATCGGCTATAAGAGGCAAACACAGATCTTCCAGCAGGAACACAGAGGCTGAAGGGGCAGGATCAGCAACCAAAAGGGGTAAAGGGCATCTGCTTAGGGCATCAGCATGAGCTACATCATTGCCAAGCGTGTAAGTCAACTTATAGCTGTAAGCAGCTAGGAAGATTGTCCATCGGGTCATCCTTGGGGAGAGGATTTGTGGGATGGGCTTGCCTCCTGCCAGGATACCTTACAAAGGTTGGTGGTCCATGATAGCTCAAACTGCAAAAGTAATCATGGGAACTTTTGACTGAGGCCACCACAGCCAATGCCTCTTTATCAATTTGGCTGTAGTTTCATTCAGACTTGGAGAGTGTCCTGGAGAAATAAGCTATAGGGGCTTCCTGGCCATTTATGACCTAGGACTGCCCCAATCCCATAAGGGGATGCTTTGCAAACTGGATAAGGGGGAGAGCATCGCTAAACTGAATGAGTACCTTGGTTGAAGTGAAGAGGGATTTTATCGCAGAGAAGGAAGCCTGTTCCTTGGATCAGGCTCAGTTCAGTCTGGTGTGCCAATGCCATTGCGTCTTAAGGCTAGGTCACACTGGCCGACGGATTCAAAACGTATGTAAAAAGGACACAGCGGATGAGCAAATTTTCCATCCATTGTTATCCGCTCTCAAAAGTGCCCCAAATTTGCATAAAAAGAGCAGACAACAACAGAAAGGAACGGACATGGGGAGGATGTAGCGGGGATGTAAAGCGGATGTTCGTAGGAAGCCTAGCGGATAGAAGCAGATGGAAGTGGATGACACATCCGCAGGGCTTCTGGGGGAGAACAGCGAAGCGGACACGTAGCAGAAGGAACGGATGCGTCGCAGATGCATCACGGACGCCTATAGGATGCATAGCAGATGGATAGCGGATGCAAAGCATTCACTGCGCATGCGGGGAGGATGAATTGCGTAAGCTCCGTGGATAAAAAAGGAGGCAGTTTGCAAGCAGTCAGCATTCAGAGAAAAGACCTGCTGCCAGAGACATCTAGAGAGAACACCATGGGGAAGAAGAGGAAACCTGTGACTACACCTGCCAGCCCTAGCAAGAAGGACAGAACCAACATCCCACCCCCTGGCACTGACTCTGAAGCTGCTGGTGCTTCTGCTGCTGCTGGTGATGCTCCTGGTGTTGCTGTTGCTGGTGCTTCTCCTGCTGGTGCTGCTGCTGGTGCTTCTCCTGCTGCTGGTGCTGCTGTGATGGACCAGTCCCAAGGCCCTCAAAGCCCTGCTGCTGAAGGCCCTGAAGCCCCTGCCAGAGGGAGAAGGGGGAGAGGAAACAGTACTCCATTTCCGAAGACCATGAGGAGGAGGTGCTGGAATGGCTGAGGGAGAACGAGTACCTGTGGAGGAAGGGCCACAGGCTCTATCATGACACCAAGCAGAAGAAGGCAGCATGGAGAGAGAAGGTGGAGAGCCTGGGCTATATTTCAGATGTACTCCTTGGATGATGGAAGCACATGCACACCTGGTATGGCAAGCTGCACCTGAAGAAATCTGGGCAGGCCGCTATCAAGCTCACTGACCAGGAGACCTATGTCATGGCCAGGTGCAGCTTCCTGGAGGGTGAGACAGCCCACAGACAGACACTCCTCTTCTAGCCAGGAGATAGGTACAGTGTCCAGGCAGGTGTCTTTGGAGGGCCCCATGACAGAGACCCTCCCCACAGCTGCACTCCCCATGCCAGAGGACGTGGAGGATCCCCTGTCTCAGATGGAGCAAGAAGAAGCAGCCACCAGAGACCAAGCCACACCGACCCCCAGCTCCACCTCCACAGAAAGCAGGCAGAGAGGCAGACCGGAGGGACAGAGATACACTGTCCTCTTGGAGATATGGGACACAATCAAAGCCAGCACAGATATCCTCTCCCAGCTGGTCCACTTTGACATACCATCCTCCAACCGCAAGCCCTTCATCACCTACGTGAGCCAGACCCTCATGGACATGCCTGGGGCCCAGTACCAGGCAATGAAGGAGAGGATCACAGCTCTTCTGCACCACCCTCCAGGCCCAACTGAACCTGCTCCTACCCACTCCAGGTCTGCTCCTCTACCCCAGCCGAAGTCACAGCCCTTCCACGGATTTCAGCAGTCCCTCACCTACCAAGCCTACCACTACCAGGACTTCCCACAGCAGAGGCAGCCTTTCCCAGTCCACACCCAGGTTCCTCAGACACCACAGATGGCACAGAGGCCTCAGCTGAACCAGCTGCAGACCAGACAGCCCCACTACACTCCTCCTTCCTCCATCCCACAGCCAAGCCCTTCCTCAGAACATGTCATCAGTGTTGGGCCTCACATCCCAGGTCCTTGAGGAAGTGCCTCTCAACCTCATGGGACTGAGTCAGCTCTCTGAGAGCTTCCTGCACACACCATCTCCTGTTGTACTCTCAGGGCCAGGCACCCCAATGGTGCCTCAGACCAGCACTCCAGCAACAGCCCCCTCCACAGTCCCTGGCCCCTTTACATCTGAGACCATGGGCATGCCTCAGAGTGACTGAGAAGAGTGCCAGAGACTGAGTTGTTACCTGCTCACTTTATGTTTGCTTAAGACACTTTACTTGGGTCATTTTGCTTTTTAATAAAGTCATACAGTTTGTTATTAATAAAGGTTATCTTTGCTTCATACACTTGGTTCATTATTTTTTTTACTAAATAAAGTGTTGGGGAAAACTTTGAAAAAAGGGTTAAGCCTTTGCATGCTTGTGGGATTGGTAAGGATAGCTGTGGGATGGATAGCTGTGGGATGGGTAAGGATAGCTGTGGGATAGATAAACCTCCAGTGCAAGCATAGTGGACTGTATGGTCCACCCTCCCAGCTGCCACACAAATGGCCCTTTATTATCAATAACAATTTATTCATTGATCAACACATTTCAACATAAACAAAACACTTTATTAATGCCCTATTCACATCCACAATGTCTATCAGGTTTCATCCTTGCCTCCATTCACCAGGCTCCATGTCCCCATTGCCTTGTTGGTGGTCCACAAGCCTGTTCTGCAACACTGGGTAGCGGGTGTGCATGAGATTGTGCAGGATGCAGCAAGCTTCCACGATGCTCCTCACAGTCTGTGGGCGATGCTGCATGGTGGTGAGAAGTACCTGGAACCTGTTGGCCAGGATGCCAAAGGTGTTCTCCACCACCCGTCTTGCCCTGGACAGCCTGTAGTTGAAGATCCTCTCTTCACGGGTGAGGTATCTTGAAGTGTAGGGCTTCATGAGGTAGGTTCTGAGGGAGAAGGCATCATCACCCATGATGAAGTAGGGCAAATTTTGTGTGTCGTTGGGTCGGAGTCTGGATCTGGGAAGCCCATGATGAGGTTGAGTTCCAGCCCACCCTTGAGGTCACTGGTGTTGTATACCTGGGCATCTGAAGCTGACCCATTGCCTGAAGCATCGATGTACATGAACTTGTAGTAAGTGGACCCTGAGTTGGCTGGAGCTTTTCAGGCCACGTGCTTCCCATCTATGGCTCCAATGATGTGGGGAAAGTTCCACCTCTGATACCACTGTTCTGCAACTTTCCTCCAGCCTTCTTGTCCATTTTAATGCTTTATATATGAGCTGCATCCGCTTTCATCCTTTCTATGTCCATGCTACTAACGCTGTGTGGACGTTCCACATACCTTTCGCTTCCTCCCTCTTTCCGCTTTCTGCTGGAGCAGATGTGAGTTGCGCGGATGGCCAGAGGATGCCGAGAGGATACATCAGACATGTAACGGATGACAATGGACGTAGAACATTTGTTGGCCGTATGTTTCGCAGATGTAGATCGTACACAGCAGAAAGTTCATCTGCTCAAAAAGTTTTGTGCAGCTCAAAACTTTTTAGTGGATGAAATAGCAGTAGACAGATGTTTGACAGATAGAGCGTATGAAAGACATACACAGTGAGTACACAACGGATGCATCGTGTTTTCAAACGGATGGAAAGCTTTTTTGTCCATTTTACATCCTCTTTGCATCCATTGATGCAGTGTGACATGGTCTTATAGTCTGTGCAATGGTTTTGCTACAGTGGCCTTGTGGGGCAGGAAAGAGCTATAGAAGTTAAATAGTCCTAAAAAGGCTTGTAACTCAGTCTTGTTCTGAGGGACCAGAGCCTCCTGAATGGCCTGTACTTTGGATTTTATAGGGTGAATTCCCATGTGGCCAATATGATATCCTCGGAAATCTATCTGTGAAACTGCAAACATGCATTTTTTCCTGTTTAATTTTAGCCCAGCCTGGAGAACTTTTTGTAATCTTTCCAAATGTTCCTGTGGGTTGTCAGCAGCAATGAAGATGTCATCGAAGTATGGGATGACACCCTTGATATTGTATAGTAAACGTTCCATAATGGATTGGAATATGCCAGAGGCAATGCTGACATTGAATTGTAAACACATTTGAAAGCGCCCCTATGCGTAATGATTGTTTGGGCTTCTGCTGTCTCATTGTCCACTGGGAATTGTTGGTATGCTTGAGTCATATCCAACTTGGTAAAAACGGAGCTTTTTCCCAGGGAATGGAGCACATGCTGTATGATTGGCACAGGATAAGCATTTGGTTGGAGTCCTTTGTTTATCGTGGACTTGTAGTGAAAATAAATTGTTTTGGAGCCATCTCTTTTCAAGGGTATTACAATGGGAGTTTCCCATTTAGCAAAGTCAGTTGGCTCTAAGACCTCTTGTGAAATCAATTTGTCAAGCTGGGCATTCACTTTAGCACATAATGCCAATGGCACTCTGCATGGTTTGAAGTGTATAGGAGCAACATTAGGGTCCAGGTTAAGGGAAATAGGAGTGCCATTATAGCAGCCCAGTTTGTAATTGAAAATTTCTAAATAGTCAGCAAGAAGTTACTGCAAGTTGTGGGGGATAACTGCATTTACTCCTGTTACTTAGAGGCCCAGGGAATGGAACCAGTCTAATCCCAGTAAGCTAGGTAAATTCCCAGTTACAATAACTTGTGGAAGGTGACCCTGAAAATCATTGTATTGAATATGGAACTTGCCTGTTCCAAGGACTGAAATGGATTGTCTTTGGTAGTTCCTCAGGGTCAGATTGCAGGGGCTCAGCTGATTCTTATGGAAGTCTGGTAGCAAATTCTTTAGTGTCTTCCAGAGATGAGGGACAGAGATGATCCAGTGTCCACCTCCATCTGACAGAGGCTGCTTTCTAAGAGAAGATCAACATTAATTTTATTAACATGAAAAGAATAAGTCAGTGACTCAACTATTGGGAACGCTTTGTTAATGGCATAGCATTCCTTTTTGGATTTGAGGTTTTTTGGTTGATTGAGATGTTGAGATGGAAGGACTGTGTTTCTCGGTGCCTGACAGATTCTAGGCCTTTCTTTTGGCATTTTAGGCAGACAGCATTTCGAAAATGACAAGTGGCTCTTAGATGGTTTCCTCCACAGCTGAGACAAATCAGCTGTGGTGTAAATTGTTTCCTGTCGTCGGGAAAACTTTTTCTCTGCATTGGCTGGGGTGTTTGGAGGTGATTGATTGCTTCTTCCTTTTCAAAGTCATCGTCTGCGCAGTAGGTGTCTTCATAGTGGACCGCAGCACTGGGTTTTACCCCGGGAAGACTGCTTGGCATTCTATTTCAGCTGCAGATAAATTGGATAGTTCAGCGGCTTGAGCTTCTTCGATTGCTTGCTTCAAGTTGAGGTCAACTTTAGCCAGCAGCAGTCATTGTAGTCAAAGGTCTCTCACCCTGCAGATGAGCTGGTCCAGCAGCATATCATCTAGATGATCTTGGAAACCACACTGCAGGATGGCTGAATGAAGAGCCTCCGTGTATTTACTTATGGACTCACCTTCTGTTTGGCTTCTTCTCCTGAATGCATGGTGATGGGTGATACGTGATGGCTTCAGGGCTTAGTGGTTACCGAGCACCTCTTGTAGTTCTTCCCAGGGAACAGCCTCAACCATCTCAGGAGCCAGCAGTGCGGTCGCAGTGTCAAAAACGGTGGCCCCGCAGAAACTCAGGAAATAGGCTTTTTTCCTGTTAGGAGGGATGTTAAATAGGTTTGCAGAATCCATGACACATTTGAATCTGTTGATATACAATGTCCACATCTCGGTGGTTGGCCAAAAAGGTGGAAAAATTGGCAGCGCCATCATATCTTTGCTCGATAGTAACTGCTCTAGTGATGGCTCTTAGTGACAGCTCTTTTTGTAGTGATTTCAGCCATGTGGTGCTCTCTCTATTGCCTCAGGAAATGCCTCAGTTCATCAGCATCCCACCTTTGTTGCCAATTTTGAGTTTAGTGCACTTAGAAGAAAAGGTGGAGGCAACATAAATCTTAACAGGTTTTATTGCTAGCTTGTAACTCAGCTGCAGCTAGCCGCAGCTTGCAGTAGCAGCTGAGAGAGAGAGAGAGAGAGAGAGAGAGAGAGAGAGAGAGAGAGAGAGCTGATTCCATTTGACAGCTCCTTTTATACAGAGCTGTCAAACAGTTCAACTAATCAGGGGCTTCTCTGGCTCCCGCTTAAATAGCGGACTGGAGTGAGGACTTGCTGGTCGCAACAATAAACTTTCTAACGGACAAGAGGCTTTGGCTGCAGTTGCTTCTGTCAAAAAATTCCATGAGTTTTTTTGGACACTATTTCGAGTTGATTACAGATCACAAGCCTCTGTTAGGCCTTCTGTCAGGCAAAAGACAAAATCCTCAGATTTTGTCTCCAAGGGAGACCAGATGGACCTTATTTCTGGCTGCTTATTCCTATACACTGATTTATCGACCTGGCAATAGTCTATGCCACGCTGATGCTCTTAGTCGCTGCCCCTTACCTGCTCCTGTGGAGGATCCTGCACCAACTAATGCTGTTTTCCAAATCAACAATCTCAAACTTCCCATCACTGCCCTTGATATCGCTGCCCACTCTGCCAGGGACAAGGTAATCACCCAAGTTCTTGACTGGGTGGGAAGAGGGTGGCCAGTGATGCCTTATGCCCCCAAATTCGTGCCTTTCAAAACTCGCCAGCAAGAATTATCTTCTTTGCAAGGCTGTCTACTTTGGGGGACTAGGGTAGTTATCCCTTCCAAGTTGCAAGACTACTCAGTGTTAAAGTTCCTGCCTGAGGGCCATCCCGGCATTGTCAGGATGAAGGCCCTAGCTCACAGTTATGTATGGTGGCCAGGCATGGATGCTCAGATTGCAAGTTGGGTGAATGCTTGTCAGCCATGCCAGGCTACCAGACCTGCTCCACCCACATCCAGTCCAGGAAGGTGGGAAGATTCCGTGGCCCCTTGGTCCCGGGTGCATATTGATCTGGCTGGCCCCGTTCATGGGCGTACATTCCTGATGATGGTCAATTCTTTTTCTAAATGGGTAGAGATGACCTTGATGACCACCACAACTTCAGAAGCTGTCACGAAGGCTCTATCAAGGATATTCGCTACCCATGGCCTCCCTGACACCATCATGTCTGATAATGGCCCCCAGTTTACTTCCTGTGAGTTTGAGGTTTTCCTAGCCAACCTAGGAATAAGGCATGCACTTACAGCACCTTCATCCTGCCAGTAATGGCCTGGCTGAAAGGGCAGTCAGATCAGTTAAGGAGGCCCTGGCAAGGTTTGGGCCCATAGATTGGCACTCTAGGCTTGCTAAGTATCTCCTGACCCAGTGCACAAATCCCTGTGCCACTACTAATAGGTCTCTGGCTGAACTTCTCATGGGTAGATGCCTGAGGACCACCCTAGACAGACTCCATCCACATTATACCCCAGTCACATCCCTTGGGTCAAATAGCCAGGCAAGGGAGTTCACTGAGAATGACCAGGTCTATGCCTGGAACTATGCGGGACATCCCTTATGGATGCCTGGGCAGATTGTGGCATCCTAAGTCTTACATGATCCAACTGCAAAACGGGCGCATTTGGCGCCGCCATATCAATCAACTTAGAAGGCATTGGATTTTTTCTGCAGATGGCCCTCAAGACGTTCCTGCAATAGAGAAACCACCAGCGCCCAAAGAAACTTCCCATGGATATGATAAGAACACAAGCCTACCTGAACAGCCATCTGTCCCTCGCCCAGAGACACCTGAAGCCAAGACGCCAGCTTCGTCAGCACCAGAAGTTGCCCAACAAGCAGAGATGTTACTTCCAGCAGCAGCTTCATCGGGACTTAGAAGATCTGGCCGCCTGCACAAGCGCCTGAGTTATCTGAAGGACTACGCATGCTCCATTCTGGGGGAAATGAGTATAGCGTTTGCAATAGACTAAAGCTGAAGTCTTCACTCCGGTCCATATTTCCAGCGGGAACACGGACCATTCCTATTGGCTGATGCCAATTGACAGCTGGCTATAAAAGGGAACTGTCACATGGCATCAGCTGTTGTCCACTGCCTTGTTAGTGCAGCAGCCGCAGCAACCCTTTATTGCTACAATAAAGTAAAAGCTGAAGTTCGCTCCGTGTCTGCCTCAGGTAATTCTGCCATTCCACAACAGATGCCAAAATCTGAACCAGCAAATGACTTCACTTAATGGTTTAAGCCCATGTCACACTGCCCAACGGATGCAAAAAGGACACAGGGGACGAGCAAAATGTTCCATCCGTTGTTATCCGCTCTCAAAAGGGGCAAAAATTTGCATAACTGGAGCGGATAACACAGATGCATGGAGGACGCAGGGCGGATGCAAAGTGGATGCGGAATGGAAGCCCAGCGGATGGAAGCGGATGGCACATCCGCAGGGCTTCCAGGGGGCCTCAGCAAAGCGGACGTGGAACGGATGAAGCGGATGCAGAGCGGATGCACAGCGGATGAAGCGGATGCACAGCGGATGCACAGCGGATGCACAGCGGATGCACAGCAGAAGCCTAGCGGATGCCTGGCGTTAATTGCGCATGCGGGGAGGATGCATTGCATCAGCCCCGCAGATATAACGGAAGCAGCTTGGAAGCAGGTCGCCATTAAGAGGAAAGACCTGCTGCTGGAAGGATTGGCTGCCTTGCCTGCCCTGCCTGCATGTCTGCCTGCAAGCCTTCCTACCAGCCTTGGTGCCACCCTCCCTGCCAGCCTTGCTGCCAGCCTTGGTTCCTGCCAGCCTCCCTGCCAGCAAGCAACCCCACAACCATGCGGAAGCACAGCAAGCCTCAGCCATCTGCTGCCAACCCTTGCAAGAGGGACAGGGCTACCTTCCCGCCCCCTGGCCCTCACTCTGGTTCTGCTGGGGCTTCTGCAGCACGGGCTCGCTCTTCTGGGGCTGGGGCTTCTGCTGCTTCTGCTTCTGGAGGAGCTGATGACAAGCACTCCAGCACCAGCCACCTCCACAGCACTTGGACCCTTCACCCCTGAGACTGAGCGACCAAGAGGAGTGCCAGAGACTCATTTTTGTCTTATAGCTTGTTGTTAATAAAGTCTATTTTTGATTCACACACTTGCTTCATTTCTTTTTTTTAATAAAGTCTTGCTGGAAACTTTTAAAAATGGTTTAAGTCTTTGCTTGCTTGTGGGATGGGTAAGGATAGCTTTGGAATGGGTTAGGATACCTGTGGGATGGGTAATAGCTGTGGGATGGGTTAGGATAGCAGTGGGACAGATAAACCTCCAGTGCAAGCATAGTGGGACTGTATGGTCCATCCTCCCAGGTGCCACACCTATGGCCCTTTATTATCAATAACGATATAATCAATCATCCACACATGTCAACATAAACACAACTCTTTATTAAAAACCCTGTTCATTGTAGGCCAACCAAACATACATGGCCCAATCTCACCATGTGATGTGACAGTCTTAAAGAAGCATCCATTAAGCATTTACCATCCTGTCTTGCCACTCCACTGCTCCAGCTGGGGAGTTGTACAAATGTTTCAGGAGGTTGCGCTGCTTCTTTGCCTCATGTGAGGCTCTGTTGGGGCCTTGCACATCCGTGTCGATCAGGTTTTGCCCTTGCCTCCATTCCCCAGGCTCCATGTCCCCATTGCCTTGTTCACAGTCCACACGCCTGTTCTGCAAGACTGGGTAGTGGGTGTGCATGAGATTGTGCAGGATGCAGCAAGCTTCCACGATCCTCCTCATGGTCTCTGGGCTATGCTGCAGAGTACCTGGAACCTGTTGGGTACCTGGAACCTGGTGAGAAGTACCTGGAACCTGTTGGCTAGGATGCCAAAGGCGTTCTCCACCACCCGTCTTGCCCTGAACAGCCTGTAGTTGAAGATCCTCTCTTCACGGGTGAGGTATTTGGAGGTGTACGGCTTCATGAGGTAGGTTGTGAGGGAGAAGGCATCATCCCCCACGATGAAGTAGGGCACATCTTGCTTGTCGTTGGGCAGCGGGTCTGGATCTGGGAAGCCCACCATGAGGTTGCCTTCCAGCCCCTCCTTGAGGTCACTGGCGTTGTATACCTGGGCATCTGAAGATGACCCGTTGCCTGAAGCATCAATGTACATGAACTAGAGGATGATGCTGAAGAAGCCCTTGTAGTTGTGATAAGTGGACCCTGACTTGGCTGGCGCTTTGCAGGCCACGTGCTTGCCATCTATGGCTCCAACGGTGTGGGGGAAGTTCTACTTCTGATACCACTTCTTTGCAACTTTCTTCCATCCTTCTTCAGTGGAGGGGCACTGGAGGAGCTCCTCCTTGTATTCTTCGATGATGGCTTGCACCACTTCTCTGACAACAAAGCTGATGGTGCTGGGTGGCACCCTCCAGCAGTACTACATGCTCCTGTAGGTGGTCCCTGAGGCCAGGTGGTGCAGAGTGAGTGCCACCTTGAGCCCAGGTTCCAGGCTGGGTGGGAAGTTGGTGTTTGTCTTGGTCAACCTGGGTGTCAGGCGCTGCACAACTTCGTCAAACATGGCTGGAGGCATCCTCATGAAGTTCTGGAACGCCCGAGTGTCTTCGCTCCTGAGCTCCACCATCAGCTTGTTGTACAGTCCGTCCTCTGCTCTTCTGGCGAACCATCTTTGGACCCAGACTTTTTTTGGGTGCCTCCTTTTCTTCCCGTAGTAGAGTTCACAGAGCCTGTAGATGGTTTCGCACTGTTGCAGAAGGATGGTGGCTGCCGAAAGGACTTTGTCACAATACATGGTGGACATGACTGGATGCTGTGGAAGAGGAAGAGTCAGATGAAGGCTGCAGAGGTCTGCACAGCTTGGCTGCTTTTCTGAAAGTGAGATGCAGGCGAGTTGCTCCCCCTTTTTATAGGCAGTTTAGGTGTCCCTTTGCATCCTCTACGCATCCTCTAGGCATCCTGCAGACATCCTTAATATCCGAGATAGGTCCCCTCTGGGAACGCTTTTCCATTTTAAACACTTTGTTTCTGCTTGGCCTCCATTCTGCATCCATTCTGCATCTGTTCTTCATCCGTCCCGCTTCCTCCCTGCGTCCGAGTGGATGCGAGTTGTGCGGATGCGGAGCGGATGCCTGGCGGATATAGCGGATGCGTAACGGATGCGTAGCGGATGCAGAATGGACGAACTGGATACATTTTCCGCGCAAAAGTTTTGGGCAACCCAAAACTTTTGGAGCGCATGAAGCATCAATAAACGGATGCTGGACAGATAGAGAGGAAGCCAAAAGGAGGCAGTGAGTACATCGCGTTTTCAAACGGATGGCAAGGTTTTTTGTCCATTTTTCATCCTCTTTGCATCCGTTGGTTTACTGTGACATGGGCTTTAAACAGCACAGGGGAGAGACTCAAGTCTTAATACAACCCACAAAATGGCCAACACAAATCCTTCACATTTATTTCCCCCATCACCATCAGCTGAAACAGACCACTATTGAATGATGTGAACCATTGGAGTACACTGTTGTTCACTCTTAACCACCACAACCCGCCCAGACTGATACTATGATTAACAATGTCAACAGCCACTAAAAAGCCAAGGAGCACTAACATGGATATAATACCCTCAACCCATATCTGTCAAAGGTCATCAACAAATATGATCATGATTTTCTCCATACTATCTGAAATCAGATTAAAACTGGTCTATATACATGCCAGGCAGCAGGGATAGTCCTTACCACAGTCTTCCAGATGATCCTCTAGCAAAGTTCCCCTAACAGGGAGAAGGTCATCCTAAACATGAATGCTGGATCATTTTTGGCACATGCAATAAGGGCAGAGAAATAGCTCTGTTTTGCTTTCCTTATTGCCATGAAGTCAGAGGTGTGATTCAACCGGAGTAACGACTAGTTCGGTTAGCACGTGCTTCGCACACTTTTCACACACACAAAGATTTTGGTACTGAGCTTCTCCTGCAACCCTGCAATCTCCTTGTGTGTTAAACAGCTGATGCGTGGCAATTCACTGTGCTGCATGAAGCAGCTGAGCTTGAAAAACAGGAAATAAAGGTCGGAATAGAGCCAGAGCAGGTGGGTGGGCCCAACAGCTGATCGTCAGAGCGAACTGGCTCACTTACAGATAATCCTCAGAGCTAACAGTTTGGCCGAAATATGCCATACCAGTAGAATCCCACCCATGAATGAAGTAGGCCCAAATATTGGCTCTTATTTGTGTTCAGGTCATGGATCAGATACATTGTGGTCAGATACATATGTCTTTCTTCAGCAGTGCTCCAGACACTTCATCTCCTGGACCTCTTTGGAAAACACCTTGGGATTGGTACATAGAGACACCTTGGGATTGGTACATACAGAGGAGTCCAATAACTCAGTTGCATGCCTTGTGAGAGGACTATATAAAAATGGCTAGCACCTATATTGCTGTTGTCCTATCCTTTTAAAGATTCTCCCTAGTCAGCTTAGCAGCTGTTGGCTATAAAAGCTGAGCAGAGAAATGAGGGAGAGAAGGAGAGAGGTCTCTGTATTTGTGAATCTGCATAAAGCAGATAGAAAAAATACTGCTCTCTAGCAGTAGGCCTCACAACTAGTTAGAATAAGTAGCAGTAGCAGGAAGTATAGAAGAAATGAGATCTGGGAAGCCCATGCTGAGGTTGCGTTCCAGCCCCTCCTTGAGGTCACTGGCGTTGTATGCCTGGGCATCTGAAGCTGACCCGTTGCCTGAAGCATAGATGTACATGAACTTGTAGTCAGCTTCAACTATGGCAAAGAGGATGATGCTGAAGAAGCCCTTGTAGTTGTGATAAGTAGACCCTGACTTGGCTGGAGCTTTGCAGGCCACATGCTTCTCATCTATGGCTCCAACGGTGTGGGGGAAGTTTCACCTCTGATACCACTCTTCTGCAACTTTTTTCCAGCCTTCTTCAGTGGTGGGACACTGGAGGAGCTCCTCCAGGTATTCTTCGATGATGGCCTGCACCACTTCTCTGACCACTATGCTGATGCTGTTGTGTGGCACCCTCCAGGCATACTGCATGTTCCTGTACGTGGTCCCTGAGGCCAGGTGGTGCAGAGTCAGTGCCACCTTGAGCCCAGGTTCCAGGCTGGGATGGAAGTTGGTGCTCGGCTTGGTCAACCTGGGTCTCAGACGCTCCACAACTTTGTCAAACATGGCTGGTGGCATCCTCATGAAGTGCTAGAATGCATGAGTGTCTTCATTCCTCAGCTCCACCATCAGCTTGTCATAGAGTCCAAACTCCACTCTTCTCCTGATCCATCATCGGACCCAGGCAGTTCTTGGACGTCTCCTTCTTCTCTTTGCGTAGAAAAGGTGAAACAGTCTGAAGAGGGCTTGGTTCTGGTGTTGAATGATGGCGGCTACCAAAAGGAGTATGCGATGATCCATGGTGGAGATCAATGGATGATGTTGAAGAGCAAGAGCAAGGCTGAAGAGGTCTGCACACCACGTCTGCTGGACTGAAAGTGAGATCCAGGTGATTTCCTCCCCCTTTTTATAGGAAATATCAGTTTTCTGCTAGGTGTCCTTCTGCATCCTCTAGACATACTGCAGACATCCTAAATATCCCAGATACATCCCATATACAAATGTTTTTTTTCCATTTTAATGCTTTTTTTCCATTTTAATGCTTTATGCACCCACTTTCATCCTTTCTATGTCCATGCTACTAATGCTGTGTGGACATTCCGCATCCGTTTCACTTCCTCCCTCTTTCCGTTTTCCGCTGGAGTGGATGTGAGTTGCGCGGATGCCAAGCGGATACAGCGGACATTTAACGGATGACAACGGGCGTAGAATGTTTGTTCCCCGTATGTGTCACAGATGTAGAACGGACACGGCAGAAAGTTCATCTGCTCAAAAAGTTTTGTGCAGCTCAAAACTTTTTGAGCAGATGAAATCTCAGTAGACGGATGCTGGATGGATAGAACGTATGAATCACGCATGCAGTGAGTACAGAACAGATGCATCGCGTTAACCAATGGATGGCAAGTGTTTCTCTCCATTTTACATCCTGTTTGCATCCGTTGGTGCAGTGTGACATGGGCTTAAACTTTGATGGAAACCAGTGCCAGCGAAGTTGCAAAGTAATAGTTACATTCATGGATTTTTTTTGCTACTTCTTATACTGTAATATTTTTTACAGTATGCAGAAAATTGTTTAATAAAACAATACATGATTCAGACTAAGAAGAACATGTTTTAATACATATTTTTCCTTTTGTTGCAATTTTTCCTTCCTAAAGCACATATCTTTTCAGAAACAAATTCTGTTTTTCTACGTTCAGCAGCGGTATAGACACACAAGATGTCAAATATGCAGCACTGTTTTCTTTATCTTTCTGCTTATCTCTTTTTATTATTTGCTAGATTTATGCCCCTTCATTTCTTTAGAAGCAAGTTGCCAAGGTAGTTTAAGGTAGTTTATTTTACAGTCCTATGAGATTAGGCTGAATAACAGTTAGCAACTAAAAGTCACCCACAGAATTTCTCTGACAGATGATGGTTTTAAATGTGGAGCTTCATTGTAATCCAACATCTTAACTACTATATTGCCTTTATTTTAATTTTCTAATGAGGAGGACAGTTATCAATTTTCATGGAGATCACAGTATTCCTGTACTGTTAATTCACAGTCCATTTTGGATGCCAGGTAAGTGCAGGGCTCATGCGGAGGCTTGGGGAGGGTGAAAAACAAGCTTCCAGAAGGCCAGAAATGGGCCTATTTCCAGCCTCCAGAGGGCCTCCAGAGCCTGGGGAGGCCATTTTTGCCTTCCCAGAGGCAAACGTTTGCTGGTTTATTTGCTGAGAGATGATTCCTTTTTGCTGCCCTGATCTCCCTTGTTAATCTATCCCTGGCCGTATTCTATCTGCTTTCTTATATACTTTCTCTTTGGCATAATGTAACTGCTTGATCTTGGCTGTGAACCCAACTTTATTGTTACTAAGGTGAGGAACGTTTTTACAATGAGAAGGAGGACACAAATAAATTGAAGAAAAAATTTGAGTGCAGCACACTCTTGCAAGCGACACATTCTCTCAAAATAATTCTCCTGTGTGGAGCGCATGCATCTCATAATCATGTCTCACTGGACTGTACCAAGCTTTGACAAATCATCATGTCAAATACAAATACATCAAATCACACACAATGTATCAGATCGGCATCGATCAAATAAGGAGATTTACAGTTTAGTCTTCAAATATCAAAAAGGAGGACATGTAGGAGGACACTTTTCAAGAGAGGACAGAACTTACAAAAGGAGGACTATCCTCCCTAAAAGAGGATGGTTGGTCACCTTATTGTTAGTGTATATGCACAAGGTTTTCATCAGCACACATAAGTCCTCACAAACAATAACATGATATATTAATATCAATGCATTCATCCAAGTCCACTGAGGCAGCTTTGAAAAGACTCCAATCTGTGCAGATAAGGTAAGTTTATAGCTTTAACTGTGCTTCCTCAGTCCAAGATTTCACTGTTTTAACTATAGGTTTTATAGTTTTAAGACTCTTTCTAGAAACAGCAAAAGATGAATTGTACAATGATCAGAATGGCCAAGCTCTTCTGAGGTCAGAAGATTTGGAAAACTAGATTAAAATTCTTAGTTAGCTATGAGACTTGTTTTCACAAGTCTAATTTCTCAAATTAGCTGTTTTGTTGTTGGTAATAATACAAATTGGAAAAATGAGGAAACAAGCCACACTGGTGAGCCAATTCTGAATTGGGTGCCCAAGTAGTTAAAGTGCTTACCTGGAAACCAGGAAATTGTAAGATTCCTAAAATAGGAATCTTAGACATGAAAATTTGCTGGGTAGCTTTGGTCCAATCACTTTCCCTCAGCTCAATCCAAATCACAGGGTTATTGTTTCGGGGAAAAGGTATTCTGCATGTTTGCCACCCTGATACTTATTTTCTTCTTTTTATGACCTGTAGTCTGTTAATTTGGGGTAGAGTCAGAATGACTGAATGAAGCTGAGCATTCAGATACCATTCCTGACACTCATTTGCAGCATCTACTCTAAGAGAGAAATTTCTGCCACAACCTAGGATTGAAGTCTCAACCTTCCAACTGGCAGGCAAGTATCTTCATAATTAGGCCATCATTCTGCTTGCCACCCTGATACAGTATTTAAAAGGTTTTAAAAAGTGAAATATAAATTAGGATAAAACAACAAACAAATAAATAAAAATGTGAGTTCTTTGGAAATAAAACTGAATATAAATGCAATCAAATAGGACTTCTGATGTTGCGGCAAGATCAGTCATGGAGAGTGGATCTCTGCACTTGTGTGCCAAGTTCTCCCCATTGGTGGGCTCCAAAATGAACTAAAGTCACTCTGTAGTAGGGGCTACAAAGTAAAGAGAGGTTCCCTGTGAGGCCAGAGAAAGCCGCATCTCTTCTGTCTGGCCCGTAGCTTTCTTTTCCCTCTCAGCCATCATGAGGAGAAGAGGGACTCTAAAGATGGCTACCATGAAGCTGGGGCAGCTGCAGAACAGCGAAGATCAATGCTAGAGTGGAGCTAGTGAACAGTGTCTGGAACCAGGTGAGGGGATTGCTTTTTACTCAAAATCTAATCCCAAAAGGAAAAATTCGGGAGAACTATTTGCTCAGAACTATTTATTAAAGCAGCGAGTGAACGTTTTGAGAAAAAATTAGATTGAAAAGAAAAGATCAAGGGAAGAAAAACAAAAAACCTTTAAGAATACAGAAAATTGGATTTTTAAATTGGGGAGGTATTGTCTGAGGAAGGTATTGTAAAATGCTAGAACTATTGACTTAAAAAGTTAACCCTACTTTTATAAATTGAATTAAAATCAAATTGGATTGAAGAAACTAGTTAGTTTCACAATAACATTGAAATTTAAACTGAGAGCACCACCTTCTGATGGAAGGAAATACAACATATATCTACAAGCCTGGCAAGATTTTCGATATGGAATAAACAATACTTATCTGGAGAACTGTGAAGGTATTTATTGAGTTCTTGCATCTACTTTATGATTACCAGATATTTAAATGTGAGAACAAGGAAAATGTCTAATTAAAGTGACCCCTGAATATTATAATATCTGATTGGACTTATAAAAAGGGTTTAAAGAGATTTTGAACAACTCCCTGGACTACTTAAAGGGAACTGAAGGATTAATTATGAGACATAACGTATTATGATTAGGGCATTTTTGAAGAGCAATTTTAGGCTTGAATTTATGGTTCCTGGATTACTGGATAAGAGCGGGACCTATTAAAATAAGACGAGATGCTCCATGAGAAGAAAATGAGTGGAACTTTGGAAGATATGGCATTAATGTATCAAAGTATAAAGGACATTGCCCAGGAAAGGGAGGACCCAACAGAAAGAATGGAGAAAAAAATAGAAGAACCAGCAAATAAAAGAAGATAAGGAGACAATATTTATTAGAAATTAAACTAGAAGAAGAACAAGTTAAAGAAACTATGATTGTTTGGGGGAAGAATTCTGGATATGGGATTGATCTAGAGAAATGGCAAAAATTGTGGTTTCAAAATTA
This sequence comes from Laticauda colubrina, assembly GCA_015471245.1. Taxonomy (NCBI): domain Eukaryota; kingdom Metazoa; phylum Chordata; class Lepidosauria; order Squamata; family Elapidae; genus Laticauda; species Laticauda colubrina. The sequence goes on along the minus strand of BLBF01000044.1, from coordinate 26,340,645 downwards.
TAAAATGACAATGTATAAGATGTTTTACAGGTGGCATTTTCCCCTGACAAGAATAACAAGAATGTTCAAGAATAAATCCGAAAGATGTTGGAAATGTCATCAGATACTTGGCTCATATTACTATATGTGGTGGATTTGTGTGGATGCAAAAAAATATTGGACGAAAATACACACATGGTTGGAAAAAATGACTAAAAAGCATATCAATTTAAAACCAGAGATATTTTTATTGGGAATTCTACCTGATACATACAGCAAAGATTTAAAATATTTGATTGTAAACATATTAACAGCAGCTAGGATTGTATTTGCTAAAAATTGGAAAAATGAGAAAATACCATTGCAGGAGGAAATTATCAAGAAAATACTGGAATGTGCTGAAATGAGAAGATTGACATTTGAAATCAGAGAACAAGAGGATAAACAGTTTTACAAAATTTGGGAACTTTTCTATCAATGGCTAGATAATAAAATATAGTAATAGAATATGTAGAATTATAGAAAATAATGAATATATAAAGATGTATTTCTTTGTATTATTATTACATATATAAAATGTTTTTAAGATAGATTTGGAAGGACTATATGAATTTATAAAATAAACTAAGTATAGCTATCTCGTAAAGTATAACTGAACAAAATTATAGTCAAATGATTGATTAATAATAATATTAAGATATTCAATTTCTGATAATATGAGTTATTATCTAATGTAACTGTAATTGAGACTATGAAATCAATGCACAAAAAAATTGTAAACCAACCGACACACTGTTTGTATACTTATGGAAGAAAGCTGAATGTTTTTATGTTTTGTTTGTTTTTGTTTGTCCTTAAAAATCAATAAAAAAAATTTTTTAAAAAAGAAGAAAATGAGATGGGGCATGTTCTGTCCGGAAAAACGCGAGGTAGACCGGGTTCCAACAACAAAGTCTTTATTTCAAGTATAGTTGCAACAACAGAACATTGGCTCAAGCCACGACAGCCCTTTTATACATTTCTGTCTGCCGGCTTGTAGCCAATGACATTCATTTGATTTTGCCGCCTTTGTGCGGCTTCAGGGATTGGTTCCTTTTGAACCTATCCCCATTTGTTTTTAGTAACCAATCAGAATGAGTTATTTGGAGTCTACTATTTTTATACAGAACACCCCTCCCCTCTTAGTTCAGTCCTACGTGGTGACGTAGTCGCGCAGGTAGGTGGGGCTTCTCTTGACTAGACTGGACTTGCGCGGTTCATTATCATTGGAGACTTCAACCGGTTCGGATGGGGTTGCTGTGTCTTCAGTCCTTCTCCATGGAACCGTCTGGAAGGGTGAGTCAGCCATTTTACTGCCGCCTGAGTTTCTTAGGCCGGTGGTTTTGCCGCTCTCTCCCGTTTCCTCCGGGCAGGTCGAGCTGGCCTGGCCGGCCCCTTTGGATGGACTCTTCTCGCAACTTTCTTCAAACAGTGAGTCTTTTATTTGCTCTTTTTGATTGTTATTGTTTTCGGAATTTAATTTAAATGGTTCTTTATTGATTTCTCGCATTTCTGCCCCCTCTTTGGTTTGAATTTCATCGTGTTTTTCTATGTGTGGTTGTGTGTTTGCATTTCGTTCTATGTTTCGGGAGCGAAGGTGGTCTATGTGCCGCTTCCATTCCCTGCCGTCGTCTACCATTAGTCGGTAGGATTTGGGGCCTGTTATTTGTGTAATTTGTCCGGGTAGTCATAATGGGTCCCCGGTAAAATTTTTTGCATAAACTAAGTCGCCTATTGCAAAGGTCCTGAATCGAGTGGAGGAGTCGGGGGGGGGGGTTTCTGGTGTGAAATTTGGGTGCAATCTGTCTAGATGCGACCTTAGTTTCCTTCCCATCAGTAATTCTGCTGGGGTTTTGTTGGTTGTAGTCCTGGGTGTGATATGCTGGAGAGTGAGTAATCGATTTATTTTATTTTGGACATCCCCAGTGTCCATTTTTTCTAAACCCTCCTTGGTAAACCTGACCATTCTCTCTGCCCTACCGTTTGCAGCCGAGTGGGCCGGCGCGGTTAGGGCATGTCTTATACCTAGGGAGGCTAGGTATTGCTTGAATTGGAGACTGGTTAATTGTGGCCTGTTGTCGGACACTAGGACGTCCGGTAGGCCATGGGTTGCAAAGAGTTTGTCAAGTTGTTTTATGACGGTTTCTGTTGTCGTAGATGGCATAATTTTTACTTCCAGCCAATTAGAGTATGCATCCATGACAATCAGAAACGTATGCCCCTTGGTAGGACCCGCAAAATCGATGTGGATTCGTGACCAGGGGCCTCTTGGGGTTTCCCAGGCTCTTATGGGTGCTTTTGGTGGGGACGGCCTGATTTTTTGGCATTTATTGCACGAGTTTACCCAGTATTCGATGTCCCTATCTATACCCGGCCACCAGACAAAGCTTCTAGCAAGGCTTTTCATTTTAACTATTCCCGGGTGGCCTTCGTGAAGCATATCCAGTACCTTGGTTTGTAATTTGTTAGGAATAATTACCTGATCACCCCACAATAAACAACCTTTTTGGATTGAGAGTTCAGTTTGTCTGGTCCGGAAAGGTTTAAAGTTCTCAGTTTTTTGGTTTTCCGGCCAGCCTTTACCTACCCAGTTAAGTACGTGGGCAGTCAATGGGTCTTTTGCTGTGGCTCTGGTGACATCATTCGCAGATATGGGTAGATTGGAGCAAGTCTCTATCTGTAATGCTGTCATCGTTGGTGCTGGGTCTTCCTCTGTTGATGGCAATGGTGCTCTGCTCAAAGCATCTGCATGGGAAATTTGTTTCCCTGTGCAATGTGTCAGAGTATAGGAATAGGCTGCCAGGAACTCTGACCATCTAGTCATTCGTGGGGACAGAATATTCAGTGTAGGTTTGTCTCCCGCCAAAATTCCTTGTAGCGGTTTGTGATCTGTTACGATTTTAAAAGTTCTTCCATATAGGTACTCGTGGAAGTGTTTCACTATGGCGACAATTGCTAGAGCTTCTCTGTCCAACTGACTGTAATTATGCTCGGTTTTGGACAGTAGAATAGTTTGTGACGGGTGCCTCTCTCCCATCAGGCAATTGGTGGCTCAGGATGGCACCGACTCCGAATGGCGAGGCGTCGCAGGTCACTGTCAATGGCAGTGTGTTGCTAAACTGGATAAGAACGGTGTTTGATATTAATAAGTCTTTTATTCCTTGGAAAGCTTTTTTTTCTCTAAGCCCCCATGTCCAAATTGTTTTCTTGTCCAGTAATCGATGCAATGGTTCCGCTATTGTGGCTTTTTGGGGTAGGAACACATTATAAAAGTTTATCAGTCCCAAAAATGCCTGCAGCTCAGTTTTATTCTTTGGTTCTGGTGCGTCTTTTATAGCTCTTACTTTTTTTTCGGTGGGGTGTATGCCCTCTCCATCAATTAAATATCCTAAAAACTTGACGCGATCAGTCATTAGGCAGCACTTTTCTTTCTTTACTTTAAGGCCAGATTCTCTGAATTTATTTAGGACCTCTTTGAGTCTTTTTTTAAGCTGTGTTGCATCTTTGGCTGAAATTAGGATGTTGTCAAAGTATGGCACGATGCCTTTTATGCCATTTAACAGGCGTTCCATGAGGCTCTGGAAAACACCTGGGGCTACTCTTACTCCAAATTGGAGTCTGTTACATTTGAATGCCCCTTTGTGAGTCACTATTGTTTGTGCTTCCACCATTAAAGAGTCTACTGGGAGCTGTTGGTACGCCTGTGCCAGGTCTAGTTTAGCGAAAACTTTTCCTCCCCCAAGAGAGTGCAGTAGGTGTTGCACAATTGGCACCGGGTATGCGCTCTGTTGCAACGCGTGGTTCAGGGTAGCCTTGTAGTCGCCACAGATTAGAACCAACCCGTCTGGCTTAATTGGTGTCACAATTGGTGTTTCCCATCTAGCATGGTCGACCGGTTCTAAAACACCTTGATCTATTAATTTATTTAGTTGTTCCTCTATTTTTTCTTTTAAAGCAAAAGGAACCCGTCTGGCCTTTAGCCTTTTAGGGGTTATCTGTGGGTCTAGACTAAATGAAATGGGGTTCTCCGATACCTGCCTAGGGAGCCGTCGAAGACGTCCTGGAATTCTTGGATCAGGTCTTCTTCCCAGTCAGTTGCCGCCACCCATTCTACTCCGGTCATCCCGATGCCCAATGGTGCGAACCATTCGATACCCAGGAGGCTTGGTCGATCTCGGTCGACTATCGTTAATGGTAGTACTGCGACATGTTGCCTGTAAGCGATTCAAAAATGTCCCAGGCCGATTACAGGAATTCGATTTCCCTGATAATCTTTGAGGGTTAGTTTTTGTCTCTGGAGTTCCTTAATTTTAATGTCTGGAATTAGTTTTTTGAGGGTGTCCCATGACACCATGGATAGGAACGATCCAGAATCAACTTCCATCTCGCAGAGGCTGTCTTCAATTTTTACAATTATTTTTACTTTCTTCCCGCTTTCCATCTGAGCGCTTCCGATAGTGAAAATTTGGTATGCTTTCTCCCAGTTAGTGGCTTGCCTGTTTCGCTGCCACTTTCTCTCGGAGAGTCTTGGCTCAGGCTTTGCTGGGGAGTCATTTCGTCTCTTTGGGCTGTAATTCTTTTTGTTTCTGCAGACTTTCTCGATATGCCCCCTTTTCTTGCATGCTCTGCAGATGGCATTGAGGAATCTGCAATCGGCTCGGGGATGGTTTCCCCCGCAGCCAGCACATTCCCGCCAATTTCTATTTTCGCACCCTTTCTTGTTATCATATAGACAATGGATTTCGTCGTCTTCCTCCCCGGATTCTGATGTTTCCTCGAGTTCTTCGTAATGAATGGTTGTGGGAGGTTGTTTTTTTCCTCTGGCTGGGCTTTTTTCATCGTTGCTTGCACTCATTTGTTTCATCTTATCTGCCGATTTTTTAGCGGCTTCAGCAGCCGAGGCTTCTGCAATAGCTTTGGCTACTGATATGTTAGGTTTGTTCAGTAGCTTGCTCTGTATGGTTGAGTCTCTTAACCCGAATATCACTCGATCCCGCATCGCTTCATCTAAGTTAAGAAACTCGCATGCTCCCCCTATTTGGCGTAGTGCGGCTACAAAATCAGTGATGGTTTCGCCTTCTTTCTGGCCTCTCCGTTAAAACCTGTGCCGCTTTATCAGGTTTGACACCACTGGTGCATAGAGGGCCTTTAATGTTCTTTGGAGCTCAGTCCACGTCAGTTGTTTGACATCTCAGGGCTTTGCCAAAGCCTTGGCCATTTTAAAAATTGTGGGCCCACAGTGTGTCAAGAAGACAGCTCTTTTTCGTTGGTCTGAGATTTCCTCCATCTCATTGCTCTCTAAGTACATCTGGAAACGGTCTACATAAAATTCCCAATCTTCTTCATTGGGGTTGAAGGGTGCGGGCGGCGCATTGTTTCCAGCCATTGCTCTTTGTCTGGCTTGTCTGTCACCGCGTGCTCAGTCTCGCATTTAGGACGATCCCACCCTCGTCGCTAGTGTTCCATCTGGAAAAACGCGAGGTAGACTGGGTTCCAACAACAAAGTCTTTATTTCAAGTATAGTTGCAACAATGGAACATTGGCTCAAGCCGCGACAGCCCTTTTATACTTTTCTGTCTGCCGGCTTGTAGCCAATGACATTCATTTGATTTTGCCGCCTTTGTTCGGCTTCGGGGATTGGTTCCTTTTGAACCTATCCCCATTTGTTTTTAGTAACCAATCAGAATGAGTTATTTGGAGTCTACTATTTTTATACAGAACAGGGCAGAGGTGGGATTCAGCTGGTTCAGACTGGTTCGGGTAATTGGATGTTAAATTTACACCTGATTTGCCAAACCAGTAGTTGAACTGGTTTGCCAAACCAGAAGTTGGCTGGCCCCTCCCACCCCCCCGTCCTCTCTCAGGAGTCTCCACATGGCTCATTTTGAATGCAGGTAAGTGCAGGGTCTGCACAGAGCTCTGGGAGGGTTAAAAATGGGCCTTCCAGAAGTCTGGCTTCCAGAGGGCCTCTGGACCCCAGGGGAAGCTGTTTCTGCCCTCCCCGAGGCCCAAGGGAAGCCTCCAGATCCTGGGGAAGGTGAAAAATGGCCCTTCCTGAAGTTCCAGAAGTCCAGAAACAGACCTTCCAGAAGTTCTGTTAGACCACGCCCACCATGGCCACCCCTGGATTGGGGCATGGGTAGATAATTTGAAAACTAGACAGTGGAAGAGGGTAGAGATGGGAGGAATATTTAGATTGAATAGGCAGAATGTGGATGTGACAGAAACAAAGATCTAGGAGGGGAATATGGGAAGCAAGTCAAAAAATGAATAAGAATTAAAATATTAATACAGATAAGATGTTATGGTTGCAAAAGAAATGTCTTTTAATATAAGGGTTAATTAGAAGCTAGAATAGAGATACAAATAAGAAAATGGGGAAACATTATATATACTTTATAATAAAATAAAGTAATAATAAGGTGGAAAAATTAGAGATTGAATGATGTTATTATTTACTTTTAAATAATATTGTGATTGGCACTGGGAGAATATATTGAAACATTGAATAACTAAATAATGGAAAAACATAACTTAACATAAATAGGTGTATTAATATTAGAATTACATTAGCTTGATGAATGTAATGAATATAATTAATATTATTATTGTTTTTTATTAAAATGAAAGTAAATAAGAATATTAATCTGGATAAGAGATGAGGGGTAAAAGGAAATTCTGCACCCCCACATCCATTTCAGATAACATGAAGAAAAGGGAAGCATCCAAGGGGATCATCCAACTCCACGATGAAGGAGCCCCTGAGTTAGGAGATGTGGATGAATTTGTGCGATCTTTGAGAGCATGGTTCGAAGACCTGGCAAACTGGTAAGTGGCTGAAGCAGAAATTAAGGGACTAAAACAACATGGTTGCCCACCTAAACAGCTGGTGTGGGAATTTAGAAGAGTAGCCTGAAGTTTGCAAGGTTGGCCCAAAAGGCTTTTGGTCCATTACTTCAAAGAGACATTGGACCCAGAGCTGAGGAAGTTGTGCTCGATCAGAAGTGTGCCAAACCAAATCCAGGATTGGTGCCAGGTGGTGATTGCAATTGACTTAGATATCAACCCCCACTGCAGGATTACTCAAAAGAACCTCGGCCAGTCTTGGAGGCTGAGGAGGGCTTGGACAATGGCTCTAAATCAGAGACAGGGATGGGGACAGGACAGGCTGGCAGTCATCATCTGCCTTCAGACTCAGACAACAATGAGGCAGAGGAGTGTCTGGAACCAGTTCCCAGCCTGAGCATGCACAGGGCTACCAGAAGAAAAGAACAATTGAGAAAGCAGGTTTGACTCAGGAGTAAGGCCAGACTTTGGAGATGATTGTGCCCTCCCATAGGACATAAAAGAGGAGTGAATGAGACATAAGCTTTTGCAGAAAGCAATTAGTCCATCTGGTCAAATCAATTTTGAAAAGTTCTGCTTGACTATGTGTTAAGTTTGGCCTTGCCCTGCATTTGGCAATTAGTTCTCTGGCAGCATTCCAAGTGTGATAAGGTGGGTGTTATAAACATTTCCCTGAAAGGCTGTGAAGCCTTGCAGGTTGTGCATGAATGTAACTCACAACCATCGAAATAAAAGAGGTTTTGCTGGGACTATGATTGTATTTTATACTTTCTAAGGAAGCCTAGGTCAGAACACACCCAATGCCTAATCAGGCCCCAAATAGTTCAAAGGTTAGGGATAAAAACCACACCCCTGAGCCATCCTGTCCATTTTGAATAAGTAGATGGTTCCCTGATCAGGGAGGAACCCAGAACTTCAGTCACTAAATCTGTAAGGTTGGAGATAGGATGACATTGAGAGATGATATGATTTGTGATTGTTCCAAAAATGACAGAGTCATTCATTCTCAAGTTGGTTTGGCTTGACAAGTGGGCTCCTATCATCACTTGGGAAGATGGCTACTGTAAGATAAGGATAGGGATAGGACCTGAATCTCCCCTCCTTCTGTCCAAAAGCAAATGACCTTTAGGACCAGGGGCAACAACCAAAGAGAGAAAGGAGCTTCCTTGAAAGAGGTACCCCCAGGTTTCCCACACATACCCAAAGAGTATCAATATTTGGCATCATTGTTCAGTGAGGATGAATGCAATGCACTCCCCCCCCCCCATTGACCCACAGACTGTGTCATTTAATTTATTCCCAGGGCAAAAGTACCTAAAACAAAGATATACTCAACGTCCCAAGGGACATGGTTGAACTGAGAAAATACTGGACTACAATTTAGCCCAGGATTCATCCAACCAGCAAATTCACAAGTCGCCACCCTGGTGTTGTTTAAAGAAAAGAAAGTTGGAAGGGTGTGTGTGTGAGACTTTGCATTGATTTTCATGGGATAAATGCAGTCTGTGTACAAAACACTTACCCCTTCCTCTAATGAAAGACCTACTAAACCATTTGGCAAAAGGCAAGATTTTCACCAAATTAGATATGCGAGAGACATGCTATCGAGTCCAAATAAGAGCAGGCGAGAATCGAAAACAGCATTCAATTGCCCGCTTGGCAGTTTTCAGTTCAAAGTGATGTGTTTTGGACATCAAGGAGCCCTCTCAGTGAGAATCTCTATAAATGGGTCCTTGTTTACTTAGATGATATTCTCATCTTCACTGAGACCATGGAAGAGCATGTAAAACTGATGCGACAAGTGTTGAAAAATCTCCTCAATGCCGACTTTATGTCAAACTTTCAAAATATGAATTCCATGAAAACTGCTTGACTGGCAACTCTCTCACATCCAAAAACAACTACAAAGTTTCTTGGGGTTCGCAAAATTTTATTGTCAGTTTATTCCCTCTTTCACTGAAACAGTATTGCCATTAACTGAGTTATTGAAAACAAAAGAGTCTGACCCCAAACCAAACCCAACCAACTGCTGAACTGGACCCTCGAATGCCAGCAAACATTTGAGAAATTGAAAAAACTTTTCTCTAAAGATCCAATTCTATTGCACCCCAATCCAAGCAACCTTTTTGTAGTGTAGGCAGAGCCAGTGATGTCACCATCACTGTTGTGCTCCTACAGAGGAATTTGATGAGTGAACTGAAGCCTTGCACCTATGTGTCCAAAAAACTTATTGATGCAGAATGGCATTGGTCCATATGGGAGGAGGTTTTCATGGTTCGTTGGGCCCTCCTTTTGTGGAGAGACTTTTTGGAAGGGGGAAAGAGCCTTTTGAAGTCTGACCTGACCACAAGAACTTAGAGGCGCTAAAAACTCCTTGAAAACTGTCCCCAAAACAAATCTGCTGAGCGCAGTATTTAAAATGCTTCAGTTTTGAACTGAATCACATCCCAGGTGAAAGGAACAAATTAGCTGACACATTATAAAGAAAATGTCAATTTTACAGTAAATGAGAAGTGATACACACAGTGGTGCCTCAATCACAACCAGCTGCGCAAGTCATTACTTGAAGTCAAGCCAGGAGTCAGGGAAAATCTACAAGCAATCCCAATCTTGGCACAGTTGAAGGCGGCTAACCCTGCAAACCAATGGTTGAAGGACAACCCCAATCTCCTGATGATGTGGAATGGTTTAGCCTGGGTGGTCCCAAATTGTATGTCCCTGCCAGCCTAAGACTGAAAGTGCTATGACTCTATTGCAATTCAAAGCTGCCTGGGCACTCTGGGTTCCTAAAAACCTTCCACTTGACACGGCATCAATTCTGATGGCCAAAGATGAAAGCTGATGTAGATTATGTGAAAGATTATGTCAAAAGCTGTTTCACTTGTGCAGCAATGAAAATGCGACCTGGAAAACTGCCAGGTCTGTTCAACCTGCAGCTGATCCCAGCTGCCCCAGGAGGAAATAGTGTTGGACTTTATTGTAGAATTTCCAGGAAGTGGAGGGAACACAGTTGTGTGATCAATAGTTGACCTCTTCTCTAAACAGGCACATTTTATTGCTTGTTCTCTAAACCGGCACATTTTACTGCTTCAACCAAAAAACTGGCAAAAATGTTCATCAGACAAATTATCTCAAATTGAGGAATGCAGTTCTGGTGAGAATTCTTATGATTATGGGGTCCTTGCAAGGGTTGAGTTTGGCTTTTCATCCAAGCATGAATGGGTCCATGGAATGAACCAGCACTATGGTGGAGCTAAGGTGTTACATGGATTACCAGCAAGACAATTGGGCTGAGCTGCTGTTGTTTGCTGACGTGGCTTACAATAACAAAGTCCATAGTAGCACCTGCTTAACTCTGTTCCAGGTTACCAGCAGAATGAACTTTGTGCCAATGTCTGAACTGCCTAGAGAGCCTACCACCTCGATGTTCTTGGATAGATGGATTCATCATAGAAGGGGTGGGAGAGTATCAAGTGTGCTCTTGCCCAGGCAGCTGACAACACCAATCACCACAAGCCCCTTTCAAAGTGGGTGATAGGGTTTACCTGTCAACTAAATATCTTAGGCTAAGAAAGAAACTGGGTCCTAAGAAGCTAGGTCATTCCCTATAGTGAAAATTATCAACCCAGGAACTGTTCAGGTGACTCTCCCTTGCTTTTTGGGGAAAGTGCATCTGATTTTCTGTATTAACTTACTAAAGCCAACTGTTACTTTCCAAGTAAGATCCAGTGATTGACCAGCACCCAAGCCAATACTGGTCCAGGGGGAAGAACAGTATGAGATAAAGAATATTCTTGATTCTAGATTGCATAGAGGATGCACTTATAATATTTAGTTCAATGGAAAGGGTACTCTTTGTCTGAAGCCACTTGGATAAAAATTGGGATGTAAAGCCCATGTCACACTGCACCAACGGATGCAAAGAGGATGTAAAACGGACAAAAAAGCTTGCCATCCGTTGGTTAATGCGATGTACTCACTGCCTCCGTTTTGCTTCCTCTCTATCCGTCCAGCATCCGTTTATTGATGTTTCATCCGCTCAGATAGTTTTGAGCTGCCCAAAACTTTTGAGCGGAAAATGTATCCAATGCATCCGTTCTGCGTCCTCTAGGGGACATCCGTTCTGCATCCATTACGCATCTGCTATATCCGCTAGGCATCCGCTGTGCATCCGCACAACTCAAATCCGTTCCAGTAGTAAACGGATGCAGGGAGGAAGCAGAACGGACGCGCAGCGTTACTTGCACGGATGGAGAAAGGATGAAAGCGGATGCAGCTCATCTGCTCTGCATCCGCTCTGCATCCTCTACGCATCCGTTCTGCATCCTCTACGCATCCTCTACGCATCCGCTCTGCATCCGCTCTGCATCCTCTACGCATCCACTCTGCATCCTCTATGCATCCTCTACGCATCCACTATGCATCCTCTTAAAGCCCATGTCACACTGGCCAATGGATGCAAAACGGACACAACGGACGAGCAAAATGTCCCATCCATTGTTATCCGCTCTCAAAAGGGGCAAAAATTTGCATAACCGGAGCGGATAACACGGACGCATGGAGGATGCAGGGCGGATGCAAAGTGGATACAGAACAGAAGCCTAGCAGATAGAAGCGGATGGGAGTGGATGGCGCAACTGCTGCGCTTCCCGGGGGCCTCAGCGAAGCGGACGCAGAACGAATACAGCGGATGCAGAACGGACGTGGAACGAATGAAGCGGATGCACAGCGGATGCACAGTGGATGAAGCGGATGCACAGTGGAAGCCTAGCAGATGCACAGCAGAAGCGTAACGGATGCCGAGCATTAATTACGCATGCAGGGGGGAAGTATTACGTAAGCCCCCTGGATATAAAGGGAAGCAGTTCGCACGTGGCCAGCATTCCGAGGAAAGACCTGCTGCTGGACACTTCGAGTTCCTTGCCTGCCCTGCCAGCCTGCCTTCCAGCCAGCCTTGGTGCCTGCCTGCCTGCCTTTCTGCCAGGCTTCCTGCCAGGCTTTCTGCCAGGCTTCCTGCCAGCCTCCCTGCCAGCCAGCAACCCCACAACCATGGGGAGGAAGCGAAAGCCTCAGCAACCTGCCACCATCCCTGGCAAGAGGGACAGGGCCAACCACCCACCCCCTGCCCCTGACTCTGCTGGTGCTGGGGCTTCTGCTGAAGCTGTTCCTGGCGGTGGTGCTTCTGCTGGTGCTGGTGCTTCTGCTGTTGCTTACTCTGTTGAAGCTGCTCCTGGTCCTGTTCGACCTGCTCAACCTGCTCATGCTCCTGGACTTGCTCGTCCTGCTCGTGCTCCTGGTCTTGCTCGTCCTGCTCGTCCTGTTCGTGCTCCTGGTCCTGCTCGTGCTCCCAGTCCTGCTCATGCTCCTGGACTTGCTGGCCCTGCTGGTGCTTACTCTACTGCTGCTGATCCTGGTCCTGGTGTTACTGCTGCTGCTGCTGCTGCTGCTGCTGCTGCTGCTGATTATGATCCTGCTGGTGAGGATGATGATGCTGATTATGATCCTGCTGGTGAGGATGATGATGATGATCCTGCTGGTGCTGCTGCTGCTGGTGGTGTGGAGGAGCAGCCCCTACTACCTGGGAGCCCCTCTGATGAGGGCCCATCTGGTCCTGCCAAAGGGTTGAAGAGGCGTATGCGACAATGGGAGAGGAGGCAATATTCCATTGCGGAGACGCACGAGGATGAGGTGCTGGAGTGGCTGAGAGAGAACGACTATCTGTGGCAGAAGGGACACCGGCTGTACAGGGACACCAAACGGAAGCAGGCTGCTTGGAGAGAGAGGGTGGAGAGTATGGGTTACACTTTGGAGATGCTCCTCGGCTGGTGGAAACATATGCACACCCGGTATGGGAAGCTGCACCTGAAGAAATCTGTTCAGGCCACTGTGAAGCTGACAGACAGAGTGACCTACGTCATGGCCAGGTGCAGCTTCCTGGAGGGTGAGATCCGCCACCGAGGAGCACCAGCAACCCCTCTCACTACCCTCTCTCTCAGGCAGCCTGCTGCCATCCAGTACTCTTCCGGCCGAGAGTCAGTCCCTGTCTCCAGGCAGGTTTCTGTGGAGCGTGCCACGGTGGAGAACCCACGGACAGGTGTGGTAAGTGTGGTGGAGTGCATAGAGGATTCCATGGTGCGGTGGGAGAAAGGAGAAATTGAGTCCACCACAGTCCTAGCTGCATCCACCCACCCCCCAGCTCCGCCTCCGCAGAAAGGCAGAGAGCCGGACAGCTGGAGGGGCAGAGCTGGACAATGTCCTGCTGGAGATCAGGGACACCATCCGCACCAGCATAGGTCTCCTTTCTCAGCTGGTCCACAGGCCCTCCTCTTCCTCCAACCGCAAGCCCTTCCTCACCTATGTCAACCAGACCCTCAAGGAAATGGCGGATCCACAGTACCAGCAGGTGAAGGACCGGATCACCAAACTGCTTCACAACCCTCCAGATCCAGAGGAACCTGCTCCCACCCAGTCCAGGCCTGCTCCTCCACCCCAGGTGATGTCCCTCCCATTCCAAGGCTTCCCACAGGCCCTCACCTACCAGGGCTACGGCTACCAGGAGGTCCAGCAGCACAGGCAGCAGCCCTTCCCAGTCCAGGCACAGAGTCATAGGGCGACACCGTTGCCACCTGTTTCACTGATGCCACCGATGCCACCCACGCCAATGATGCCATCGATGACAGCGATGCCACCCATGCCAGTCCTCACCCAGCTGCAGAGCAGACAGCCCCACTACACTACTCCTTCCTCCACCCCACAGCCAAGCCTGGCCTCAGTACATCTGTCATCAGTACTGGGGCTGACACCCCATGGCATGAAGGAAGGACCTCTCAGCATCACGGGGCTGAGCCAGCTGTCCGAGACCTTTCTAAACACACCGTCCCCTGTTGTACTCTCGAGACCAGCACTGCAGCAGCAACCACCTCCACAGCACCTGGACCCTTCACCCCTGAGACTGGGCACACCTCCGAGTGACCAAGAAGAGTGCAAGAGACCAGCTAGCTGGCTACCTGTGGACTTTATTTGGAAACTTGACTTGGGTCATTTTTTTTTTTACAGCTTGTTGTTCAATAAAGTTTATCTTTGATTCACACACTTGCTTCATTTCTTTTTTTCAATAAAGTCTTGGTGGAAACTTTTAGAATTGGCTTAAGCCTTTGCATGCTTGTGGGATGGGTTAAGATAGCAGTGGAGTGGGCAGGGATACCTTTGGGATGGGTTAAGATAGCTGTGGGATAGATAAACCTCCAGTGCAAGCATAGTGGGACTGTATGGTCCACCCTCCCAGGTGCCACACCTATGGCCCTTTATTATCAATAATAATGTAATCAATCATCCACACATGTCAACATAAACACAACTCTTTATTAAACGCCCTGTTTATTGTTGGGCCACCCTACATACATGGCCCAATCTCATCCGTGTGATGAGACAGGCTGAAGGAAGCATCCATTAAGCATCTACCATCCTGTCTTGCCACTCCACTGCTCCAGCTGGGGAGTTGCACCAGTGTTTCAGGAGGTTGCGCTGCTTCTTCCCTTCCCGTGAGGCTCTGTTGTGGCCTTGCACATCCTGAGTGTCGATCAGGTTTCGCTCTTGCCTCCATTCCCCAGGCTCCATGTCCCTATTGCCTTGTTGATGGTCCACAAGCCTGTCCTGTAACACTGGGTAGTGGGTGCGCATGAGATTGTGCAGGATGCAGCAAGCTTCCACGATCCTCTTCGCGGTCTCTGGGCAATGCTGCATGGTGGTGAGAAGTACCTGGAACCTGTTGGCCAGGATGCCAAAGGCGTTCTCCACCACCCGCCTTGCCCTGGACAGCCTGTTGTTGAAGATCCTCTCTTCATGGGTGAGGAGTCTGGAAATGTATGGCTTCATGAGGTAGGTTCTGAGGGAGAAGGCGTCATCCCCCACGATGAAGTAGGGCACATCTTGCGTTTCATTGGGCAGGGGATCTGGATCTTGGAAGCCCACGATGAGGTTGCTTTCCAGCCCCTCCTTGAGGTGACTTGCGTTGTATACCTGGGCATCTGAAGATGAGCCGTAGCCGGAAGCATCGATGTACATGAACTTGTAGTCAGCATCGACCATGGCGAAGAGGATGATGCTGAAGAAGCCCTTGTAGTTGAAATAAGTGGACCCTGACTTGGCTGGTGCTTTGCAGGCCACGTGCTTGCCATCTGTGGCTCCAACGGTGTAGGGGAAGTTCCACCTCTGATACCACTGCTCTACAACTTTCTTCCATCCTTCTTCAGTGGAGGGGCACTGGAGGAGCTCCTCCTTGTATTCTTCGATGATGGCCTGCACCACTTCTCTGACCACAATGCTGATGGTGTTGTGTGGCACCCTCCAGCCATACTGCATGCTTTTGTAGGTGGTCCCGGAGGCCACATGGCGCAGAATGAGTGCCACCTTGAGCCCAGGTTCCAGACTGGGCTGGAAGTTGGTGTTTGCCTTGGTCAACCTGGGTGTCAGCCGCTGCACAACTTCATTAAACATGGCTTGAGGCATCCTCATGAAGTTCTGGAATGCCCGAGTGTCTTCGTTCCTGAGCTCCACCATCAGCTTGTTGTACAGTCTGTACTCTGCTCTTCTCCCGATCCATTTTTGGACCCAGACGCTTCTTGGCCGCCTCTTTTTCTTCCCATAGTAGAGTTCACAGAGCCTGTAGATGGCTTCGTACTGTCGCAGAAGGATGGTGCCAAAAGGACTGTGGTACGATCCATAGTGGACATGACTGGATGCTGTGGAAGAGGAAGAGTCAGATGAAGGCTGCAGAGGTCTGCACAGGTGGGCTGCTGGTCTGAAAGTGAGATGAAGATGAGTTGCTCCCCCTTTTTATAGGCAGTATAGGTGTCCCTTTGCATCCTCTAGGCATCCTCTAGGCATCCTCTAGGCATCCTCTAGGCATCCTCCAGACATCCTTAATATCCGAGATAGATCCCCTCTGCGAATGTTTTTTCCACTTTAAACGCTTTGTTTCCATGCTGCATCCATTCTGAATCCGTTTTGCATCTGTTCTGCGTCCTTTCTGCTTCCTCCCTGTGTCCAGGCGGATGCGAGTTGTGCGGATGAGCAGCGGACACCAAGCAGATATAGCGGATGCATAACGGATGCCTAGCGGATGCCTAGCGGATGCAGAATGGACAAACTGGATACATGTTCCATGCAAAAATTTTAGGCAGCCCAAAACTTTTGGAGTGGATGAAACGTCCATAAACGGATGCTGGACGGATAGAGAGGAAGCAAAACGGAGGCAGTGAGTACAGAACGGATACATCGCGTTAACCAATGGATGGCAAGCTTTTTTGTCCGTTTTACATCCTCTTTGCATCCGTTGGTTCAGTGTGACATGGGCTATACATCTGCTCTGCATCCTCTATACATCCGCTCTGCGTCCTCCCCACGTCCGTTCCTTTCCCTGTTATCCGCTCTGCTTATACAAATTTTTGCCCCTTTTGAGAGTGGATAACAACAGATGGAACATTTTGCTCGTCCGTTGTGTCCTTTTTGCATCCGCTGGGCAGTGTGACATGGCCTTAAAAGTAGATAGATTGGTAAAGCAATCTCATTAAATATTTCCTGATAAGGAGGCCACTGGAGGAGGAAGAGGTGGTTAGAGGAAGAGGAGTTGCAGTATTTCTAACCCCATGTTACTTGTTTCATTTCAGGATGTTATCATTGCTTGACGGGAGACAGCCTGTCAGCTCCTATCCATCTTGAATCAGATTTAGAGCTGCCACAGGGAGGATGTGTAACCATGGGAATGAAAGTAAAGTGAAAAGGAAGGCTAGCCACAACGGCTAGCCACAACAAGGCTAGCCATTCTTTTGCCAGAGCTCAAGGCCAAGTCGTTGGAGTATGGAGGGGAATAAGTTGGCAGGAGTTCAGAATGGAGGTGGATTGGAGAGTGTGACTTAAGGGTCATCAGAAAAGAGGGTTGGGTATGAGTTTAATATAGCAGGTGAAACATGGGAATTCAGATTCGGGTTTTCCCAGATATGCCAATATGACTTCTCTAATAAATTCTTACTTGGATGGACTTTGTCTCTGAGTGCTGGATTGAGATGGAGAATTTGGTTGGAACACTGACACCTGGGTTCAGGAAGGCTAGCAAGCTTGCTTTGAATCCTGAGGATTGGACCACTAATTTTATGGCAATGGTTACTGGGGCCTAGAGCCCCTAAGGGAGTAAGGACCCCCTTACCTAGGGGGTCAGAGACAGCAGTCAGTTTAGTCAGAGTTCCATCACCATCCCTTGCAGGTGGAGAGAATTCTACAACTTGTACCCTTTCTAGGGCCATTTGCTGGTCTGCAACATTGGCTTGGAGGGTTTCTTTGTGGCCCAGGAATTGTTTTTTCTTTTTTGTGTTGAGCAGCTAGCTCTGTACCCGGCTATGTGGTACCCATCCCTTCTGAACATGAAGCAAGCAATTGTGTGCTATTGTGGACCTTGGGTACTCATCAGTGGTTTTGGGGCATCCTGCTTCTCAGGCGGGGGAGAATGTTTTTGCCAGTCAATGTTGTTCCAGGCCAGGTCAATCTCTATTTCCTCCACTAGGATGTACCATCCATGAAGAGTGAGGGATGCCTCTGGAGACACCAGTGTTATAGATTTTCTCACTCAGTGCATCCTTGAAGCAGCTGATGAGGATGTCTTGTGCCCAATCTGTTAGTCAGCATGCCAGCTCATAAAATTATTGGGTGTACTTACCCCCATCCTCCCTTGCAGATGGCTTTGATGCAGTCCCTGACATTGCTATTGAAATCTTGCAGAGGTGGCCATGAAGCAATTGAGATTTCTCAATCTGGGGTGTTGTCATTGTGGAGAGTCACTATCCATTGGGCCATCCATAGTCCATCCATGACCATGGTGATGCATCTCAACTTGACTCCTTCAGTGGGCATTTCCGGGCTCTACTCCACCATGTAGGTCCAGACCTGGTCCAGAATAATTCTAATTGCTGGTGGTTTCTATCAAACTTCACGTGTGTGTGTGTGTGCGCGCGTGTGTGTGTGTTTGTTTGTTGGTTTGTGTGACTTGCAGGCTCTCATTTTTTGGGGACTGCTCCTGCAGGCATTCCATACTGGGCAGCCATCCCCAATGAGGGAGATCCTGACATAATGCCTAAATACACATAAAGTGCTGCTATAAAGTATGTTCTTAAATCCTAGACCAAGGGTCTTCAAACTTGGCAAGATGACTGGAGGAGGGATTCTGGGAGTTGAAGTCCACACAAGTTTTAAAGCTGTCAAGTTTGAAGACTCCTGTCCTAGACAATAAAATAAATCCTGTAGAACATTTGTAAATAGGAACAAAAGCCTAGATCAATAGAAATATTAAAGCTGAATAAAGGGTTTTCTGATGATAAAATATTATAGGCTCTTGATCAAACTAACCAGCAATTAAATATTAATTAAATATTAAATTAAATATTAAATTAAATATTTTATATTAAATTAATAGATTAAATATTAATTAAATATTAAATTAATTACAGATAAATTAGACTTTGATCAACAGTTTTTTTATTATAGCAGTACAATATAAATATGACCTAAAGTCTATGCTTACTAACAAATGAAACATTTCTCTTCCACAAGATATTATTTGTCAACATTTTCCCATATATTATTTCAATAGTTCTGTTGCCTATTAAATCACTAGTCTGAGACCCGATTTTATGCCAATATCTTTTTTTTAAAAGCATATATACTTGAATTGCTAGCAACCTATCTTTATTGCATGGATGAAGAGGTGGACAGCAAATGCAAGGCTTGAAGGTTTTATTAGGTACATCTCTATGTCAGGAAAAGAAGCATCTATTAATTTTTGCTGTCATGCAACTACTAAAACAGATCTCGCAATGAATATTTTATTCTACAGTAATTTTTAAAACAGATTATTGTAAATCGTATTTTATTCAAATATAAACTCTTTGTAAACTATCTATAAACATCAGTTCATCCAAAATGTTGTTGAAGGAGATTGAATGTTGCTGAAAATTCCATGTTGTTGAAGGAGATTGAATAAATGGAATATAGAATTACAACCCTACTTGATTGTCAGTGTTTTATCAATCCATTTCCAAACTGGTTTCTATGAACTGATTTATAAACCACCATCTTATACTTCCTTCTATTTACCATCTCAGAACCTGCTGTCAAGGGATCTGTTACTCCTGGTACTCTAGTTTGCAAAGGGTCAGGGTAGATGTCTCATTAGCAGGAACAAGAAAATGTCAAATGATAACTGGGATGGCAGAGTCTTCAGAGTGCAGGGTGGTGAGAGTGATTATGGCTGGGACTGGTTGGGACTGATGTAGCTTCACAAGGCAGCTGTGGTTTTGTGATA
This sequence comes from Laticauda colubrina, assembly GCA_015471245.1. Taxonomy (NCBI): domain Eukaryota; kingdom Metazoa; phylum Chordata; class Lepidosauria; order Squamata; family Elapidae; genus Laticauda; species Laticauda colubrina. The sequence goes on along the minus strand of BLBF01000044.1, from coordinate 26,321,429 downwards.
TACTGCTAGGCCTGGCAGGGACTGATTTTTGCACTTTGAAGGGCTTTACTGTGTGCTATGATTAAGGAGTTTCTTGTAGTTCCAGAGGTGCAATGTGCCAAATAGCCCCAGAGATATGTTGTTCCGGCACAGCTTGCTGTTCTGCAAGGCAGGATACAGAATATTCAAAAAAGCAAAGATGGTGGGGAGAGATAGGCAGGGAGGAGTTGAAAAAGGGGCAGCCCCATATCTTACAAGAGATTGGCTTTGATTGGGGTGAATCTTCAACTCGTGGCCAGTTAAATTTGGTTAATGATACAGAATGCTGAGATTTATATAATGCAATAACACAACATCATGCTTTATGACAACATCCCTTAACAATAGAAACTGTATGGTCCTAATTATGGTTATAAATTGAGGGCTACGTGCATATTTTCAATAATTATAATGACATGGCTGCAGTTCCATATTGACCTCCATAGGTAGTTGGCAAGACATTCTTATTTGTACATGTAATATTTGAAATAATTCTGAAATACACTTTGAGATCTTTAATGATTAGAAGAATTGGAAGATTTTGCTAGCATTGTTAGATAATGCTAATAGATAATAACATTGTTCGATGTTATGAATCATAAAAATACAATTACAATATTGCAGTTAAAATGTCTTTCTTTCACATTATCCTTGAATGAAAAGTGGGTGTCTGAAAGAATATTTGTAATAATCTGCAAATTTCACACTTTGCCAAGAATCATGTATATTACAAGGGGGAATATCTTTGGATAAATATATCCTTGTTCTTAGAAGATCACTTAGCATTATTTAACCTCAGCAGAAATCAAAGTTACGGGTGCCAGGAGTATTCACTTCTATTACAAAACCATTAAGCAATTTGAAATGTCCCAAGTCAGTAAAAATAGACAATTACCCTTTTCGTCTCATAGTAAATTAAATAATGAAATTTTATTGAATGTGTTGTGCTATATTCAAATTCGAGGAAGAAAAGCAAAAATGAAGAATAAATAATGAAGAAAAAAGTAACAAATAGAAACATAATATCTATTACTGACTATTCAAATATAATAAACTGGAATCCTCATCTCAAATGTTTATAATAGTGTTCTCCCACATTCCCTTGAGATGTAACTTTACTAGAATCAGTGTTCCAACTCTTACTGAGTTTACTAGGAAAATAATAAATTGTATATTTGTATTAATAAAATCAAACCAGATTGATTTAAACTCAAAGCTCTTAAAGTTTAAAGCTTTTCTCTTAAATATAGGAAGAACATACAAAATGTAATGTAATCAATTTTTTTATACATAATGATAGTTGATAAGGAAATGTATCAATAATATATCATGAGTATACCAAATGGAAATGTATACATGATGGAACATAATATACTCCTTATAATTCCTACATATTCAGGCAAATACAGAACCAATGAAAAATTGAGAAAAGAGAGAAAAAACTGCCAGCATATTGCTATGAAAAAGACTGTTCTAAGGAAGATTTAAGAAAGCCTATAATGAAAGTGATAGCGAGCTGAACCAGCTACTCTGACAAAAAAACTATATTGATATTGGTATGTAATCACTAAAGATTACCTTTATCTCTTGAGTGTTTACTTCTATGTTTATATAAATACAACTTCTGCACTTAACTGACCGAGAGGAATTCAGCTGATAAATGTCTCTATGCAATTCATAAAGGACCCTGAGGAAATGAGTATAATTTCCTATGAATAAGGAAGTTAACTTGACTGTGATCTTCTCTGTGCATTTCAAACGAACTTTGGATTTGCAGGATGGAGAAAAGTGAGATTGAAACTGTTTTTTAAGGCACAGAATAGGGAGAGAATCACCTGGGGCCCTTCTTTTCAACTGCGTTCTGGTGCTATTGTGTATCTAAAATAGTCACTTGTGGAATAACCTTGTTGACTGCTATTGCCACAGAATTGTTTCCAGTGGCTCTGGAAAGTTCTCTGACTTTTGATATTGGGAAATATAGAAGTATAGAGATAATTAAGTCCTGTGCCTTTTTAACACTTGCCTGTGGTTTATGACTCTTTCGCCTTGTTCTTGCCTCTTTTTTTCCTCATTTTCCAAGTTAAATGTATGTTTATTCTTTAACATTTGCCAATTAATACATATACATCAAGATATAAGATTGCTAGCCAGACTGAAAGGCATGTGGGCAACTGGACTAAGGGAACAACCTAGGAATGTGTTGGCTGAATATCACATTGGAAATTATAGTTGATTTCCATTACTTTTGACATTTTTATCTCAGATTAAACTGTTCAAAGAGAAATTATCTTTTAAAATTAAGATAGAAAGATATTATATTATATTTAAAAATCAAGTTGTGAAATAAAATCTAAATGAAACTAGTAGTGGCTTTCATCAAGAATAATGGAAGTTTCTCAGTAATGTAAGACAGCATGATCCAGTAGAACTAAACTTGTTTCAGTGAATGTTTAAGAAAAAGTCAGTGTAATATATTCAGGGGTGGGATTCAAATTTCTTAGCAATCGGTTCTGTGGCATGGCCTAATTTGTGGGTGTGGCTTAGTGGTCATGTGACTGGGTGGGCATGGCTCGTATGTAAATATTGTAAAATATTGTAAATATTTATGTGAATATTTATGTAAATATTTATGTAAATATTTATGTAAATATTTATGGGCAAAAACACCTGGGCAAAAACAGACTCCCTCCGATAGCTCCAACGCAACCCCCCCCACCAGGCACCCAGGTGAAACCCAGCTTGCTAATGAATAGCAGCTTGCTAATGAAAAGCAGCCGTCCCTTCACACGGAGCCAAGCTGCACTAAAAGCCTCCAACACAAAAACAGAGTGTTGCCAGCCAATCAAAGCCACAAAACAGACAGAAGAAACCAGAAACACCAATCATTCAAACTCCAAGTACAATGAACACAGGTCCAGGCTCCCAACCAATCAGAATGGACCAGCCTCAAATTTAAAACCAGGAGCTGTAAGACCCATATCCATACAGAAGCCTGAGGATGGCAGATGAGATTCTGCTGAAACGTTGCTACAACTTTAACAGAACTACAATGACGTGGGATAATACCCGAAGGAAGCTAAACAGCACACATGTAAGTACCCGCGAAAACCTAAGAAAACATATATATATATATATATATATATAGCTAAATACTTAGCAAAACAACTACAGCCCCATGCTGAAACCGCAGCTTCATATGTACAAAACTCATACCACTTCTT
>BLBF01000044.1:26255711-26311566 GCA_015471245.1 Laticauda colubrina | reverse complement strand
AAGAGCTCTGAGGCTTTCCCTTTAAAATAAAAAGCAAAAATACTAGAGTTAAAATTTACAAAAAGGCTGGCGAGTAGGAGTTTCAAAGGTATATGTATATATATATATGCACTGTACACTGCACTTTATTTCTTTATCCAAGGCTCTTATTATGACTGTCTTCTCCAGCAACTTCAAAGACAAGCCTCAAATGTTGAAATATTGATAAGAGTCCAAGAGAGCACCTGTAATAATATTTTACTGTGTTCTCCCTCTATCTTATCACATTAAAATGCCCTTGAAAAGAAGTGCTTTTCTCCCCAATTCAAATAAAATATTTTCAAGCCTCTAGTTGGCAGTGTTGCAGCATCTCTTAATACTCTTTCCCCCCCCAGCCAAAAGAAAAAGTATTTATAAAAAACTCAAACAAAAAGAAAAAAAAGATAGCCAAAGGGAGCCTCTATCCTAAAAAGAAAGTTAAGAAGATAAGCCTGATGATGGCACATGAGATTCTGCCGAAACATTGCTACAACTTTAAAAGCACAACTACAATGACGTGGGATAATACCCGAAGGAAGCTGAACAGCATAGATAGATAGATAGATAGACAGATAGACAGATATAGATATAGATATAGATATAGATATAGATATAGATATAGATATAGATATAGATATAGATATAGATATAGATATAGATATAGATATAGATATAGATATAGATATAGATATAGATATAGATATAGATATAGATATAGATATAGATATAGATATTTTTAAGTTTTCGCAGGTTCTTACATGTATGGTATTCAGCTTTGTTTGGGTATTTCCCCACGTCATTATAATTGTGCTTTTAAAGTTGTAGCAACGTTTCAGCAGAATCTCATCTGCCATCATCAGGCTTCTACATTGAGTTCATCTGTGAGTCAGACTTTCACAGCCTTTTCTGTTTTAAATTTGGTGCTGGCCTATCCTGTGCCAGAATGGTTTTTTCTTCATCCTGATTGGTTGGGTCTTGGTGTTTATTGGTCTTGGAATTAGCTGTGTTCTGCTTGATTGGTGTTTTTAATATCTTCTGTCTGTTTTGTAGCTTTTTTTGTCTTAATTGGCTAGCAACATTGTTTTTCCTGTATTGGAGGCTTTTAGTGTGGCTTGGCTCCAAGTAATTGGATGGCTATCATTTATTAGGAAGCTAGGTTTCATCTGGATGGGGTGTGTTTTAGCTGGAGGTATCGGGGGGAATCTGTTTGTGCCCAGGTGTTTGGCTGGCTTGTGGTGTGGAGATTTTTTTTGTTTGAGAGTGTTTTCATGTGTTGGACTAGTGAAGAAGTGTGCTCCAGCTTTTTTACTGCATTTTTGTGTTTATCCAAGCAGATACTTATTCTTGTATTGGTCTGTCCAATGTATGTGGCAGGGTATGATGCACAGGGGATTTCATATATGCCTTGGTTTTCCAGGTCAATTTTATCTTTGGGGTTTCTTAGCATGGCTACTATTTTTCTGTCTGTTTTGAAGGCAGTCTTGATGTCCTGTGTAGTACCTTACTGATTTTGTCTGTAATACCTCTTATGTAGGGCAGGACAGCTGTTCCATAGGTCTGTTCATCTTCTAGGTCTCCATTATGTTTCAGTGTGTTTTTGTGGATCAAGCCAGTGATTTTGCTTTTGTGGAAACCGTTGGCTTTCAGTACTTTAGTCAGGGTGCATAGTCTTTATGTGTGTCTTGTCTGCCAGGTGTTTGATTCTGGCAATTAGTGTTTTGGCCACAGAGTTTATCTGTTCTGGGTGGTGGTGGGATTGGACGTTGAGGTAGCGGTTGGTGCATGTTTTCTTCTGATATATGGTGTGTCCTAGTGTGCCATCTGTTATTTTGTAAATTAGTACATTTAGGAATGGTAGTTGCTTGTTTGTTTCCGTTTCCATGGTGAATTTGATTTTGGAGTATGTGCTGTTTAGGTTTGTTAGGAAATTGTTTAGGTTTTCTTTTCCATGGGGCCAAATAACAAATGTGTCATCGATGTATCTTAGCCATAGTTTGGGTTTTGGGTGGCATTGGCCAGGGCTCTAGATTCGAATTCTTCCATGAACAGGTTTGCAATGACAGGTGACAGTGGTGATCCCATTGGGGCTCCTTCAATTTGCTTGTATCTTTGTCCTTTGTATATGAAATATGTGTTGGTTAAGCAGTGTTCTCTTAGTTCCATGAGGTGTTTGGGTGGTTGGTATTTATTTCTGATGATTTCGAGAGTTTCTTTTATCAGGACTTGAGTGAATATTGAAACCACGTCAAAATTTACAAGCAGATCTTTTTGTTCCACATGTAGATCTTTGATCATTTCCAAGAAGTGGTATGAGTTTTTCACATGTGAAGCTGGTCCTTCAGCATGGGGCTGTAGTTGCTTTGCTAGGTATTTGGCCAGGTTTTTTAGTGGTGCTCCTATGGAGCTGACTATGGGTCTGAGAGGTATGCCTCCTTTGTGCATTTTTGGGAATCCATATAGTTTGGGGCATCTGGAAGATTTTTCTCTTGGGATGATCATCTGTTGGATCTCTTTGCTCATGTGGCTGGTTATAATTTTCTTCTTGGTTATTTTTTCAAGATATGTGGTTGGGTCCATGTTTATGGGTTTTTATGTGAAGTCTTGGAGTAGGTCTGTCAATTTTGTTTCGTAGTCTTTTCTATCCATTACTACTGTGGCATTACCTTTATCTGCTGGAAGTATGATTATGCTGCTGTCATTCCTTAAGGCTTTCATGGCTTTTAGTTCCTCTTTGTGCAAGTTGCTTTTGGGTGGTTTGCTTGTGCATAGGTTGTTAGTGACTTGGTGTCTTATTCTATCAGCTTCATCTGTATTTAATTAAGTTAGGCTGGATTCTACTCCACATATGATGGATTAATAAATGATAGCTGTCCATTTACTCAGAGCCAAGCCATACTAAAAGACTCCAATACAGGAAACACAATGTTGCCAGCCAATTACGACAAGAAATATTACAAAACAGACAGAAGATTTTATATATGTATAGATTTTATATAAATTCCAGAACTATCGCCAAAACCAAACACTTCAACAATAGAATAATCAGAGAAGCTATAGAGATAGAAAAATGCCCACAGAGGATGAATAAACAAGATGATACCTCCCACCTACCAGCCATTTGGAAACCCACCCTCATTAACAAATGAGAACCTAACATGAAGAATGACACCAGACCCTCACCCACGAGGGCCACACAAGATGCTACCACCACACTTCAATGTAGAAAGCAGACTCACACCCACACAGAAGATGAGACATGACCATGGACCAGAAGCCGTACTGCAGCTGCATCACTACCTGCTTCAAACCCTCCGACCCATACATGAAGCGAACTGACACCCACCATGAAGATGTGGCACGAACACGAAGCCAAACAACAGGATCACAGCTCACCAGCTCAAATCCCCCAGCAACTAAGACTAACCTGAGCACAACCAAGCCCCCACCTGAACAGAACACACCCCCAGCCCATCAGAACACAGCTAACCCCCCCAACCAATCAGAACACAGCCAAACCCCCAACCAATGAGAACACACACACACCCAATCAGAACACAGCCAAGCCCCCACCCAATCAAGACACACCCCCACTAGCAGTTAAAAAGAAGCAGCAGCTGCAGGCTCACATTATTCTGAGAAGCACAAAGCCGATGACACAAGCCTGAAGATGATGAATGAGACTTCATCAAAATGTTGCCTAGATACTTCCAATTTTACGTGGGAGAAAACCCGAATAACCAAAGATCCACATACATATATATACATATAAACATATGAGCAACCTTTACCCAAAATCAGGCAAAGGCAGACTGAGTTGCTTGCAGAATCACAAGTTCACTCACAGATCTACCTTTCTGCAATCTGCTGCCTGAGTCTGCAATGAAAAATAGAAGCTTCGGTCCTAAGGAAAGTTCAGCTCTGCTCTCAGGCCACTTCTCCCCCACCCCCAACCCCCCGAATACCACCCCTGTCTGGGCCTCAGGGAAGCCTCCTGAGCAAAGGCAAACAGTACAACAGCAATTTAGATTAGCTAGAAAGCAGAAATCCAACAGGAGGGGAGGGGAGGGGCTAGCAATTTGCTGGTTCTCCCAACTGCACATAATCATAACAACCGGTTCTATAGAACTGGTCTGAACTGGTAGAATCCCACCCCTGAATATATCTATATATGCAAGACTGCTGCCCTTCAGATAAATGATAGCATCTGGCAAGTATCTGTTGATCAAATCAGGAAATCTTCCCCAACCTTTCATACCAAAAATTAGTCTGTGACAAAAAACATTGATTAGTGTGTTCAGATTTAGCCTGAAACATACAACTTTCAGAAGGCATATTAAAGTTTTTTCTATAAAGAAATCAAACAAGCCTAATATAATGTAGATTTTAAAGCATCTATATAAAATATTAAACTATTATAAGCAATGTCTGATGATAGAAAATACAGGGACCTATGTTATCCATCTGTTGTGTTCAGTGGTGGGATTCAATTTTTTTTTACTACCGGTTTTGTGGACGTGGCTTGGTGGGCATGGCAGGGGAAGGATACCGTAAAATTTCCAATCAGAGGTGATATTTGCTGGTTCTTCGAACTACTCAAAATTTCTGTTACCAGTTCTCCAGAACTAGTCAGAAACTGCTAAATACCACCTCAGGTTGTGTTGCAGGTATTTCTGAGACAAAACTAAAGTCAAAAACAAATAGGATCAAGAAAGAAGGATAGAAGATCTTTTCTCATGTAGAATTTTGTAACCACTCTGTTACCTACTGAAAAGGAAAGGAGAACCAAGAGTTAAAGGTTTTCTACTCTTTTCTTTTTTAATAAAGTTTTATTTGGGTTTTCATACATACAAAATACAACATCTTTTTTGAAAATAGTATGGTCCTGGGTTGAGCTTCTTTATACAGATACAAAACTCAGTTTCATGCTCCTTTTGCTATTCATATCTTATACTATTTTACATTTTCTATATAGTTTTCCCCTCTTTTATTTTTCTCAATTTTATTTAGATTATCTCATCTCAGTTCAAATCATTATATTTATACTTTTGTCTGTTCTGTTTCAATTTCACATTTTCTTTTCTCATTAAACAAATTTTCTCCTGTAGTTACTAATTGGAGTATGATACCTTTATATCTTTTAATTACATTCTTTCATCTCTTATTTAAACTTCAATATATACCTTAAGTTTATGACCTTCAATATAATACATAATACATAACTTCCAATCGAATTCTGCTTGGTACATTCTTATAATACACACTATATTCTAAAAAAAAAAGGAAAGAAAGAAAGAAAGAAAGATTGTAAATATATGTAATTATAAACCCTCATTCCATTCCAGTTCAGTTCTATCATTAATAATCATTAAAATCTTAACATCTTTAACACTTCTTTTCAATTAAATATCATACTTCCTTAAAAACACATATAATCTCCATAATTAATTTTTCCTTTATTTCTCTTCATATATGTTTTATAAATCCTTAAATATACCTTGTTCCATTTATTTATTGACAAGCATTCCATTGAATTATGATAGCTATTTTATCAAACATTTTAATCATACATTGTTTCATATTTTCTAAAATTATTTCTGTTTCTAGTATAACAATACTATCTTATGTACCTTTGCAGAATCCCTTTTTCCATTAAGTTTTCACCCATTATCTCTAAATAGGCCCTTTTTCTCTATATTTTGCTTCTGTACTTTATAACTTCTGTCCTTTATAACTTCTTTTCCTTTATTATCTTTATTATCCTTTTGACTTTTATTTTCAGCTTAGATGCCTATTAATGTCAAAGTGGATTTTTTTTTTCCAATTTCTTGCTTAAGCCTCTTAGCTGTCAGTATAAGGAAGGGAAGAAAAAAAAACCCTAATCCTTTCCCTTCTCTCTCTCCTTCGCAGCTTAAAAATCTTCTTAGGGAACAATGTTATTGTTTTTTAATAGTTTAAATTCCTGGGTACCTTATTTGTTGCTTTTGCTGTTTGATCCAGTCAACCAAAACTTTCTCTTCTTATCTTCCTCCTGCACATTCTTTTCCAGTCAAGTTCTTCTTTGTGGTGGCCATTTCTGACCACTGCTGCAACCACCTTCGGGAATGGGAGTAATGACCAGCTGGGGAGGAGAGATGCGGCTCTCCTAAACCCTGCAGGCAGTCTCCCCCCTCTTCACTACCTCTACGGAGTGGCTTAGACCCGAAACCAGCTGGCTCAGGGAGCTCCAGTGTTGAGCACGGATTGAAGCCTCGCAGAGACAAGGTTTCGGTCTGTCGCTGAAGACGCTCAAACTGGAAGCCTCAGGTTTTCTACTCTTGATTAAAAGTGCAGAGAATAATTTTCTTTGTAAACAATGGAGGAGAGCAGAAACTGGACAGCAGTAGGTATGGAGAATCTCTGTTTGAGGAATAACCCATAACTGTGCATGTACATACAATTACATCTTTCATTATATATAATGTTTATATTATAGGCAGGATTAAAAAGCGAACTGAAGACAAGATGGTCATGAAAGAAGCATGAGCTTACAAAAATTCAAAGTAGTTACTGAAGACAATTCTAAAATAATATGTCCTTTGGGTCAATGACTGAATGATTTAAAATCATCAGAAGCTGTTCATCTAAGGCTCAACACATTCCACAGAAATGCTTTTATTTCTAATCATTCATTGGGCAAACATGAAGTGTTTATATGATGTAACTAAGCAACTAGATAATATTTTTAAAATATTCATAATAAGCTAGCTGGTTAAACCAATGAATTGCTGGACAGGAATGCTTTTTAGATATTTGTAAAGAAATCTTTCATGTTTTCCAATCAATATGGCCATTGTCTTCTCAGCTTTGAATTTTAACCACTAGAAGCCACAAGAAGCTGTGGTATACAGACTAGATACATAAATGAACTGGGATAAATGATTCAATCATTGCATGAGAATACCCTCAAAATTCTGAGCCCCAAATCTTCTGGTATGTTATACATGACTATCCTCTGTTAACAAGAAACTATGAATCAGAATGGCAGTGGCTCCTTGCTAAGCAATCTTTGGCAGCTCCTGTGTTTTTCAGTCCAGATTGTTCATGTATTCCTCTAATAAAACATCAGCAGAGAGAGATGCTTCCTCTGAAAACCACAATGATTCAATAGTTTATGCAGAGAGAGAGAAAAAATAGCTCCTTTGTAATAAATGCTTCCTGAATTCTTGAATGCTGAATATGAATTGCATATCGATATCTTACACAAAACATTTGTAGGTTTTATAGATGAGCTTTACAGTGAAATGTCCCAATGTATAACTATTCCCTCAAAATAAAACTTTTAGCAGTTTATTCAAGAATATGCAGAATTTCTCTAGGTTATACTTACATTATTCTATGCTGGTATTTTTTGTCTAGAGTGCAAAGTTGTGTCCAATTTTAAGAAATAAAAAAAAGTTGAATAAACATATGTCTCATTTACTCCATAAAACAGAACATTTAAATTTCTTATCTTTCTACATCTTTCATGTATCAATTCATGGAAGAATAAGGAGAAAACTTATAACAAATTGACAGTGGGTCAGGTTCATTCAGCATTAGCCATAATGAAATGGATTTTTCCAGGCTTTCAGAAAGGAATTTTGCAAACTGTACCTGGTGATGGCAGAAATCAAATATGAAATCTTCATATTTAAATATTACCTACCATGAAATCCGTGTTTTGTTTTAAATATCAAAAGAGAGAACATGAGCGCAAAAGCCCCTGTCACACTGCACCAACGGATGCAAAGAGGATGTAAAATGGACAAAAAAGCTTGCCATCCGTTGGTTAACGCGATGTACTCACTGCCTCCGTTTTGCTTCCTCTCTATCCGTCCAGCATCCGTTTATGGATGTTTCATCCGCTCAGAAAGTTTTGAGCTGCTCAAAACTTTTGCGCGGAAAATGTACCAAATTCGTCCGTTCTGCATCTGTTACGCATCCATTATGCATCCATTATGCATCCGCTATATCTGCAAGGCATCCGCTGCACATCCACGCAACTCGCATCCGCTCAGACGCAGGGAGGAAGTGGAACGAACACAGAATGGATGCAGAATGGATGTCTAGCAGATGCATAATGGAAACAAAGCATGTAAAACAGAAAAAACGTCTGCAGAGGGGACCTATCTCAGATATTAAGGATGTCTAGAGGATGCCTAGAGGATGCCTAGAGGATGCAAAGGGACACCTATACTACCTATAAAAAGGGGGAGCAACACATCTGGATCTCACTTTCAGAACAGCAGCCCTGCTGCAGACCTCTGCAGCCTTCATCTGGCTCTTGCTCTTCCACAGCATCCAGTCATGTCCACCGTGGATCGTAACACAGTCCTTTTGGCAGCCACCATCCTTCTGCAACAGTGCGAAGCCATCTACAGGTTCTGTGAACTCAACTACGGGAAGAAAAAGGGGTGGACAAGAAGCGTCTGGGTACGAAGATGGTTCGCCAGAAGAGCAGAGGACGGACTATACAACAAGCTGATGGTGGAGCTCAGGAACGAAGACACTCGGGCATTCCAGAACTTCATGAGGATGCCTCAAGCCATGTTTGATGAAGTTGTGCAGCGGCTGACACCCAGGTTGACCAAGGCAAACACCAACTTCCGGACCAGCCTGAAACCTGGGCTCAGGGTGGCACTGACTCTGCGCCACCTGGCCTCAGGGACCACCTACAGGAGCATGCAGTATGGCTGGAGGGTGCCACACAACACCATCAGCATTGTGGTCAGAGAAGTGGTGCAGGCCATCATCGAAGAATACAAGGAGGAGCTCCTCCAGTGCCCCTCCACTGAAGAAGGCTGGAAGAAAGTTGCAGAGCAGTGGTATCAGAAGTGGAACTTCCCCCACACCGTTGGAGCCATAGATGGCAAGCACGTGGCCTGCAAAGCTCCAGCCAAGTCGGGGTCCACTTATTTCAATTACAAGGGCTTCTAGAGCATCATCCTCTTCGCCATGGTCGATGCTGACTACAAGTTCATGTACATCGATGCTTCAGGCAATGGCTCATCTTCAGATGCCCAGGTATACAACGCCAGTCACCTCAAGGAGGAGCTGGAACACAATCTCATCATGGGCTTCCCAGAGCCAGGACCCCTGCCCAACAACACACAAGATGTGCCCTACTTCATCATGGGGGATGACGCCTTCTCCCTCACAACCTACCTCATGAAGCCCTACACCTCCAAATACCTCACCCATGAAGAGAGGATCTTCAATTACAGGCTGTCCAGGGCAAGGCGGGTGGTGGAGAACGCTTTTGGCATCCTGGCCAACAGGTTCCACGTACTTCTCACCACCATGCAGCATTGCCCAGAGACCATGAGGAGGATCATGGAAGCTTGCTGCCTCCTGCACAATCTCATACGCACCCGCTACCCAGTCTTGCAGAACAGGCTCGTGGACCTCCAACAAGGCAATGGGGACCTGGAGCCTGGTGAATGGAGGCAAGGGCGAAACCTGATAGACACTGTGGATGTGCAAGGCCCCAACAGAGCTTCACGTGAAGGGAAGAAGCAGCGCAACCTCCTGAAACACTGGTGGAACTCCCCAGTTGGAGCAGTGGAGTGGCAAGACAGGATGGTAGATGCGATTGGGCCATGTATGTTGGGTGGACCTACAATGAACAGGGCATTTAATAAAGAGTTGTGTTTATGTTCAAATGTGTGGATCAATGCTTACATTGTTATTGATAATAAAGGGCCAAAGGTGTGGCACCTGGGAGGGTGGACCACACAGTCCCACTATGCTTGCACTGGAGGTTTATCTATCCCACAGCTATTACCCATCCCAAAGGTATCCCTGCCCATCCCACTGCTATCTTAACCCATCCCACAAGCATGCAAAGGCTTAAACCATTTCTAAAGTTTCCACCAAGACTTTATTAAAAAAAAAAATGAAGCAAGTGCATGAATCAAAAATAGACTTTACTAACAAGAAGCTATAAAACAAAAATGAGTCTCTGGCACTCCTCTTGGTCGCTCAGTCTCAGGAGGTGTGGAGGTGGCTGGTGCTGGAGTGCTTGTCATCAGCTCCTCCAAAAGCAGAAGCAGCAGGAGCCCCAGCCCCAGAAGAGTGAGTCCGTGCTGCAGAAGCCCCAGCAGAACCAGAGTGAGGGCCAGGGGGCAGGATGGTAGCCCTGTCCCTCTTGCAAGGGCTGGCAGCAGATGGCTGAGGCTTGCTGTGCTTCAGCATGGTTGTGGGGTTGCTGGCTGGCAGGGAGGCTGGCAGGAACCAAGGCGGGCAGGAAGGCTGGCAGGGAGGCAGGCACCAAGACTGGCAGGAAGGTTGGCAGGCTGGCAGGCACCAAGGCTGGCAGGCAGGCAGGCACCAAGGCTTGCAGGAAGGCTGGCAGGCAGGCTGGCACCAAGGCTGGCAGGAAGGCTGGCAGGCAGGCAGACACCAAAGCTTGCAGGCAGGCATGAACCAAGACTGGCAGGCAGGCAGGAACTAAGGCTGGCAGGCAGACAGGCACTAAGGCTGGCAGGCAGACTGGCTGGCAGAAAGGCTGGCAGGCAGGCAGACAGCAAGGCTGGCAGCAAGGCTTGCAGGCAGACATGCAGGCAGGACAGGCAAGGCAGTCGATGTGTCTGGAAGCAGGTATTTCCTCTGAATGGCGACCTGCTTCCGAGCTGCTTCCATTATATCCGCAGGGCTGACGCAATGCATTTTCCCCGCATGCACAATTAACGCTCGGCATCCACTCGGCTTCCGCTCTGCATCCGCTCTGCATCCGCTTCATCCGCTGTGCATCCGTTCTGCATCCGCTGTATCCGTTCCACATTCACTTTGCTGAGGTCCCCCGGAAGCCTAGCGGATGTGCCATCCGCTCCCATCTGCTTCCATCTGCTGGGCTTCCGTTCCACATCTGCTTTCCATCCACCCTGCGTCCTCCCCGCGTCCGTGTTATCCACTCCGTTTATGCAAATTTTTGCCCCTTCTGAAAGCGGATAACAATGGATGGAACCTTTTTCTCGTCCATTGTGTCCGTTTTGCATCCGTTGGGCAGTGTGACAGGGCCGTAAAATTAAAACCAAATGCAATCTTTTCTAAAGTGCATTCTTATTCCTCATACTTATTTCACTCATTTTAATTACAATAGCTATATATTTTAACTGCTTTTTCTCTTCAAGTATTGTCTGATATTGATTGGTATTTAATATTAATAGCATGTAAGCTGTTTCTGGGCTGCAAAATCAAAATGACCAGTAGATGGAAATAGAAAATGATATGGTTGCTTATGTTTTTGCAGCACAGATATTGAAAACTTAATTAATTCATACCTACAGAATTGCCTACTGTAATTTTTTTAAATAATAAATAAATTCTACTTGTGCATTTCTGTTATTTGGGGAATAAGGACTTATATATATAATTCCATTAGTTTCAAGTAATACATATAATAATTATATAAGACATTGTATGTCTTATATAATTATTGTATTACTTGAAACTAATGGAATATAAATTATATGATATATTGCTTAATTTGAAATGACCCTGGCAATTTTTATATATATTCATAAAAACAACCTGAATGAAATATGTACATTAGTATTATAAGAAACTCTTTAGGAAGACTAAATTTCTATCATTTTTTTTTTATTTCAGATGTAGTAATATGATGAAGATTAGAAAAGCAATACCTATAACTTTAACAAGTTAGCAATGATCATTTTATAATTTTCAGTAGTTACTTCATAACATTAGAATGCCTCTCATAACTCACTGTTTTTATGGATTAGGACAATAGATTTTCTGGAAGGAAAAAAAAAACAAGCAATAATATGTTTATGGGAGGAAAAATGCTTTTACTTCCTACTCAGCATGTGCTTAAGGCTCTAAACTATATGATGTGAGATAAGCAACACAAATCTATTAAAAAGAAAAAAGTAAAAGAAATATGGCATGCTGATTTCTCGGTTGCAGCAGAATTTGGAAACCCAACACAAGATGTTTGAGGCCAAATGAGACCATAAGCCATAAGCATTATGTGACACTTTTTTCTCTTTAAGACTAGAAAAGCAGATGTACAGTAATCCTCAACTTATGACAATTGAGTCCAAATTGAGCCCAAAATTTAATGTTATACAGTAAGAAATTTGTTAAGTGAGGTTTGTCTATTTTACAACTTTTCTTGTCACATTTGTTAAGTGAATCATTGCAGTTCTTAAATTAGTAAAACAGTTATTAAGTGAATCTGGTTTCTTCATTGACTTTGCTTGTAAGAAGGTTGCAAAATGGGATCATATGACTCTGGGACACTGCAACTATCATAAATGTGAGTCAGTTGCCAAGCATCCAAATGTAAATCACGTGACCATGGGAATGCTGCAACAGACATAAAATGTGAAAAATTGTCATAAATGGTCATTGTAACTTTGAACGGTCACATAATAAACTGTTGTAAGTCAAGGACTACTTGTATTATATCAGGATTGGAATTGAAATATTTAGCAACTCATTTCCTGGATGAATTTTACCCAAGTTTCTTTTTAGACATTTTTCTTAGAATTGTGTCCCTTATTTGGTTTGCAGTGTGTCCTTCTAACCTTCTTGGATTGCACATTGTTGCAGCAACACACAAACTGCCACAATGGGGCCAGGAGACTAAACAATAGCAAATTTCATGTTGTCTTGGCCTCTTGGGTAATTAAAACTACTTCAGCTTCTACCACAATAATACATGTGCACACAATAGATACAAACTTAAGGTAAACCGCACTAAACTTGATTGTAGGAAATACAACTTCAACAACAGAGTGGTCAATGCCTGAAATACACTACCTGACTCTGTGGTTTCTTCCCCAAACCCCTAAAACTTTAACCTTAGACTGTCTACTGCTGACCTCACCCCATTTCTAAGAGATTTGTAAGAGAAGTACATAAGCACGCCAGCGTGCCTACTGTCCCTGTCCAAATGTTTCCTTTTATTCGTATCCATTTCATGTATGAATAATCATGTTTATACATTTCTGTTATCGAACACATGCTTGACAAAATAAATAAATAAATAAAAATAAAAAAATAAATTACCAGACAATTCACTTTAGACCACCCTTCAGGACTGATTTTAAGTGTTTATTTTTAATGGATCATACTGGTTACCTGGTCCATTCCAAAGAACACAAAGAAGATAAGATTTTTAAAGGATTTTATTACACAACAACAAACAAGTCAAAAAAGAAAGAAATCTCAAATTTTGAACCCAAATCTGGTAGCCTCAATTTAATATAACACACATACATATTGAATGTGAAATGTTTATCCCAAGTGGATTATTAAGATAAACTTATTTGATTAGTTTTTAAATAATAAAAATGTGCCCAGAAAATGTACAGTATATTCAGGGGAATGCAGCAAATAATTTCCTGGGTTACAGATATACATTGGGAGAAAGGAAATTAATTGAATTTAATACAACTTCTCTAACAATACTGGCCTTGATTGCTAAAAGTAATGACATTATTAAAGATAGCACACAAAGATTTATGTTTTCTCAAATAGTTTTCTTTTTTTAATTTGGAAATATATTTCTTTTTTAAGTTTATTCATGCATCCAGTGTAGTACATTAGGATAGTGATATACTTCTCTAAGGGACAAATATATATATTATTTTATTTGCCTCTAGTTAGTAATAAGAGCTCAAAATGTTTTATCATCCCAATAGCTGATGAAATATAAGTAATAAGGGCACCAATGTGCACATTTTGTTTTTAATCATTTGCTGAAGACAAGGTATTGTGACAATGTAGACCACTTGGAGCCATAAAATATATAATCTTTAATATAATAAATCAGTCTGTTACAGGGGACTCCGAAAAATCCAAAATCACTGGCCAGGAATCCATTTATTTGAAAGAAAAATAAGGGTAAGGAAAAGAAAAGGTAAGAAAAAAAATCCACTGACAGGTGAAAAAACTAAAAGCAAGAAATAGTTTTCTTTTTAATGACAAATAAAGAAGTCATCTGAGAAGTCTTGATTTACTGTTTGCTAAACTCACCAAGTCTGAATGTTCAAGGAAAAGAAAAGTTGATTATTTACAAGAATATGTTAGGCTATGGCAAAAGAATGCATATTTAGGTTTCATTTTATAGGAATTTATAATGCATGACGTAAATAAAATCTATTGACTAATAATAAGGAAAATAAACATAGTTTATCTGAAAGCATAATGTACTTGTCACAAAAAGCCTTTTATTTTTCAAAGTAGAATATATAATTTATTTATAACACCCAGTAAACATGTAAACATTTTAAAATTATAAAGCAGCTACTTTATAATCCAGCCTTAACTTCTGAGCCTGTTACTACACTAGTCACAAGGCTGAGTAGATTTATTCAATTCCTTTTGTAAATCTTTTATTATAATTTGTCATTTTTAAATTTGAAAATCTCTTTTTTTTTGTCTGCTATCACCAGCACAATCTATAGTTCATATTTAGGAGGCTGATAATTTCAGTAGGATGAAAAACTATGTTTGGGCAAACCTGCAGGAAACTATTTTCAAATTTTATCTCACAGCCAGAAAGAAAGGGGATGGGCAGAATGCATGACCAAATCAAGCAACAATTTAATAAGTTCACACTAACTACAGAGTGGCATTGGAATTAAACTATGGATTAATGCAATCAATTGTCCATGTTCAAATCTCCAGCTGCCAATTTGTACCACAAGAAAACTTTGAGATCACATAGCTGAAATTTGGCAGCAAAATAGTTGATTTTCAGAGATGATTATGTTATCCATTCAGTTAAGCCCAACTCTTGGCAATTTTACAGGTCAGGTCTCTCCAAATCTTCTGATCTTTCACTATTTCCTTGAGTTTTTCTATATTCTGTATGGTGTCAGTTTTTGCAGCTTTAATTCTGTGTTATGACTTTTACTGATAGGGAAGGGACAAATGAGGTATAAAAATAAATGGGCTTTTCACATTTATTTTGCAATAAATAAATAAATACTCAGCTGTGTTGATGAAATGATTCACCAGGACTTGAACTTTAGTGTGCAGGGAGTAGGACTTGTCTGCAATTCTTCAAAATAATGACATCTTTTCCTTGGAATATGCAGTGGCTCAACACAGCTGCCAGTTGATCTTAGGAAAGGGTATGGCTACTTTAAAAATTATATGCAGCTGCTATATTCATATTTAGAAAATAAGCAAAGACAAGGAAAAAAGCAAGGGATTAAACCCACAAGAACAGTAGAACAAACATAATTATGCA
This sequence comes from Laticauda colubrina, assembly GCA_015471245.1. Classification (NCBI taxonomy): domain Eukaryota; kingdom Metazoa; phylum Chordata; class Lepidosauria; order Squamata; family Elapidae; genus Laticauda; species Laticauda colubrina. The sequence goes on along the minus strand of BLBF01000044.1, from coordinate 26,296,304 downwards.
CTGAATATTTTCTATCATTAATGTCCGAAAATCTCTATTGATAACATTACAAGAATTGTCAGAAATAGGATAAAAAATCCCTTCTCTCTCTGAAAGAATTGCTACAATCATTCAAGACAAGATAGCAGTAATTAAAATAAAAACATATTGCTGGATCAAATCTTGCCGGCAGCATCTCACACTTATACGTCAGCCTTTTATCACAGAATTTGAATATCAATATTGGAAAAACAGAGGGGTTTGAGGAAAAAACCAGAATCAGTTATTGTGGTCATTTTTAAGCAAACATGCATGAATGCCGGTCTGATTTAAAGGCCCTGTCACACTGGCCGACGGATGCAAAACGTGTGTAAAAAGGATACAGTGGACGAGAAAAATGTTCCATCCATTGTTATCTGCTCTCAGAAGGGCAAAAATTTGCATAACCAGAGCAGACAACACAGAAAGGAATGGATGGGGGGCGGACGCAGGGCAGATGAAAAGCGGATGCTCCATGGAAGCCTAGCGGATGGAAGCGGATGGGAGCAGATGGCACATCCGAAAGGCTTCCGGGGGAGCACAGCAAAGTGGACGCGGAATGGATACAGCAGATGCAGAGCGGATGTCGAGTGGATGAAGCGGATGCAGAGCGGATGCAGAGCGGATGCCGAGTGGATGAAGCGGATGCAGAGCGGAAGCCTAGCGGATGCTTAGCGGATGCCTAGCGTTCACTGTGCATGTGGGGAGGATGCATTGTGCCAGCCCGGCGGATATAAAGGGAAGCAGCTCCCAAGCAGGTCAACATTCAGAGGAAAGACCTGCTTCCAGACACATCGCCTGCCTGTCTGCCTGCCTGCCTGCCTGCCTGCCTGCCTGCCTGTCAGCCTGCCTGTCAGCCTGCCTGCCAGCCTGCCTGCCAGCCAGAAACCCCACAACCATGGGGAAGAAGAGAAAGTCTCAGCCATCTGCTGCCAGCCCTGGCAAGAGGGACAGGGCCACCCTCCCACTCCCTGGCCCTCACTCTGCTTCTGTTGGGGCTTCTGCAGCATGGGCTGGCTCTTCAGGGGCTGTGGCTTCTGCTGCTTCTGCTTCTAGAGGAGCTGATGATGATGCTTCTGGCGGTGGTGCTTCTGCTGGTGCTTACTCTGCTGAAGCTGCTTCTGATGGTGCTTCTGGTGGTGCTTACTCTGCTGGCGCTGCTCCTCGTCCTGCTGGTCCTGCTGGTGCTCCTGGTCCTGCTCCTGGTGCTGCTGGTGCTGCTGGTGCTGCTGGTGCTGCTTTTGCTGCTGCTGGTGGTGGTGGTGGTGTGGAGGAGCAGCCCCTACAACCTGGAAGCCCCTCTGATGAGGGCCCATGTGGTCCTGCCAAAGGGAGGAAGAGGCAGACGTGAGAACGGGAGAGGAGGCAATAAAACATCGAGGAGGAACATGAGGATGAAGTGCTGGAGTGGCTGAGAGAGAATGAGTATCTATGGCGGAAGGGACACAGGCTCTATAGGGACACCAAAAGGAAGCAGGCTGCTTGGAGAGAGAAGGCGGAGAGCCTGGGCTACACTTCAGAAGTCCTCCTTGGCTGGTGGAAGCACATGCACACCTGGTACAGGAAGCTGCACCTCAAGAAATCTGGTCAGGCCGTGGTCAAGCTGACGGACAGAGAGAACTACGTCATGGCCAAGTGCAGCTTCCTGGAGGGTGAGATCCGCCACCAAGGAGCAGCCCCTCTCACAACCCTCTCTCTCAGGCAGCCTGCTGAGAGCCAGTCCTCTTCCGGCAGAGAGTCAGCTCCTGTCTCCAGGCAGGTATCTGTGGAGTGTGCCACGACGGAGAACCCCCCGACAGCTGTACTAACCATGGCAGAGCACGTGGAGGACCCCCTGACGCAGTGGGAGAAAGGAGACGGCACTTCCACCCCAGTCCAACCCACATCCACCCCCAGCTCCACCTCCACAGAAAGGCAGAGAGCAAGACAGGAGGGGCAGAGCCACACTGTCCTGCTGGAGATAAGAGACACCATCAGGAGCAGCATAGATCTCCTCTCTCAGCTGGTCCACACCAAAGCCCCATCCTCCAACCGCAAGCCCTTCCTCACCTATGTGAACCAGACCCTCATGGACATGGCGGAACCCCAGTACCAGATGGTGAAGGACTGGATCACCGATCTGATTCAGAATCCTCCAGATCCAGATGAACCTGCTCCCACCCAGTCCAGATCTGCTCCTCCACCAGGGGTGATGTCCCTCCCATTCTAAGGCTTTCCACAGGCCCTCACCTACCGGGGCTACGGCTACCAGGAGGTCCAGCAGCACAGGCAGCAGCCCTTCCCAGTCCAGGCACAGGTTCATTGGACGCCACTGTTGCCACCGGTTCCACTGATGCTACCGATGCCACCCATGCCACTGCTGCCACCGACGCCACTGATGCCATCCATGCCACCGATGCCACTGACGCCAGCCCTCACACAGCTGCAGACCAGACAGCCCCACTACACTGCTCCTTCCTCCACCCCACAGCCAAGCCCGGCCTCAGTACATCTGTCATCGGTACTGGGGCTAACACCCCATGGCATGGAGGAAGGGGCTCTAAACATCACGGGTCTGAGTCACCTGTCTGAGAGCTTCCTCAACACACCGTCCCTTGTTGTCCTCTCGGGGCCAGGCACCCCTGTGGCACTTCACACCAGCACTCCAGCAGCAGCCACCTCCACAGTACCTGGACCCTTCACCCCTGAGACTGGGCACACCTCCGAGTGACCAAGAGGAGTGCCAGAGACTGGGTGGCTACCTGTTGACTTCATTTGGACAGTTGACTTGGGTCATTTTTCTTTTACAGCTTGTTATTAATAAAGATTATCTTTGCTTCACACACTTGCTTCATTTATTTTTTTCAATAAAGTCTTGGTGGAAACTTTTAGAAATGGTTTAAGCCTTTGCATGCTTATGGGATGGGTTAAGATAGCAGTGGGATGGGCAGGGATACCTTTTGGATGGGTAATAGCTGAGGGATGGGCAGGAATACCTGTGGGATGGGCAGGGATACCTTTGGGATGGGTAATAGCTGTGGGATAGATAAACCTCCAGTGCAAGCATAGGGGGACTGTATGGTCCACCCTCCCAGGTGCCACACCTATGGCCCTTTATTATCAATAATAACGTAATTATTCATCCACACATGTCAACATAAACACAACTCTTTATTAAATGCCCTGTTCATTGTAGGCCCACCCAACATACATGGCCCAATCTCATCCGTGTCATGAGACAGGCTGAAGGAAGCATCTATTAATCATCTATCATCCTGTCTTGCCACTCCACTGCTCCAGCTGGGGAGTTGCACCAGTGTTTCAGGAGGTTGCGCTGCTTCTTCCCTTCATGTGAGGCTCTGTTGGGGCCTTGCACATCCTCAGTGTCTGTGAGGTTTTGCCCTTGCCTCCATTCCCCAGGCTTCATGTCCCCATTGCCTTGTTGGAGGTCCACGAGCCTGTTCTGCAAGACCAGGTAACGGGTGCGCATGAGATTGTGCAGGATGCAGCAAGCTTCCACGATGTTCCTCACGGTCTGTGGGCGATGCTGCATGGTGGTGAGAAGTACCTGGAACCAGTTGGCCAGGATGCCAAAGGCATTCTCCACCACCCGCCTTGCCCTGGACAGCCTGTAGTTGAAGATTCTCTCTTCACACGTGAGGAGTCTGAAGGTGTAGGACTTCATGAGGTAGGTTCTGAGGGAGAAGGCATCATCCCCCATGATGAAGTAGGGCATATGTTGTGTGTCATTGGGCAGGGGGTCTGGGTCTGGGAAGCCCATGATGTGGTTGTGTTCCAGCCCCTCCTTGAGGTCACTGACGTTGTATACCTGGGCATCTGAAGATGAGCCGTTGCCTGAAGCATCGATGTACATGAACTTGTAGTCAGCATTGACCATGGCGAAGAGGATGATGCTGAAGTAGACCTTGTAGTTGAAATAAGTGGACCCCGTCTTGGCTGGAGCTTTGCAGGCCACGTGCTTCCCATCTATGGCTCCAATGGTGTGGGGGAAGTTCCACTTCTGATGCCATTGCTCTGCAACTTTCTTCCATCCTACTTCAATGGAGGGGCACTGGAGGAGCTGCTCCAGGTATTCTTTGATGATGGCCTGCACCATTTCTCTCACCACAATGTGTGTGGCACCCTCCAGCCGTACTGCATGCTCCTGTAGGTGGTCCCTAAGGCCAGGTGGCGCAGAGTCAGTGCCACCTTGAGCCCAGGGTCCAGGCTGGGCTGGAAGTTGGTGCTCTGCTTGGTCAACCTGGGTGTCAGCTGCTCCACAACTTTGTCAAACAAGGCTGGAGGCATCCTCATGAAGTTCTGGAATGCACGAGGGTCTTCGTTCCTCAGCTCCACCATCAGCTTCTTGTACAGTCCGTACTCTGCTCTTCTCCCAATCCATCTTCGGACCCAGACGCTTCTTGGCCGTCTCCTTTTCTTCCCATAGAACAGGTGAAAGAGCCTGTAGATGGCTTTGCACTGTTGCAGAACAATGGTGGCTACCAAAAGGACTGTGTTACGATCCATGGTGGACATGACTGGATGTTGTGGAAGAGCAAGAGCCAGATGAAATCTGCAGAGGTCTGCATAGCAGGGCTGCTGGACTGAAAGTGAGATCCAGGTGAGTTGCTCCCCGTTTTTATAGGTAACATACGTTTTCCACTAGGTGTCCTTTTGCATCCTCTAGGCATCCTCTAGACATCCTTAATATCCGAGATAGGTCCCCTCTGCGAACGTTTTTTCCATTTTAAATGCTTTCTTTGCGAGCTGCATCCGCTTTCATCCTTTCTCCGTCCGTGCTACTAACGCTGCGCGTCTGTTCTGTGTCCGTTTCGCTTCCTCCCTGTGTCCACTTTCTAATGGAGCGGATTTGAGTTGCGCGGATGCGCAGCGGATGCCTAGCGGATTTAGCAGATACGTAACAGATGACGACGGATGCAGAACGGATGTTCCCCGTATGCGTAGCAGATGCAGAACGGACGTGTTGGATACATTTTCCGCTCAAAAAGTTTTGAGCAGCTCAAAACTTTTTGAGCGGATGGAACCTCAGTCAACAGATGCTGGACGTATAGAGAGGATGAAAAACGGACACAGTGAGTACAGAACGGATGCATCGCGTTAACCAACGGATGGCAAGTGATTCTCTCCGTTTTACATCCTCTTTCCATCCGTTGGTGCAATGTGACATGGGCTTAAGGTCTGCTCAAAACAGATTCAAGATATTTCACTGTCAAGGCAAATGGTGCATATAGCCATATAACCATTCCTTCATTGTGACATATAAAAATGTTCAGCAAACATACATTGGCCGCAGTGAAACTATGGAAGCACCAGTGAAGGAGTGATGCATTATCAAAGGTGCACACCAAATTAAATTTCTAATTAAATTGATATGGTTTTTTTACAGATTCAAAAGTATGTTGCCATGGAGCATCCCAGACTTTTTAAAATTAATTCATTCAGCAATTTCTTGGACATTCCCAGAAGTTAGCTATTTTTCTGATATATCTTCATATCACATTAGAATTAGAATTCTTCATTGGACAAATGTGATTGGACACACAAGCAATTTGTCTTGGTACATATGCTCTCAGTGTACTTAAACGAAAAGATACATTCATCAAGAGTCAAGAATCATAAGGTACAACACTTAATAATAGTCATAGGGCAATCAAATCATACTAGGAAACAGTCAATATATATTGTAAGGATACAAGTGACATGCTTCAGTCATTGTTATGGTTAGCCAGCAGCAGGTGAAGATGGCGGAGGACAGCGAGGATTCAGAGGAGGGGCTGGGACCATCAGGGAGTGGACTTCTGTCTTCAGAGATGGTGGGGCCTGGCAGCAGTGACAAGGAGGTTTCAAAAGAACCTGTGCTCAGTGCATGTGAGCGCAGGATGCTTCATTGGAGGGAACAGCTGTAACTGCATAGACGACTCAGGAGTAAGGAGATGATGTAATGGCCCCTCCCTCTAGGGAATATAAGCCTTGTTGCAAATGGTTTTTGCCTTTGCAGAAGGCAAAAAGTGTTCGAAGGGTTAAGTGTAATGATAACAGACTTTGATTTATTTGAAGGTTTTTTTAATTGGATTACTTGGCTGCAAGCCCTCTGGAAACTACAAAGAGGTATTTGTGGAATAAAGCCATGAATGTTTCAATTTTGGAGTTTATCTTTGTTTTTGCTTAGGGACTTCAACTGGGTCAGAATAGTCATACAGTCACAAGAGGGAGGGAATGGGTGGTAAAGAATGATGAGAAGATTAACAGTAACGGTAATGCAGATTTTGTTAATAGTTGGACAGTGCTGAGGGAATTTTATGTTTTACAGAGTGATGGCATTCATAGAAAAACTTTCCTTGTGTCTAGTTGTTCTGGGGTGCAGAGTTTATAGCATCATTTTTAGGGTAGAAATTGAAACAGTTTATGTCCAGGATGTGAAGAGTCTGTAAATATTTTCACAGCCCTCTTTTTGATTCGTGCAGTATATAGTCCTTGATTGAAGGCAGGTTGGTAGTAATTGTTTTTGTTTTTTTTTGCAGTCCTACTTTCTCTCTGAAATCTGTGTCTGTCTTGTTGGTTGCAGATCCAAACCAGACAGTTATAGAGCTGCAGATGACAGACTTGATAATTCCTCTGGAGAACTGTTATCAGCAACTCCTTGGGCAGTTTTGAGCTTTCTGAATTGGTGCAGAAAGAACATTCTTTGTTGTGCTTTTTTGATGATGTTTTTGATATTAGGTGTCCATATTAGGTCTTGTGATATGACAGAACCTAGAAACATGATGATTGAAAAGCTGCTAAATAGTTTTCTGAAGAACTGTGATACTCACGTGTGCAAATTAGCCTGCTCCCTTGTGTAACATGGTGATTTGTACAAAAGATACAGAATTTATCTGCCTGATTCATAACTAGGACATGGAAAGGGAGTCATCCTATAAACTTCAATAAAGTATGAATCCTTAGCATTCTGAATGTTTTTATTTTAAAAACCCAACATTCTACTGTTGATATTTTTTAAAATATTTTTTAAATAATTTTTTGACAAAGCAATACTTCCAATATGGAATTACAATAGTATACAAAATGATCATATAAGTTGCATGCAAAAATATGGGCAAAGATAAAAGTTTTCCTGTCCAGTTATGTCTGACTGTAGCTATACTACTCATGTATGTTTCTTGGCTGAGGGACCCTGTCTGAAGACATTTTTTGTGATCATTTGGGAAGCATAGCTAAATGCCACACAGAAAATTGTTACCTTCCCATCAAAGTGATAGCTATTAATCTACTTACATACTTTCAAATTGCTAGATGGGCAGAAACTAGGGCAGAGGATGAGAGCTCACCCCATTGTCAGCTTTATGTACATGTATATGTAATACAAAAATAGGATTCAGCTGATTCAGACTGGTTTAAGCAAACCACTTGTTAAGATTTTGTGCAGTGGGTGGGGCCAACCAATGGTGTAGAACCAGCTAATTCCACCACTGGTTGGTTCCACCTGCCCCACCCCACCCTGCCCCACCCCATCTCACCTTGTACTCCTAGGACAGTCATCTAGAGTCACATCCAAGGTATAATTGTTGCTGAACTCTGGTTCCCTTTGTTTTGTTCGGAAAACACACGAGGTAGACCGGGTTCCAAAAACAAATACTTTATTTTTCGACTAGTTAGTAAATAGGAATGCTTGGCTGAAGCCGAGGCCAGCCTTTTATACAGGCTGGCTTGCCTGCTTGCAGCCAATGGCAGTTGTTTAAATTTGCCACCTTTTAGCAGCTCTTTGGATTGGTTCCTAGTGAACCAATCCAATGCTTATTTTATTTGACCAATCAGGTTTGCAGATTTGGAGTCACCCACTTTACATATAGAACACCCCTCCCCCCTTAGTTCAGTCCTACGTGGTGACGTAGTCTCGCAGGTAGGCAGGGCTTTTCCGGACTCGACTTGACTTGCGCGGTTCATTCTTAGTGCAGACTTTGACCGGTTCGGATGGGGCTGCTGTGTCGTCCGTTCTTCTCCTTGGAACCGTCTGGAAGGGTGAGTCAGCCATTTTACCACCGCCTGAGTTTCTTAGGCTGGCGGTTTTGCCGCTCCCTCCCGTTTCCTCCGGGCAGGTCGAGCTGGCCTGGCTGGCCCCTTCCGATGGGCTCTTTATGCAAGTCTCTCCAAACAGTGAGTCTTTTATTTGCTCTTTTTGTTCATATGTTTCATTGAGTTTGGTTTGAAACAGTTCTTTATTTATTTCTCGCCTTTCCCCCCCCACCTTGGTTTGCAATTCACCATTTTTTTCGGTGAAGGTTTGTAAGTCTGTGGTTCTCTCTATAATTCGGGAACGAAGCTGGTCTATGTGCCGCTCCCATTCCCTGCCATCCTCTATTTTTAATCGGTAGGATTTGGGGCTTGTGATTTGGGTAATCTGTCCTGGTAGCCATACCGGGTCCTCGGTGAAGTTTTTAACGTATACCAAATCGCCTATTTCGAATTGTCTAAACCGTGTAGAGGAGTCAGGGGGGTTTTCTGGGGTAAAATTTGGGTGTAACCTATCAAGGTGAGATCTTAACTTTCGCCCCATAAGTAATTCTGCTGGGGACTTGTTGGTTATGGTACTGGGTGTTATGTGCTGGAGTGTGAGCAAACGGTTTACTTTCTGTTGGACATCTCCAGCGTCCATTCTTTCTAAACCTTCTTTAGTAAACCGGACCATTCTCTCAGCCGTGCCGTTCGCAGCTGGGTGAGCCGGCGTGGTTAGGGCATGTCTTATACCTAGGGAGGCTAGGTATTGCTCAAATTGTATGCTGGTTAGCTGTGGCCCATTATCTGAGACAAAAACATCCGGTATGCCATGGGTGGCAAAAAGGTTGTCCAGCTTTTTAATTACAGTTTCTGTTGTCATTGATGGCATAACTTTTACTTCAAGCCAATTCGAATAGGCATCAACGACAATCAGAAAGGTATGCCCCTTGGTAGGACCCGCGAAATCAATGTGTATTCTTGACCAAGGTCCCCGAGGGGTTTCCCAGTCCTTAATGGGTGCTTTTGGTGGGGACGGTCTAATTGCCTGGCATTTGTGGCATGAGCTTACCCAATACTCTATGTCCTTATCAATACCTGGCCACCAAACATAACTTCTAGCAAGGCTTTTCATCTTAACCATTCCCGGGTGCCCTTCATGCAACAACCTAAGTACCCTGGGTTGTAATTTGGCAGGGATTACCACCTGATCACCCCACAACAAACACCCCTTTTGGATTGAAAGTTCAGTCTGTCTGGACTGGAAAGGTTTTAAAGTTTTCAGTTTTTTGATTCTCCGGCCAGCCTTTACCTACCCAGCTAAGAACGTGGGCAGTCAATGAGTCTTTCGCGGTGGCTCTGGCGACATCATAAGCTGATATGGGTAGATCGGGGCAAGTCTCAATTTGTAGCGTTGTCATCGCTGGTGCCGGGTCTTTGTCGGTTGCTGGTAAGGGTGCTCTGCTCAGAGCGTCCGCATGGGAAATTTATTTCCCTGGCCGATGTGTCAGAGTGTTGGAATAAGCTGCTAGGAACTCTGACCATCTAGTCATTCTTGGGGACAGTATATTAAGTGTTGGCTTGTTTCCGGCCAAAATCCCCATTAGCGGTTTGTGGTCTGTTATGATTTGAAAAGTCCACCCATATAAGCATTCGTGGAAGCGTTTTACTCCAGCGACAATTGCTAGAGCTTCCCTGTCCAATTGGCTGTAATTCCGCTCAGTTTTTGATAGAGTCCTAGAGTAATATGCGACGGGTGCTTCTCTGCCATCAGGTAGTTGGTGGCTCAGGATGGCACCTACTCCGTATGGTGAGGCGTCGCAGGTCAATCTTAATGGCAGTGTGTTGCTAAATTGGATGAGGACGTTTGTTGATGTTAGCAAGCTTTTAATATTTTGGAAGGCTTTTTTTTCTTTGTAACCCCAAGTCCAAGTTGCCTTTTTGTCTAGCAGATGGTGTAATGGTTCTGCTATAGTGGCCTTGTTTGGCAGGAACACATTATAAAAATTAATTAGTCCTAAAAATGCTTGTAGTTCGGTTTTATTTCTTGGTTCAGGAGCGTCTTTGATTGCTTTAACTTTTTTGTCTGTAGGGTGGATACCCTCTCCGTCTATTGAGTAGCCCAGGAATTCGACGCTATTCTTAATTAAACAGCACTTTTCTCTTTTTACCTTGAGGCCAGATTCCCTAAACTTAGTTAATACTTCTTTGAGTCTTTTCCTTAATTGAGTTTCATCTCTGGCCGAGATTAGGACGTCGTAAAATAGGGAACGACTCCTTGTATGCCATTTAGAAGGTGTTCCATCAGACTCTGGAAAACACCAGGGGCCACGCTTACTCCAAATTGGAGCTGGTGACATTTGAATGTGCCCTTATTGGTGACTATAGTCTGTGCTTCTGCTGTTTCTGGGTCCACTGGGAGTTGTTGATAGGCTTGTGCCAAGTCGAGTTTGGTGAAAACTTTGCCTTTTCCCAGGGAATGAAGCAAATGCTGGACTACTGGCACCGGGTATGCGCTTGGTTGTAATGCATGATTCAGGGTAGCCTTATAGTCACCACAGATTCTAATGGACCCGTCAGGTTTTATTGGTGTGACAATAGGCGTTTCCCACTTGGCATGGTCCACAGGTTCTAACACCCCTTGGGCTATTAATTTGTCCAGCTGTTCCTCTATTTTTGCCTTTAGTGCAAAAGGAACTCACCTGGCTTTTATTCTTCGTGGGGCTATTTGGGGGTTTAAATTGAAAGAAATGGGATTTCCCCGATACTTGCCAAGTGAGCCTTCAAAAACATCCTGGAATTCTCGGATGAGGTCGTCTTCCCAGCCGTTTGTAGTCACTCGATCGACCCCGGTCATCCCGATGCCCAATGGCGCGAACCATTCGATGCCCAGGAGGCTTGATCTGTCTTGGTCGACTATGGTCAGCGGAAGCACCTTGACGTGATGTTTGTAGGCGACTCGGAATTGTCCCATGCCTACCACAGGGATTTGGTTTCCTTGATAGTCCTTGAGGGTTAGGTGCTGCTTCTTCAATTCTTTGGGTTCGATACCTGGGACTAGCTGTTTTATTGTGTCCCACGATACCATGGAGAGGAAGGACCCCGAGTCCACTTCCATCTTGCAGTGTTTTCCTTCGATTTTCACGATGAGTTTAATTTTTTTTCCACTTTCCGTCTGAGCGCTCTGTATAATGACAGTTTGGTGTGTATTGGCTCACTTCTCTTGTTGCCACTTTCTCTCGGCTCGTTTAGGCTCAGCTCGTGTTGGGGAATTTCTGCGTCTCGTCGGGCTGTAGTATTTTTTGTTCCTGCAGACCTTCTCGATGTGCCCTCGTTTCTTGCAATGCCAGCAGATGGCATCGAGAAATCTGCATTCGGCTCGGGGATGGTTTCCTCCACAGCCAGCGCATTCCCACCAATTTCTTCTTTCGCACTCTTTTCTGTTCATGAGCAAACGGTGGACCTCGTCGTCTTCTTCGCTCGATTCAATTGTTTCGCCTGACTCTTCGTAGTGGGTTACGGTGGCAGGCTGCTTTCTGTCTTTGGTTGGTGTTTCTTCGCTGTGTGTGTTCATCTTTTTCATGGCTACGGCAGATTTTTTTGTGGCTTCAGCGGCTGTGGCTTCCGCGATGGCTTTGGTAACGGTGATGTTGGGCTTGTTGAGTAATTTACTCTGTGTGGTCGAGTCTCTCAGGCCCAACACCACACGATCCCTCATTGCTTCGTCAATGTTCAAAAATTCACACTCACCCCCTAATTGTCTGAGGGCAGCGATGAAATCGGTGACGGTCTCTCCCTCTCTCTGGTCTCTGCGGTAAAATTCGTGTCACTTTATTAAGTTGGACACCATCGGAGCGTAGTGTGCTTTGAGGAGTCTTTGCAAATCTGTCCACGTTAGTTGTTTAATGTCCCGGGGCTTCGCAAGGGCCTTTGCCATCTTGAAAACTGTGGGCCCGCAGTGCGTCAGGAATACAGCTCTCTTGCTTTGCTCTGAAATGTCTTCCATTTCATTGTTCTCCAAATACATTTGGAAACGATCAGCATAGGAATCCCAATCCTCTTTGTTGGGATTGAAGGGTGCGGGCGGTGTGTTGTTTCCAGACATCTTGGTTGTAATCTGGACTTCTTATCACTGCGTGCAGGTTTTTTCCATTCAGGACGATCCCACCCTCGTCGCCAGTGTTTTGTTCGGAAAACACACAAGGTAGACCGGGTTCCAACAACAAATACTTTATTCTTCGACTAGTTAGTAAATAGGAACGCTTGGCTGAAGCCGAGGCCAGCCTTTTATACAGGCTGGCTTGCCTGCTTGCAGCCAATGGCAGTTGCTTAAATTTGCCGCCTTTTTGCAGCTCTTTGGATTGGTTCCTAGTGAACCAATCCAATGCTCATTTTATTTGACCAATCAGGTTTGCAGATTTGGAGTCACCCACTTTACATATAGAACACCCTTGCTTGTGTCAGGGTAATGATGATTTCATAGCTGACCAGCTATTTTAAAGTTGTAATGCTGTAATACTGTAATGATGTAATGATGATGCAATGGTAGCAATGAGTCAATAGGGTTATGTCAGGCGGTGCTCCATTCAAATTCCAAGAAAGAAATACTTAGACTCTTTAATTTAGAGAAAAGTTATCTTTTACTGAAAGTGAAGTGGTAGCAACCAGAGAATTCTGAATCTGAAAAATTAGGCACGTAAATCACATATACAAAGTGATGGAAGTGTTCCCACCCCCAATAGTTCAGATGAAACTTCCAATTAGAAATTGTGAATATGATCATGTGAGCATCTTCAGGTGATGATGAGGCCTCTGTCCATTGACCTTGGCATACTTTGACAACGGGTTGCAGTTGCGCAGAGAAAAGAAAGCTAAGCGAGAAATAGAAAGCTAACTCTGTTTGCTTCCCCCCCCCTTTTACACAACAGAAAAATGTAACACCTCCAGCTCACTTCCCAGACTCATCCCGTCCTCCCCTCCCCCCCCGTTTCTTATGACAGCCGAGAGATGAAAAGTGATAGTAGAAGATCTTGAAGGCTGACATTCGGCCCTCCTAGAAAAAGGAAAACTGAAAGTCCTAGAAGAGTGAGAGGAGAAAATATAAAGACAATAATTAATCATTGGACAATACAAAGGAATACACTCCTAGGGCTTTTCAGGATACTTGGAACAAAATGCTTTCATCAGCTTAGATGCTTTAACATCGGTTTCGTTAACCCATTTGGCTTGTGAAGAAGGGAAATGTTTCCAGGCTACAAGATACTGGAGGTGACCCCTCCATTTGTGAGAATCCAGAATTTCTTTAACTTCAAAATATTGTTCACCTTCAATCAGGATTGGTATGGGAGGATCAGCCTGGATGGGTCTTAAATCAGAAGTATGTAGAGGTTTTAACAAACTAACATGGAAAACTGGGTGAATTCATCAAAGAGTTTTCGGTAAATTCAGCTGGACTGTTATAGGATTTATAATCCGTTCAATCGTGAAAGGACCAACATATTTAGGACCAAGCTTCTTTGACTTTTGAGTGGTTTGTAGGTATCTGGTGGACAGGAAAACTTTGCTGCCTACTTTATATAATTTCTGTGGAGATCTTTTCTTGTCTGCAAATTTCTTATGAGCTTGATGGGCCTCATCTAATGCTTTGCGTGTCGCTGGCCAGTTAAGATGGAGTTGAGTTATCCGTTCATCCAACAAATGGATGTTAGGCCTTTCATGAGGAAGTTCAGATATGGTTACAAAATCTTGTCCCGAAGCCACTTTAAATGGAGTGAATCCAGTACTACTATGTACGGAGTTGTTATATGCCACTTCGGCAAATGGTAGTAAGTCGAACCAGTTATCTTGTTGATAATTTATGTAACATCTAAGATATTGTTCTAACACTGCATTAGTCCTCTCACGGGCCCCATAAGTTTGGGGGTGGTGGGCAGAGCTTAACCCCTGGGCGGAGCCTATTAACTTCAGGAATTCTTTCCAAAAATTTGAGGTAAACTGGACCCCTCTGTCAGAGATTATGCGTTCTGGAACGCCATGTATCCTATAGATATGTGAAATAAACAGTTTAGCCAACATCTTTGCAGATGGAATCTTGGAGCAAGGTATGCAATGTACTTGTTTGGAAAACAAATCAGTTACCACCCAAATAACCGTGTTTCCACTGCTTTCAGGTAATTCTACTATAAAGTCCATAGAGATTTCCTTCCAGGGGGCTGTTGGTCTAGCTACATTTTGTAACAACCCTACTGGCTTACCAGGAGGTCTCTTTGCCGAAGCACAAATTGGATAGCTAGCTACATAAGCTTCAATGTTCTTCTTCAAAGTAGGCCACCAGAATTGCCAATTAAACAGGTATAAGGTTTTCACAAATCCAAAGTGACCAGCTGCTTTAGAATCATGAGCTTGTTGTAGTATTTGGCCCCTCAACACCTGTGGCACATACAACTTGGTCTCCACCCAAGCCAGACCATCTCTAACTGTATAGTCATTTGAATGAGCCAAGAACCAATCATCAAGTTTTAAAGCTTCTTTTAGTTGTTCGGTTAGAACATTCGATAAATCCACTTCTTGTTTCTTCTTTTGGGCTCTGGTGATCATTGGGGAGGCTAGATGTTTGGTCGAAACAATTGGACTTATCACCTCCTGGCGAATACTATTATATTGGGGTAGTCTAGAGAGAGTATCCGCCATGAAGTTCTTCCACCCTGGAATGTACTTCAGTGAAAAATTGAACCGCTTGAAATACTGGGCCCAGCGGACTTGTTTAGGGGACAGCTTCTGAAGCATTTTTAAGGCTTCCAAATTTTTATGATCAATCCATACCTCAAATGGATGTTTTGCTCCTTCCAGGAAGTGTCTCCAGGTCAGTAAGGCCCAACAAACTGCAAAAGCTTCTTTTTCCCAGATGGCCCACATTCTCTCGGTTTCAGACAGTTTACGGGAGGTATAGGCACAAGGCTGTTAGGTCCCTTTCTCGTTCACTTGAAGTAACACCGCTCCAATGGCCACATCACTCGCATCGGCTTGGATCATGAAAGGAGCCTCCATATCTGGGTGCTTAAGCACTGGTTCTGCAGCAGTCATTTTAGCTTTTCAAAAGCTGCTTGGCACTCCATGGACCACTCCAATGGCTTGCTTGGCCTTGGCTTCACCTCCCCTTTTGTTTTTAAGAGATTTGTTATGGGCATTGCTATCTTTGCAAAAGTCAGGATAAATTGCTGGTAAAAAAATTCAAATTCCAAGAAACTTTGAAGTTGTTTTCTGGTACGTGGTGGAGCCCATTCCAATATGGCATGCACTTTCTCTGGATCCATTTCTATGCCCTCAGATGAAATGTGAGATCCCAAATAATCAATTTTCTCTTGATGGAATTCACACTTGGATAGGTTAGCATACAAATTAGCGGCACATAGTTTCTGTAGAACCGACTGCACCAGTTTCACATGTTCATCCAGAGTTTCTGTATTCCTTATTCCTAGATAAGGATGTCATCAAGATAAACCAGAACCCCCCTGTATAAATGTTCATGTAACACCTGATTGATCATCTGCATGAATACAGCTGGGGCCCCTTGTAAACCAAAAGGAAGAACGTTGAATTGGAAGCAACCCATCGGGCAGTTAAAAACAGTCTTCCACTCATCCCCTTCCTTAATTCAAATTCGGTAGTATGCTTCTCTCAAATCCAACTTCGTGAAAATCTTCCCTTTTGCTAGGTGGGCCAACATGTCCTTCATCAAAGGCAGGGGGTACACATTTTCCACAGAAATGGTGTTCAAATTTCTGTCGTGCACCACCAAGCGTTTGGAGCCATCTTTCTTTTCAAGGAACAACACGGGGGCCGCTACCCGGGGCCTACCAGGTTGGATGAAACCACGTTCCAGATTTTTATCTATAAACAATCTTAGCTCCTCTAATTCCCGTGGGGTCATTGAGTATAACTTTAGTTTCGGGAGTTTCACCCCAGGCAAAATTTCAATACCACAGTCTGTTGACCAGTGAGGTGGGAGCTCATCCGAGGCTTTCTCACTGAACACTTCCTTTAAATCCCAATACACTTTTGGAATTTTCTCCTCCCCTTTTCATGGGTTCGGTACCTGTGGAAGCTATTTCAATTGGAATCTGAAGCTTCGGCTGAAATCTCCCCTTTTTTTTCGGTCGCTGCTTGGTGCGTATGCGCAACAACCCCTTTCTCCAGTTAACTTGGGGGTTCCATTTCCGGAGCCAGAGTATTAATGGTTGCTCCAACCCAGGGACCACAATAAAGCGCAGAGTCTCATCATGTTCTCCCATGATCATTTCTATAGGTTCCATGATAAAATGTGCAGGGCAACCTCCAGCCACTTATCCATCTAATTGGGCAAAGGAAATGGGCACCTTTAAAGGTTTTAGTTTTAAGTCCATTTTCTCCACTACATCTGTGTTGATTATACACCTTGTGCACCCAGAATCTAATAGGACTAGCATTTCCCCTTTGTCCCCTGAATTGGGTACCCTCAACTTCACCGGAATGGTCATAGGGCCCACGCTTGGACTTACCAGGAAATCGTCTTCCGAGTTGAAATTATCCTCCTCAGGGGTAACCGGGGTCTGACACTTCTCCCATGGGAGGGGCAACCTCTGCCATCTCTTTCGACTTTAGTGCTGCTTTGCGAGGCTTCGCTGGGGATTTTTCAGGTTTCTTCCCTTCCTTTGGCACCCCCTTTGGTTCCAGCTTGACTTTGCAGTTCACAGCCCGGTGACCTTCCTTCCCGCATCGAAAATAGGCAAAGGGGTTCGGTCTTGCCGTCACTCCTCCCTTCTGAGGTTTGGGAATCTCTTGAGGACATGGGGGGAAGGTTTGCTCCACCCAGAACCTCCCCGCCATCTGCTTTGGGTTAAATCAATTTCCACTTCTTCTGCCAGAAAGTACCACATCTGCAAGTCATTGGGGCCTCTTCTAGCAATGCATCTCTGGTACACATCTTCGTTTAAACCATCTTTAAATGCTTCTATCAGGGCTTCCCAGGACCAGCCTCGGATATGACCTGCTAATTGTCTAAATTCTTGGTTGTAGTCAGCCACTGACCTCCGCCTCTGATTTATGGTCTTCATCCTGATCCGGGTCTTGTGCTCTACCAATGGGTCCTCAAATCTAGCTCACAGTGCAGTCATGAATATGTTATAATTTATCAACTGGGGAGCATTATCATTACGCAAGGTCACCATCCACTCTGCAGCTGTTCCCTCCAGAGCCCTGCTAACACATCTCACTTTGGCTGCTTCTGAGGGAAAATCCTCCCCGTATTCTTCCATATAGCTCCAAACTTGGGCTCAGAAAAATCCCAAGGTTTTGGGATCTCCCCCGTATCTGACTTCTAATGGAGGCAGCCTAGGAGCTCTACGCCTTCTAGGAATTACACCTCCGACTGAGGGCCCCGGGGCTGCTGCTGGATCAGGTTGATTTATGGGAGAGGGAGCTGCTCTGCTTCTTCTAGTTGGGGCTACTCCCCCTTCCCCTTCATACCTTTGTGCAGCTTGGGGTAGTTAAAAGGCTTCATCAAGGAGTCTCCTAGCTTGATTCAGTGAGAGTTGGGTCTTGCCGCCACTCCTCCCCTCTGAGGTTTGGTGACCTCTTGAGTACATGGGGGGAAGGCTTGCTCCACCCAGAACCTCCCCGCCGTTTGCTTCAAGTTAAATCAATTTCCACTTCTTCTGCCAGCAAGTACTACATCTTCAAGTCATTTGGGTCTCTTCTAGCAATGCATCTCTGGTACACATCTTCATTTAAACCATCTTTGAACACTTCTATCAGTGCCCCGGGGCTGCTGCTGGCTCAGGTTGATTTATGGGAGAAGGGGCTGCTCTGTTTCTTCTAGCTGGCGCTACTCCCCCTTCCCCTTCATACCTTTGTGCAGCTTGGGGTTGTTCAAAGGCTTCATTCAGGAGTCTCCTGGATTGATCCAGTAAGAGTTCCCTCTTTTCCCTCTCTTGCCATGGCTCCTCTTTTCCATGCCGGTGGGTAGTGGTAATCCTGGGGGGGGGTGTCCTTCTCTGGATCTTTCCAGCCAACTCCCTCTGACCATCTGAGCTTCACAGCTGGATCCTCTTCCAGATTGAGCTCTGCTAACAATTGGGCTTCCTGTACCAGCGAAGAATCTTGCCCTCCAATGGCTCCCAGATCTTCCTGGTCACTAGCTGAAGATGACATGATGTTCAGGCCCCCTCGGAAGAAAATTGGGTGTTTTCTCCCGATGGGCTGGTAGAGTAAGATTCAGAATAATATCAGGCGGTGCTCCATTCAAAATCCAAGAAAGAAATACTTAGACTCTTTAATTTAGAGAAAAGTTATCTTTTACTGAAAGTGAAGTGATAGCAACCAGAGAATTCTGAATCTGAAAAATTAGGTGCGTAAATCACATATACAAAGTGATGGAAGTGTTCCCACCCCCAATAGTTCAGATGAAACTTCCAATTAGAAATTGTGAATATGATCATGTGAGCATCTTCAGGTGATGATGAGGCCTCTGTCTGTTGACCTTGGCATACTTTGACAATGGGTTGCAGTTGCGCAGAGAAAAGAAAACTAAGCGAGAAATAGAAGCCTAACTCTGATGTATGCTTTCCCCCCTCATTTACACAACAGAAAAATGTAACACCTCCAGCTCACTTCCCAGACTCATCCCATCCTCCCCTCCCCCCCATTTCTTATGACAGCCGAAAGATGCAAAGCAATAGTAGAAGATCTTGAAGGCTGACAGGTTATTTGACTGCTACCACTTTAAGAGGCTATATTATATGAGAAATCCTGCGAGGGCACAACTCTCTCTCCATGTGTACTTCCATGGTGTAGCTGATTATTGATTTCTGTTTGTTCAAGGCCTGTATCAAAGTATTTGTATGTATATACTTTTGTAGGGATAAAAACCATTATATGTAAATACAAACCTGTGTGCTGTGTTTGCTCCTGGGTTGTCTCACTTAGTCACATGGTATGCACTCTGACAGCTTGCCTCAACCATGCAACCCAGCTGATCTCTGCCTGATGAATTCGCTTTTTGCCCAGCTACCTCCCTCGCAGCCCAACCTGCTTACTTGCCTTCCCCGGTGCCTTCCCTGGGGCCTAGCCCACTTGCCTGCCTTTCCTGCAGCCTCCCACATGTCCCAGTCCATTTGCCTGCCTTCCTCTCAGCCTCCCACATGGCCCCTACAGCCTCCCACATGGCAACCGCAGCCCAGATGATTTCTGTATGGGTGATTGGGTATGTGGTTGACACTTGGCTTCCAGCACCAGAGAGGGCAGGGCAGGGAAGCGGCTGGGCTGCCACTGCCTTTCATTGGGGTGCATGGAGTGAGATGGAGGTCCTCTTGCTATCTCTTTTCTCCCCCCTTGCCAGCAAGGGGGGCTTCCTGTCTCTCACTTAGTCACCTGCCCCCTTTTATAATGCACTTGAGATTGTGGCAGGGGAGGCAGGGGAGTAATGGTATTTCCAAGCTCTCTCTCTGTCTTTCAGTGTCAACCATCAAAGATGAGATTTTTGTGGATAGAAGAGCTTGCCCCATCCACCACCACCCAGGGCCTCACTTTCCCAAAGTGTTTCTTTCCCTACCAGGATCCATTTTGATCACGAGCGGATGTTTTGGGACACAAGCCTGCACCTCCATGCTGTTTTGGGATGTGAGTCTGCACTCTGGTGCTGTGTCAAAAGAAATAATTCCCTCTGGGACAGAAGTTTTAGAAAGGATTCCATGTGAGACAGAAGTTTTATAAAAAATTCCCCATGGAACAGAAGTTTTGTTAGAAGGAAAAGCATCTAGAAAACAGTTTGATCATAAGTGAACCAAATATTATGTCCCATATTTCCCACAACTAGATATCTTTAAATTTCACACTTGTAGCATAAGTACATAAGTAGACTTCTTTTATTATTTAGTAGAAGTAAATTATATTAACAAAGGAATATGTAGGGGTTGGGAAATTTGGAGGACATGAAATTGCTATTCACTTCTGGCATTATCCCTAGCTTCTGCAGCTTTGTCCACTATTATTCCATTTTGGACTGAAAAGGGCTTAAAGTTGCAAACATAATAGTTCTATATTAAAGGGACATTTCTCAGGATGCTGCATTTTCTATTTAATGCAACCACATGGCATAATCACAGAACACAAATATATAAATTGTTAACTTTTCATGTTATACTTTTCAGCCTTTGTTGTTAGTTGCAAAGTCATGTCCAATCCATCACGGCCCCATGGACAATGTTCCTCCAGGCCTTCCTGTCCTCTATCATCCTCCAGAGTCCATTTAAGTTCATATCTATTGCTCCAGTGATTCCATCCATCCACCTCATTCTCTGTCATCCCCTTCCTCTTTTGCCCTCAGTCACTCCCAACATTAGGCTTTTCTCCAGTGAGTCCTTCCTTCTCATTAGGTGGCCAAAGTATTTGAGTTTCATCTTCAGGACCTGGCCTTCTAAAGAGCAATCAGGGTTGATCTCCACTAAGATTGACTGGTTTGATCACCTTGTACTCCAAGGGACTCGCAGGAGTCTTTTCTAACACCAAAGTTCAAAGGCCTAAATCATTTGATGCACACTCAGCCTTTCTTATGGTCCAACATTCACAGCCATACATTGCAACTGGAAAAACCATAGTCTTGACTATACACACTTTTTTGGCAGGGTTATGTCTCTGCTTTTTGGTATGCTGTCTAGATTTGCCATCACATTCCTCCCCAGGAACAAGCATCTTTTAATTTCTTGGCTGTAGTGCCCATCTGGGGTGATCTTGGACCATATTCCAATTTTCTTGAAGAGATCTCTGGTCCTCCCTATTTTTTGTTTTCTTTTATTTCTTTGCACTGTTCATTTAAGAAGCATTCTTAAATCTCCGAGGCATTCTTATGTCATCTAGCTATTCTCTGGAATTCTGAATCAAAGGCTTTGCAGACATCTATGTAAATTGTATCTATTGCTTTACCCTGGTCAATATGTGTATCCAAATGTTTCTGCAATGTAGGAGTTGCAGATTACAGGACAAAGTTTTCCCGAAATCAAACTGCTTGTAAAAGCAGATTGTTTGTTTCTAAGTGGAGGGTGATGGATTGGTTAATAATTGATTCTATGACTTTACAGGTGATGCAACACAATGAGATTGGCCTGTAATTTCCTACTAGACTAGGATCTCCCTTTTTAAAAATAGGTATGACTATGGCTAATGACCATAAGTCAGGCAGATAGCTGGTTCTGAAAGATACCTCATATATTAGATATTTGGCTAGGGCACATAATCCATCGGGGCCAATTGATAGGAATTGCTTTAGGCTACATAGTGCTGTTTCAACCTTAATTGCAGCAAAGTCCATATGTAGTAAAGGGCCTGTCACATAGGCCGATGGATGCAAAACGTATGTAAAAAGGACACAGCGGACGAGAAAATGTTCCATCCATTGTTTTCCGCTCTCAAAAGTGCCCCGAATTTGCATAAGCAGAGCGGACAACAACGGAAAGGAAAGGACGGGTAGAGGACGGAGCGAGGATGTAAAGCGGATGCTCCACAGAAGCCTAGCGGATGGAAGCGGATGGAAGCGGATGGCGCATCCGCAGGGCTTCTCGGGGGAGCACAGCGAAGCGGATGCACAATGGAAGGAATGGATGCAGAGCGGAAGCCTAGCAAATGCCTAGCGGATGCCTAGCGGATGCCTAGCAGATGCAAAGTGTTCACTGCGTATGCGGGGAGGATACATTGCGTCAGCCCCGCGGATATAAAGGGAAGCAGCTCGCAAGCAGATCACCATTCAGAGGAAAGACCTGCTGCCAGACACAGTTCCAGCCAGCCAGCTAGCCAGCCAGCCAACAACCATGGGGAAGAAGAGGAAGCCTCTGCCATCTGCTGCCAGCCCTGGCAAAAAGGACAGGGCCACCATCCCACCCCCTGGCCCTGACTCTGCTTATGTTAGGGCTTCTGCTGTTCAGGCTGACTCTTCTGGTGCTGGAGCTTCTGCTGGTGCTACTCCTGGTGCTGGGGCTTCTGCTGATGCTTACTCTGCTGGCGCTGCTCCTGGTGCTGGTGCTTCTGCTGGTGCTTACTCTGCTCACGCTGCTCCTGGTCCTGCTGATCCTGTTGGTGCTCCTGGTCCTGCTGGTGCTGCTGGTGCTGCTGGTCCTGCTTTTGCTGCTACTGTTGTTGCTGCTGCTGGTGCTGGTGGTGCTGGTGGTGGTGGTGTGGTGGATCAACCCCTACAACCTCGAAGCCCCTCTGATGAGGGCCTAGATGGCCCTACCAGAGGGAGGAAGAGGAGAACGGGAGAGGAGGCAATACTCCATGAAAGAGGAACATGAGGATGAGGTGCTGGAATGTCTGTGGGAGAACAAGTATCCATGGCGGAAGGAACACAGGCTCTATCGAGACACCAAAAGGAAGCATGCTGCTTGGAGAGAGAAGGCGGAGAGCCTGGGCTACACTTCAGAAGTCCTTCTCGGCTGGTGGAAGCACATGCACACCTGGAACGGGAAGCTGCACCTCAAGAAATTTGGCCAGGCCACGGTCAAACTGACGGACACAAAAACAAATGTGATGGCCAAGTGCAGCTTCTTGGAGGGTGAGATCTGCCACCGAGCAGCAGCCCCTCTGACAACCCTCTCTCTCAGGCAGCCCGCAGAGAGCCAGTCCTCTTCTGGCCAAGAGTCAGCTCCTGTGTCCAGGCAGGTATCTGTGGAGTGTGCCATGATGGAGACCCCCCCGACAGCTGCACTCCCCATGGCAGAGCGCGTGGAGGACCCCCTGATGCAGTGGGAGCAAGGAGAGGGCACTTCCACCAGAGACCAACCCACACCCACCTCCACAGAAGGCAGGCAGAAAGCCAGACTGTTTGGGCAGAGCCACATTATCCTACTGGAGACCAGGGACACCA
Source organism: Laticauda colubrina (assembly GCA_015471245.1). NCBI lineage: Eukaryota > Metazoa > Chordata > Lepidosauria > Squamata > Elapidae > Laticauda > Laticauda colubrina. The sequence goes on along the minus strand of BLBF01000044.1, from coordinate 26,273,404 downwards.
TCAAAAGCAGCGTAGATCTCCTCTCTCAGCTGGTACACACCGACATACCATCCTCAAACCGCAATCCCTTCCTCACCTATGTCAACCAGACCCTCATGGACATGTCCGAATCCCAGTACCAGGTGATAAAGGAGAGGATCACCGGTCTTCTGCACCACCCTCCAGGCCCAGCTGAACATGCTCCAACCCAGTCCAGGTCTGCTCCTCCACCCCAGGTGATGTCACAGCCCTTCCAAGGCTTTCCACAGGCCCTCACCAACCAAGGCTACGGCTACCAGGAGCTCCAGCAGCACAGGCAGCCCTTCCCAGTCCAGGTACAGGTACATCGAATGCCACCGGTGCCACCGATGCCACCAATGCCACCCACGCCACAGATGCCACCCACGCCACAGATGACACCCATGCCACAGATGACACCCATGCCACAGATGACACCAATGACACTGATGACACCGATGACACCGACGCCTCACCTCGCTCACCTGCAGACCAGACATCCCCACTACACTCTTCCTTCCTCCACCCCACAGCCAAGCCCAGCCTCAGAACATCTATCATTGGTCTTGGGACTGACACCCCATGTCCTGGAGGAAGGGGCTCTCAACATCACAGGACTGAGCCAGCTCTCTGAGAGCTTCCACCACACACCATCCCCTGTTGTCCTCTCAGGGCCAGGCACCCCAATGGCACCTCAGACCAGCACTTCAGCAGTAGCCACCTCCACAGCACCTGGACCCTTCACCCCTGAGACTATGGGCATGCCTCAGAGTGACTGAGAAGAATGCCAGAGACTGGGTGGTTACCTGATGACTTTATCTTTGCTTGGGACACTTGGGTCATTTTCTTTTACAGTTTGTTAAGATAAATAAAGATTATCTTTGCTTCACACACTTGTTTCAGTTCTTTTAGTCAATAAAGTTTTGGTGGAAACTTTTGGAAATGGTTTAAGCCTTTGCATGCTTGTGGGATGGGTAAGGATAGCAGTGGGATGGGCAGGGATACCTTTGGAATGGGTAATAGCTGTGAGATGGTAAGGGATACCTGTGGGATGGGTAATAGCTGTGGGATGGGCAGGGATACCTTTGGGATGGGCAGGGATAACTTTGGGATCCTGTGGGATGGGTAATAGCTGTGGGATAGATAAACCTCCAGTGCAAGCATGGTGGGACTGAATAGTCCACCCACCCAGGTGCCACACCTTTGGCCCTTTATTATCAATAACAATGTAATCATTGATCCACACATTTCAACATAAACACAACTCTTTATTAAATGCCCTGTTCATTGTAGGGACAGAGCCACACTATCCTGCTGGAGATTAGGGACACCAACAAAAGCAGTGTAGATCTCCTCTCTCAGCTGGTACACTCTGACATACCATCCTCTAACAGAAAGCCCTTCCTCACATACGTCAACCAGACCCTCATGGACATGTCCAAATCCCAGTACCAGGTGATCAAGGAGAGTATCACAGGTCTTCTGCACTACCCTCCAGGCCCAGCTGAACCTGCTCCGACCAAGTCCAGGTCTGCTCTCCACCCCAGGTGATGTCACAGCCCTTCCAAGGCTTTCAACAGCCCCTCACCTACCAAGGCTACGGATACCAGGACTTCCAGCAGCACAGGCAGCCCTTCCCAGTCCAGGCACTGGTACATCACACACCACAGGTGCCACCAATGCCACCAATGCCATAGACATCACCGATGCCACCAATGCCACTGATGCCACAGATGTCACAGATGCCACAGATGCCACCCACGCCACCGATGACACTGATGACACTGATGACACCGATGACACCGACGCCTCACCTCGCTCACCTGCAGACCAGACAGCCACACTATACTCTTCCTTCCTCCACCCCACAGCCAAGCTCGGCCTCAGAACATCTGTCACCGGTCTTGGGACTGACACCCCATGTCCTGGAGGAAGGGGCTCTCAACATCACAGGACTGAGCCAGCTCTCTGAGAGCTTCCTCTACACACTGTCCCCTGTTGTGCTCTCGGGGACAGGCACCCCAATGGCGCCTCAGACCAGCACTCCAGCAGCAGCCACCTCCACAGCACCTGGACCCTTCACCCCTGAGATTATGGCCACGCCTCAGAGTGACTGAGAAGAGTCCCAGAGACTGGGTTGTTACCTGTTGACTTTAACTTTGCTTGGGACAGTTGGGTCATTTTCTTTTACAGTTTGTTATTAATAAAGATTAACTTTGCTTCACACACTTGCTTCAGGTCTTTTAGTCAATAAAGTTTTGGTGGAAACTTTTAGAAATGGTTTAAGCCTTTGCATGCTTGTGGGATGGGTTAGGATAGCAGTGGGATGGGCAGGGATACCTTTGGGATGATAATAGCTGTGGGATGGGCAAATACCTTTGGGATGGATAATAGCTGTGGGATGGGCAAGGATACCTTTGGGATGGGTAATAGCTGTGGGATGGGATAGGATACCTGTGGGATGGGTAATAGCTGTGGGATAGATAAACCTCCAGTGCAAGCATAGTGGGACTGTATGGTCCACCCTCTCAGGTGCCACACCTTTGTCCCTTTATTATCAATAACAATTTAATCATTGATCCACACATTTCAACACAAACACAACTCTTTATTAAATGCCCTGTTCATTGTAGGGCCACTCAACATACATGGCACAATCTCATCAGTGTGATAAGACAGGCTCAAGGAAGCATCCATTAAGCATCTACCATCCTGTCTTGACACTCCACTGCTCCAGCTGGGGAGTTGCACCAGTGTTTCAGGAGGTTGCACTGCTTCTTCCCTTCACATGAAGCTCTGTTGGGGCCTTGCACATCTTCGGTGTCGATCAGGTTTTGCCCTTGCCTCCATTCACCAAGCTCCAGGTCCCCATTGCCTTGTTGGAGGTCCACGAGCCTGTTCTGCAACACTGGGTAGCGGGTGCACATGAGATTGTGCAGGATACAGCAAGCTTCCACGATCCTCCTCACGATCTCTGGGCGATGCTGCACGGTGGTGAGAAGTACCTGGAACCTGTTGGCCAGGATGCCAAAGGCGTTCTCCACCACCCGCCTTGCCCTGGACAGCCTGTAGTTGAAGATCCTCTCTTCACAGGTGAGGCATCTGGAAGTGTAGGGCTTCATGAGGTAGGTTCTGAGGGAGAAGGCGGCATCCCCCACGATGAAGTAGAGCACATCTTGTGTGTCGTTGGGCAGGAGGTCTGGATCTGGGAAGCCCATGATGAGGTTGCGTTCCAGCCCCTCGTTGAGATGACTGGTATTGTATACCTGGGCATCTGAATATGAGCCGTTGCCTGAAGCATCGATGTACATGAACTTGTAGTCAGCATCGACCATGGCGAAGAAGATGATGATGAACAAGCCCTTATAGTTGTGATAAGTGGACCCTGAGTTGGCTGGAGCTTTGCAGGCCACGTGCTTGCCATCTATGGCTCCAACGGTTTGGGGGAAGTTCCAGTTCTGATACCACTGCTCTGCAACATTCTTTCAGCCTTCTTCAGTGGAGGGGCACTGGAGGAGCTCCTCCAGGTATTCTTCGATGATGGCCTGCACCACTTCTCTGACCACAATGCTGATGGTGTTGTGTGGCACCCTCCAGCCATACTGCATGCTCTTGTACGTGGTCCCGGAGGCCAGGTGCCGCAGAGTCAGTGCCACCTTGAGCCCAGGATCCAGGCTGGGCTGGAAGTTGGTGCTCTGCTTGGTCAACCTGGATCTCAGTCACTCCACAACTTTGTCAAACATGGCTGGTGGCATCCTCATGAAGTGCTGGAATGCATGTGGGTCTTCGTTCCTCAGCTCCACCATCAGCTTGTTATACAGTCCGTGCTCTGCTCTTCTCGCGATCCATCTTCGGAACCAGACACTTCTTGGCTGCATCCTTTTCTTCTTGTAGAACAGGTGAAAGAGCCTGTAGATGGCTTCATACTGTTGTAGAACGATGGTGGCTACCAAAAGGCGTGTGTGATGATCCATGGTGGAGATGAATGGATGCTGTGGAAGAGAAAGAGCCAGATGAAGGCTGAAGATATCTGCACAGCAGGGCTGCTGGACTGAAAGTGAGATCCAGGTGAGTTCCTCCCCCTTTTTATAGGAAATATAGGTTTTCCGCTTGGTATCCTTTTGCATCCTCTAGACTTCCTGCAGACATCCTAAATATCCGAGATACTTCCCCTATGCGAACGTTTTTTTCCGTTTTAATGCTTTGTATGCAAGCTGCATCCGCTTTCATCCTTTCTCCATCCGTGCTACTTATGCTGCGTGTCCGTTCCGTGTCCGTTTTGCTTCCTCCCTGTGTCCGTTTTCTGCTGGAGCGGATGCGAGTTGCGCAGATGCGCAGCGGATGCCTAGCGGCTATCGCAGACACGTTACGGATGACGACGGACATCTAATGGATGTTCCCCATATGCGTAGCGGATGCAGAACGGATGCGTTGGATACATTTTCTGCTCAAAAAGTTTTGTGCAGCTGAAAACTTTTTGAGCAGATGAAATGTCAGTAGACGGATGCTGGATGGATAGAGAGGATGAAAAACGGACGCAGTGATTACAGAACGGAAGCATCACGTTAACCAACGGATGGTAAGTGTTTCTCTCCGTTTTACATCCTCTTTGCATCCGTTGGTGCTGTGTGACAGGGGCTTTAGTATTTAATTTCATTTGCATAGTCCCCTTTTAACAACATAAATATTTTTATATGGCAAATGATTTCATACTTAGTAATGGCCATGGCAAGTTAGGTAGGACAGTTTCTGAGTTTTTGAGTTTGCATTTATGAAATGATAAAAGGCTTGGGTGGATTTTGAGTTTAAGAATTTCAGAATTCTTCCTCCTGTTTGCAATGGTAATTGGTGTATTCTGTCTTTATCTGGTGGCATAAGACTTTGTAATGGTTTTTAAGTTAACTGCATAGCCAGTTTTATTTTCTTGCCAAAGAGATTTTTTTTTTATTGTAACTTTCTTACTGTTAAGGGTAAATTGTTTGTTTGTTTGTTTGTTTTTGGCTTTAGGTTAATGGCTCTATTGACTTCAAGCAAAAAAGTGTTATGATGGTCTTCTGCAGTATTATAATCTGTGAACAAATGGTGCCAATCAAGAGATTTGGGGTTGGCAGCTATGAGATTATAGCTGGCTTTTTAAAAATTATAATTTGGAGCCACATCATTAAGATCCTCTTTGCAAGGACAAAAGTTGTAACAAAAAATCAATCATATTGTGATCAGTGTTGGACAAAGGCTCTTTAACATGTAGGCCATAAATTGAGCTTAAGCTATTGCAGAAGATGAGACCCAAGCAATTGTTGAGCCTAGTGTTGTTTGTTACCAACTGCTAAAGCCCCAGGGTCGTAACAGCATTGTATAGGGTTGCATGTATACGTTTGGTTGTCCCTTCATTTAGGCTCCAATTAATAAGAGGAAACTTGAAGTCACCAAGAAAGATAAAGGAAGGATAGGCGCAGGAAGCTGCCCATGTTAGTAGTGCAATTAACTTGTTCATATGACTAAGGTCATCATCAGGGGCTCTATAACAGCATGAAACAAACTGGTATTTAAGGACAGTTTGCAGACAGTGGTCTTAGGAAGAGCAATCTTCCTAAGTATAACATTAATCTTTTTCAGACCTAGGGATTTTTTATAGAAATAGAAACCACCCCTCAGAATAGAAATTGTGATAGTCATTTACTGTAATAGGGGAGTCTGGAAAGGATACATACATCTCGCAGACAAAAATAAGGTTGAATAGGGCCTTATTTAGAAGCAGGAGAAATTCAGGAATTTTGTTTATGAGGCTTCTTGAATTAAGTAGCTTGCATTTTAGGCCTGTAGAGGTGGACCTGGAGGAAGTTGGTGGTGTACAGGGCTAGTTTAGGTTGTTGAGGGGAGGCGGTTGTTGGGACGCAGGCCACTGGTCTTGTGTTTAATACAGTCAGCACTGTAGTCTACATTCAGTCTTGTCATCTCTTGTTTGACCATGTCCAGTTTGCCTTTATTCATGGATCTTACATTCCAGGCTCCTATGGAGTATTGAACTTTACAACATTGGACTTTCCCTTCACCACCAGATACATTCACAACTGAGCATCCTTTCAGCTTTGACCCAGTCGCTTCATTATTTCTGGTGCTACTAGTACTAACCCTCTGCTCTTTCCCAGTAGCATATTGGACAGCTTCTGACTTGAGGGGCTCATCTTCCAGCGTCATATATTTTCGCCTTTTGATAGTGTCCATGGGGTTTTCATGGTAAAGATACTGGAGTGGGTTGCCATTTCCTTCTCCAGTGGATCATGTTTTGTCAGAGCTCTCTGCTATGACCTGTCCATCTTGGGTGGCCCTGCATGGCATAGCTTGTGTAGTTTTTGGCTTCTTTGAGCTACACAAGCCCCTTGACCATGACAAGGCAGTGATCCATGAAGGAGTTTTCAGCCGTAGACAGTCATAATGTTTGAAAAGTCCTTAGGGGAAAAGTATTTGGAGGGAGAGAGCATATTTCTTTATTGGAACCATTCATCAAATAAAGAAGCAGAAGAACAAAAAAGCTATCCAGTCCCCATACAGTGGATTCAAAGCATCCTTAATCTTGTGTTTTCCTGCAAAATATGGCCATGTACCAATAGCTTTGCCCTCTCCCACTTTCTTGTTTTGAATTTCCTGTCAAAGTATAAGTGGATTTTTTGGCTTGGAACCAAAGGTATCTAGGTTCAGATTGCCCCTTCTTCTGTAGGGACAGGACATTTTATAGTGATACAGTTTTCTTCCAGATAAATAATTGATGGGTATTGAGTTGTGAGGAAGGTGATGTCTCTTCAATAATAGAATTATTTTATTTTAACAAGAAAAGAAGTAAAAATATACAGAGAAAATTGGAATACGAAAATAAAGAGAAAAATCAAGAAATGATATCACAAAAGGTTTTCTTTTGCATTGTTGCTAAACATAATATTTCAAAAGTAGGAAAAAATGAAAGGGCATAAAAGTGCATTTGTCACATTTTTAAGAACAATTAGCTGAACTCTGCTTTGTTTATCATTATTTTAGGTAATAATTTATCAAATCAAAAATACAACATGCAAAATTTGCAATAATCCTTATATGTTGGTCAACTGTAAGTTCAAAACACAGAGGTGAATTTGTGGTATGCAAGCATTTCTCAAATGAAGTCACTTTGTGAAACAGAATCTTTATACTTGGCATTATATCTTTGGAAAATGCAGCTGATGCATTGCATAATACAAGATATTTTGACTATTAATTCAACTAAATGTTTTGATCAATAATTCAATTAATTTCCACAGCAGAAAATGACTATTAACACAAGTTGAAAACATGAAAGTTTTCTAAACTATAAACAGTTAATAGCTTTTTGTTTCAAATTATGATTAATTTAGCAATTAATCAAATTGTGATTAATTAGCACATCCAATGTATCTTTTGATTGTCTACTGTAAATAATTCCACTTACCTGGTGAACAATTCCACCTACCTGGAATTTTCCTTGAAAACTAGTGATTCCACTATGTCAAGTAGGAAATTGCATTAAAGGTAAGTACCAAAATAATATTTCCTAATCAAATGAGATTGTAAAATTTAATAACAAAATAAATACACCTTACAACTTAATAATGAATAACTAAAGAGATTAAACATGTCATTTCCAGATAGTCTCTGGTGCTGGGGTCAGGGTAGGATGGGAATAAATAAATCTAAATCAGAGCTTTTTTTCAGAGTTTTCATCTTAATATGGGGAGGCTAAAGAAACTAAGGATGAGGGTTGCATGTGGGCCTCAATTTTTCATCATGAAAGAGAATGTTACAAATTCATAAAGATTACATGACACAGAAGAAATAAAATGATTTCACTTAAAGAACAAGAATATTCCTTAAAGCTCCTTTTACTTTGGGAGAAAAGAAAAACTAGTAGATATGGAATGTTCCTTCATAAAGAAAAAACTACAGATGACAGTGTCCAGTGAAAAGAGGAAAGGATTGATGTTATTTACAGTTTGAAACAGAATATTAATCTGTTCCTGAATGGAAAAATCTTTTAAACTTCTGGTTTCTATAAAGTTTATGCCAGCTGTTTATGGGAAGGCAGAACATTGAAAGAAAGTCATGCCAAAAAACAAATAAAAACCATTTAACATTAATGACTGATTCATTGGTGAATATATAGATAATTTTCAACTTACAATCATTCATTTAATGATCACTTAAAATTACAAGGGCACTGAAAAAAGTGTTTTTTATACTCACAACAATTGCAGCAGCCCCATGATCACATGATCAAAATATGGATGTTTGGCAACTGGCAAGCATTAATGATGGTTTCACTGTCCTAGTTTTGAAACCTTCTGACAAGCAACATCAACAGATTCACTTAAAAACCATGTTACTAACTTTAACATTGCAGTGTGGCAAGAAAAATCATAAACTGGGACAAAATTCACTTAACAAGCATCTTGCTTAGCAACAGAAAGGTTGGGCTCAATTGTGGACATAAGTTGAAGATTGCCAATAATTAATTAGTTTGCATCTGACTCTTTTCATAGAACAAACTGGGAGAAATTACATACACACAGATTTCAATCTTGTCTGGTTTATTTAATTAAATAAATCACAGCTGGATGAATTTGCATATATTGTAACTCGTGATTTACAAATTATGATTGGCAGGCTCAGAATCTGGGCAAAATAGGAAAAGAGAATTCAGGATTCTTCTCATTTATGAAGGAAGCTAAATTCACAGCATCAGACTAAATAGGTTGCTCCAATATCAGGTTTATTGGATTTGGACTTCAGATATCGAGTTAAGCCCCTGTCACACTGCACCAACGGATGGAAAGAGGATGTAAAATGGAGAAAAACACTTGCCATCCGTTGGTTAACGTGATGCTTCCGTTCTGTACTCACTGCCTCCGTTTTGCTTCCTCTCTATCCGTCCAGCATCTGTCTATTGACGTTTCATCCGCTCAGAGGGTTTTGAGCTGCATAAAAATTTTGAGCAAAAAACGTATCCAATGCGTCCGTTCTGCATCCGCTAGGCATACAGGGGGACATCCGTTCTGCATACATTACGCATCCGCTATATCCACTAGGCATCCGCTGCGCATCCGCGCAACTCGCATCCACTTGGACACAGGGAGGAAGTGGAACGGACGCGGAACGGACGTGCAGCGTCAGTAGCATGGATGGAGAAAGGATGAAAGCGGATGCAGCACACAAAAAAAGCACTTAAAATGGAAAAAACGTTCGCAGAGGGGATCTATTTCAGATATTAAGAATGTCTAGAGGATGCCTAGAGGATGCAAAGGGACACATAGGGGAAAACCTATATTGCCTATAAAAAGGGGGAGCAACTCAGCTGCATCTCACTTTCAGATCATCACCCCTGCTGTGCAGACCTCTGCAGCCTTCATCTGGCTCTTGCTCTTCCACAGCATCCAGTCATCTCCACCATGGTTCATAACAAACTCCTTTTGGTAGCCACCATCCTTCTGCAACAGTGCAAAGCCATCTACAGGCTCTGTGAACTCTACTACGGAAAGAAAAGGAGGCGGCCAAGAAGCGTCTAGGTCCGAAGACGGATTGGGAGAAGAGCAGAGTACGGACTGTACAACAAGCTGATGGTGGAGCTCAGGAACGAAGACACTCGGGCATTCCAGAACTTCATGAGGATGCCTCCAGCCATGTTTGATAAAGTTGTGGAGCAGCTGACACCCAGGTTGACCAAGCAAAGCACCTACCTCCACCCCAGCCTGGACCCTGGGCTCAAGGTGGCACTGACTCTGCACCACCTAGCCTCAGGGACCACCTTGAGGAGCATGCAGTACAACTGGAGGGTGCCACACAGCACCATCAACATTGTGGTCAGAGGTGCAGGCCATCATCGAAGAATACCTTGAGGAGCTCCTCCAGTGCCCCTCCACTGAAGAAGGACGAAAGAAAGTTGCAGAGCAGTGGTATATCAGAAGTGGAACTTCCCCCACACCTTTGGAGCCATACATGGCAAGCACGTGGCCTGCAAAGCACCACCCAAGTCGGGCTCCACTTATTTCAACTACAAGGGCTTCTTCAGCATCGTCCTCTTTGCCATGGTCGATGCTGACTACAAGTTCATGTACATCGATGCTTCAGGCAACGGCTCATATTCAGATGCCCAGGTATACAACGCCAGTGACCTCAAGGAGGGGCTGGAACGCAACCTCATCATGGGCTTCCCAGATCCAGAACCCCTACCCAACGACATGCAAGATGTGACCTACTCCATCGTGGGGGATGACGCCTTCTCCCTCAGAACCTACCTCATGAAGCCTTACACTTCCAGACTCCTCACCCGTGAAGAGAGGATCTTCAACTACAGGCTGTCCAAGGCAAGGCGGGTGGTGAATGCCTTTGGCATCCTGGCCAACAGGTTCCAGGTACTTCTCACCACCATGCAGCATCGCCCAGAGACCGTGAGGAGGATGGTGGAAGCTTACTGCATCCTGCACAATCTCATGTACACCCGCTACCAAGTCTTGCAGAACAGGCTCGTGGACCTCCAGCAAGGCAATGGGGACATGGAGCCTGGGGAATGGAGGCAAGGGCGAAACCTGATAGACACTGAGGATGTGCAAGGCCCCAACAAAGCCGTACATGAAGGGAAGAAGCAGCGCAACCTCCTGAAACACTGGTGCACTGCTCCCCAGCTGGAGCAGTGGAGTGGCAAGACAGGATGATAGATGATTAATGGATGCTTCCTTCAGCCTGTCTCATCACACGGATGAGATTGGGCCATGTATGTTGGATGGGCCTACAATGAACAGGGCATTTAATAAAGAGTTGTGTTTATGTTCAAATGTGTGGATCAATACTTACATTAGTATTGATAATGAAGGGCCATAGGTGTGGCAGCTGGGAGGGTGGACCATACAGTCGCACTATGCTTGCATTGGAGGTTTATCTATCCCACAGCTATTACCCATCCCAAAGGTATCCCTGCCCATCCCACATCTATTACCCATCCCAAAGGTATCCCTGATCATCCCATAGGTATCCCTGCCCATTCCACAGCTATTACCCATCCCAAAGGTATCCCTGCCCATCCCACTGAGATCCTTACCCATCCCAAAGGTATCCCTGAACATCCCACTGCTATCCTTACCCATCCCACAAGCATTCAAAGGCTTAAACCATTTCTAAAAGTTTCCACCAAGACTATTGACATAAATAAATGAAGCAAGTGTGTGAAGCAAAGATAAACTTTATTAATCACAAGCTGTAAAAGAAAAATGACCCAAGTCAAGTGTCCAAATAAAGACTACAGGTAGCCACCCAGTCTCTGGCACTCCTCTTGGTCACTCGGAGGTATGCCCAGTCTCAGGGGTGAAGGGTCCAGGTGCTGTGGAGGTGGCTGCTGCTGGAGTGCTGGTCTGAAGCACCATTGGGGTGCCTGGCCCTGAGAGGACAACAGGTGATGGTGTGTTGAGGAAGCTCTCGGACAGCTGGCTCAGCCCCGTGATGTTGAGAGCTCCTTCCTCCATGCCATGTGGTATCATCCCCAGTCCCGATGACAGATTTACTGAGGCCGGGCTTGGCTGTGGGGTGGAGGAAGGGGCAGTGTAGTGGGGCTGTCTGGTCTGCAGCTGGGTGAGGACTGGCATTGGTGGCATCGGTGGCATCATTGGTGTGGGTGGTATAGGTGACATCTGTGGAACCAGTGGCAACAGTGTCGTCCAATGACTCTGTGCCTGGACTGAGAAGGGCTGCTACCTTTGCTGTTGGACCTCCTGGTAGCCGCAGCCCTGGTAGGTGAGGGGCTGTGGGAAGCCTTGGAATAGGAGGGACATCACCTGGGGTGGAGGAGCAGACCTGGACTGGGTGGGAGCAGGTTCCTCTGGATCTGGAGGGTTGTGAAGCAGCTCGGTGATCCTCTCCTTCACCACCTGGTACTGTGGATCTGCCATTTCCTTCAGGGTCTGGTTGACATAGGTGAGGAAGGGCTTGCGGTTGGAGGATGAGGAGTCGGTGTGGACCAGCTGAGAGAGGAGATCTATGCTGGTGCAGATGGTGTCCCTGATCTCCAGCAGGACAGTGTTGCTCTGTCCCTCCTGCTCTCCGGCTCTCTGCCTTTCTGTGGAGGCGGAGCTGGGGGGTGGTGGATGTGGCTAGGAGTGTGGTGGACTTGATGTCTCCTTTCTCCCACCACACCAGGGAGTCCTCTACGCACTCCACCACGCTTACCACACCTGTCCGCGGGTTCTCCGCCGTGGCACGCTCCACAGAAACCTGCCTGGAGACAGGAACTGACTCTCAGCCGGAAGAGGACTGGGTCTCAGCAGGCTGCTGGAGAGAGAGGGTCGTGAGAGGGGCTGCTGCTGCTGCTGCTCCTCAGTGGTGGATCTCACCCTCCAGGAAGCTGCACCTGGCCATGACATAGGTCTCTCTTTCCGTCAGTTTAACCGTGGCCTGGCCAGATTTCTTGAGGTGCAGCTTCCAGTACCAGGTGTGCATGTGCTTCCACCAGCCGAGGAGCACCTCCGATGTGTAGCCCAGACTCTCCGCCTTCTCTCTCCAAGCAGCCTGCTTCCTTTTGGTGTCCCTGTACAGCCAGTGTCCCTTCCACCACAGATAGTCATTCTCTCTCAGCCACTCCAGCACCTCATCCTCGTGTTCCTCCTCAATGGAGTATTGCCTCCTCTCTCATTCCCGCAGATGCCTCTTCCTCCCTTTGGCAGGACCAGATGGGCCCCCATCAGAGGGGCTTCCAGTTTGTAGGGGCTGCTCCTCCACACCACCAGCAGCAGCAGCAGCAGGATCATCATCATCATCATCAGTAGCAGCAGCAGCAGCATCACCAGCAGGATCATAATCATCATCAGCAGCAGCAGCACCAGCACCAGCAGGATAATCAGCAGCAGCAGCAGCAGCAACAGCAGCAGGAGCAGGAGCACGAGCAGGACGAGCAGGACGAGCAGGATGAGCAAGACCAGGAGCACGAGCAGGACCAGCAGAACGAGCAAGTTCAGGAGCACGAGCAGGACGACCAGGACCAGAAGGACGAGGAGCAGCTTCAGCAGAGTAAGCACCAGCAGAAGCACCACCGCCAGAAGCATCATCATCAGCTCCTCCAGAAGCAGAAGCAGCAGAAGCCCCATCCGCAGAAGAGCAAGCCCATGCTACAGAAGCCCCAGAAGAAGCAGAGTGAGGGCCAGGGACTGGGAGGGTGGCCCTGTCCCTCTTGCCAGGGCTGGCAGAAGATGGCTTAGGCTTCCTGTCAGCCTTCAAGATCTTCTACTATTGCTTTGCATCTTTCAGCTGTCATAAGAAATGGGGGGGAGGGGAAGGGGAGGAAAGGATAAGTCTGGGAAGTGAGCTGGAGGTGTTACATTCTTCTGTTGTGTAAATTGGGGGGGAAGCATACAATAGAATTAGGTTTCTATTTCTCGCTTAGCTTTCTTTTCTCTGCGCGACTGCAACCCATTATCAAAATATGCCAAGGTCAACGGACAGAGGCCTCGTCATCACCTGAAGATGCCCACATGATCATATTCACTTCTAATTGGAAGTGTCATCTGAACTATTGGGGGTGGGAACATTTCCATCACTTTGTATATGTGAATTGCGTGCCTAATTTCTTACATTGAGATTTCTTTGGTTGCTACTACTTCACTTTCAGTAAAAGATATCTCTTCTCTAAACTAAAGAGTCTAAGTATTTCTTTCCTGGATTTTGAATGGAGCTCCGCCTGACATTATTCTGAATCTCTCCACCAGCCCACCTGGAGAGAATACCCAATTTTCTTCTGATGGGGCCTGGGCATTATGTCATCTTCAAATAGTGACCATGAGGATCCGGGAGCCATTGGAGGGCAAGATTCTGTGCTGGTGCAGGAAGCCCAATCAGTAGCAGAGCTCAGTCTGGAAGAGGATCTAGCTGTGAAGCCCAGATGGTCAGTGGGGGTTGGTTGGAAAGATCTGGAGAAGGATCCCCTCCTGGGGTCACAACTACCCACCGGCATGGAAAAGAGGAGCCTTGGCAAGAGAAGGAAAAGAGGGAACTCTTACTGGATCAATCCAGGAGACTCCTGAATGAAGCCTTTGAACAACCCCAAGCTGCACAAAGGTATGAAGGGGGAGGGGAAGTAGCCCCAGCCAGAAGAAGCAGAGCAGCTCCCTCTCCCACAAATCAACCCGATCCAGCAGCAGCCCTGGGGCTTTCAGCGGGAGGTGTGATTTCCTTGAAGGCGTAGAGCTCTTAAGCTGCCTCCGTTAGAAGTAAAATACGGGGGGGATCCCAAAACCTTGGGATTTTTCCTAGCTCAAGTTTGGAGCCATATGAAAGAATACAGGGAGGACTTTCCCTCAGAAGCAGCCAAAGTAAGATGTCTTACCAGGGCTCTGAAGGGAATAGCGGCAGAGTGGATGGTGACCTTGCATAATGACAATGCTCCCTAGTTGATGAACTACAACCTGTTCATGGTTGCACTGAGGGCTAGGTTTGAGGACCCATTGGCAGAGTGCAAGGCCCGAATTAGGATGAAAACCATAAAACAGGGGCGGAGGTCTGTGGATGATTACACCAAAGAATTTAGACAGTTAACCGGCCATTTCCGAGGCTGGCCCCAAGAAGCCCTGATAGAACTGTTTAAAGATGGTTTAAAGGAAGATGTGTACCAGAGATGCATTGCTAGAAGAGACCCCAATGACTTGCAGATGTGGTACTTGCTTGCAGAAGAAGTGGAGATTGATTGAACCCAAAGCAAACGGCGGGGAGATTATGGGTGGAGCAAGTTTTCCCCCCTACATACTCAAGAGGCTCCTAAATCTCAGAGGGGAGGAGTGGCGGCAAGACCCAACCCCTCGGCCTGCTTTCGATGCAGGAAGGAAGGTCACCGGGCTGTGAACTGCAGAGTCAAGCTGGAGCCAAAGGGGCACCAAAGGAAGGAAAGAAACCTGAAAAATCCCCAGCGGAGCCTTGCAAAACAGCACTAAAGTCGAAAGAGACGGCAGAGGTCGCCCCTCCCGCAGGAGAGGAATCAGAAATCCCAGTGACCCCTGAGGAGGAGGATTTCGACTTGGAAGACGACTTCCTGGTAAGTCCAAGCCTGGGCCCTATGACCATTCCAGTGAAGTTGAGGGTACCCAATTCAGGGATCGAAGGGGAAATGCTAGCCATGTTAGATTCTGGGTGCACAAGGTGTATAATCAACATGGAAGTAGTGAAGAAAATGGGCCTAAAGCTAAAACCTTTGAAGATGCCCATTTCTTTTTTCTAATTAAATGGATCAGTGGCTGGAGGTTGCCCCGCACGTTTTGTCACGGAACCTATAGAAATGGTCATGGGAGAGCATGATGAGACCCTGCATTTTATTGTGGTTTCTGGGATGGCTGGCTCCGGAAATGGAACCCCCAGGTTAACTGGAGGAAGGGGTCGTTGCGCATACGCACCAAGCAGCGACCGAGAGGAGGGGCCAGAACCCAGATGAAGCCTGAGGACCTAATTGAAATAGCTTCCACAGGTACTAAGCCCATGAAAGGGGAGGAGAAAATTCCCAAAGAGTGTTGGGATTTAAAAGAAGTGTTCAGTGAGAAGGCCTCGGATGAGCTTCGGCCTCACCGGCCAACAGACTGTGCTATTGAGATTTTGCCTGGGGTGAAGCTCCCGAAACCAAAGTTGTACTCAATGACCCCACGGGAATTGGAAGAACTAAGATTGTTTATAGATAAAAATCTGAAACTTGTTTTCATTCAACCTGCTGGACCCCGGGTAGCAGCCCCAGTGTTGTTCCGGGAAAAGAAAGATGGTTCCAAACGCTTGGTGGCGGATTACAGAAATTTGAACGCTATTTCTGTGGAAAACGTGCACCCCCTTCCTTTGATGAAGGATATGTTGGCCCATTTAGCGAAGGGAAAGATTTTCACAAAGTTGGATTTGAGAGAAGCATACTACCGAATTTGAATTAAGGAAGGGGATGAGTGGAAGACCGCTTTTAACTGCCCGATGGGTTGCTTCCAATTCAATGTTCTTCCTTTTGGTTTACAAGGGGCCCCAGCTGTATTCATGCAAATGATCAACCAAGTGTTACATGAACATTTATACAGGGGGGTTCTGGTTTATCTTGATGATATCCTTATCTACACGGAAGCTCTGGATGAACATGTGAAACTAGTGCAGTCGGTTCTACAGAAACTGTGTGCTGCTAAGTTGTATGCTAAATTGTCAAAGTGTGAATTCCACCAAGACAAAATTGACTATTTGGGATATCGCATTTCAGCTGAAGGCATAGAGATGGATCCAGAGAAGGTGTGTGCCGTTCTGGAATGGGCTCCACCACGCACCAGAAAACAACTTCAAAGCTTTTTGGGATTTGCAAATTTTTACCGGCAATTCATCCCGACGTTTGCTAAGATAGCAATGCCCATCACAAATCTCTTAAAAACAAAAGGGGAGGTGAAGCCAAGGCCAGGAAAGCCGCTGGAGTGGTCCATGGAGTGCCAAGCAGCTTTTGAAAAGCTAAAACGACTGTTTGCTGCAGAACCAGTGCTGAAGCACGCCGATATGAACACTCCTTTCATGATTCAAGCCGATGCAAGTGATGTGGCTATTGGAGCGGTGTTACTTCAAATCAATGAGAAAGGGACCTTACAGCCTTGTGCGTATACCTCCCGTAAGCTGTCTGAAACAGAGAGAAGATGGGCCGTCTGGGAGAAAGAAGCTTTTGCAGTTCGTTGGGCCTTACTGACCTGGAGACATTTCCTGGAAGGAGCAAAACACCCATTTGAGGTATGGACTAATCATAAGAATTTAGAAGCCGGAGAAGGCGGAGCTTCATCTCAGTGCTACAGCTGAGATCTCGGGGCTCTGAGATCTCAGCTGATATTTTCACCCCTGGTCGGTCCTAATGGACCTAAACCGTCCCATAGAGACGGGGATTGTGAAGGGCACAGTCCCAGGATCCCAGAGATATCGCAAATCTCTGGTTTGATCCGGGAGAAGCCCTTTTGCTGGCAGTGGAAAGGCAGCCTCCAAAGCTGCTGAAGTCGGGACAGCTCCGAAAAGAAAGTGGCTGGAGAGAGGGTGTGTCGGCTGGGTGAGAAACTTCTTTTGTATTGCAAATTGGCTGAGACCTGAAAGGATATCCTGAACAAAGAAGAAACCTGTGGCTTTATTTTTGTCTGACTGGAATCTGGTTGAGCGGCGTTTTTTAAGTGATGTCAAATTGAGGCTTGGATTCTTTCCTTACTAATTTTTTTTCTCTTTTCTGGGACTATAATGTGACGTTGTAGGTAACCAGATTGAATTTTTTCTTATATATATTTTTATGCTTCTTTTGATTTTTTAATTTTCTTTAGGATAGAGGCCCCCTTTGTTTCTTCTGAGTTTTGTATACATTACTCTTTTTTCTGGCTGAGGGGGGAAAAATTTTAAGAGACCTAGCAACACTGCCAACTAGAGGCTTGAAAGTACTTTATTTGAATTGGGGAGAAATGTATAAACACTCCTTCTCAAGGACATTTTAATGTGATAAGATGGAGGGAGAGCACAGAAAAATATTATTACAGGTGTTTTCCTGGACTCTTATCAATATTTCAACACTTGAGGCTTGGCTTTGAAGCTGCTGGAGAAGAGAGTCATAATAAGAGCCTTGGATAAATAAATAAAGTGCAGTGTGCAGTCTCTCTCTCTCTCTCTCTCTCTCTCTCTCTCTCTCTCTCTCTCTC